>RJWM01000105.1:201455-304235 GCA_004363535.1 Dasyprocta punctata | reverse complement strand
TCCCTCCCCTCTTCCCCTCCCTCCCCTACTGCGCGGGCCTGCAAACGCTGCAGATGCGCAGCGGCACCGCGGGCGGAGGACGCAGCGCGCCGGCCGCCGGGGATCCGGCACAGCGGCTGCCTCGGCCCAGAGCAGGCGACCCTCGCAGGGTCCCTGCGCCCCCGGCTGGCCGCGGTCCGCTGAAGGCGAGGGCCCGGCTCCGCCCGCCGCGCCTGGGCGTCTCCTCTGCCCCGCACCCGCGCCCGCGCTCGCCCTCGCTCTCGCCCTCGCCAGCCAGCCGGATGGCGGGGCACCTGTGCCCGGCCGCGTACCTGTGCGCCGAGGAGCAGGAGTACCTGCAGGCCTACGAGGACGTCCTGGAGAGGTACCGAGGTGGGTGCCGGGCGCAGGGTGCGGGCGCGGGCGGGCTCAGAGCTCCCTTTGTGCCGCCCCAGCCTGCAGCCCCAGGCGGATCGCGATTCTCCCTCCCCACAGGCGGGTGTCCCCCAGGCAGGCCGCTTGTGCTGGGCGCAGGGCGTGAACCCTTTCACCCCTGAAAGCAGCATAAATCACTTCTCCGTTTACTTATTCGAAAGGAAGGTTATGGTCTGTGACTGCATACCTGACTTGGTGTATGGCAGAAATCATTTGATAGCATGATGGATGAAAGACTTGTTAGTGAGGTTTTGAAAATTTAAATATGGAGGGGGTATTTTGAAGTGTATTTATGCCTCATTTACGTTCAGACAGTCGGTGTCAACCTGAAAAATGCTGATGTTTTAGCATTGTGCTTACTTACAGTTGAGTATGTTAGGCACAGCAGGAGTGGTACCTTCCCACGTTAAGAGTCGGTCTGCTTGTGTCTTGGAATGTGTTTTTAGGCGTGTGCGAATCATCTGCTTTTTGTGGCCCCTACAGCCCTCCACACTCAACTGTGGCTCAGAAATGCGTATATGAATAGCAAATAACAGTGGGTTCCATAGGTTGGAATAGCCTCAAATGGGTTTGCATCTTTTAAATATTTGCTTCAGATTTAGTTACTCAATGTCTGTTGATTGAATGGTATTATATGGTTAAAATGCATGTAGTTTTCTATTAGTAAAAAGTAGAAATGGAAACTCCTAAACTGAATAACAAAATTTCAAATCCCCCCAAAGCTCAAAATCTACCCACTTTCTAGATTGTATCTTATAACTGAAATCTTTGCAGTCTCTGTAGAATATTGTAAACAGCACTACAAGAGTCTGTTTGTGCCAAAATGCTGTTGTGTTTAATACTTCTGTAAAGCAAGTGCAGTGATATATTTGGTTAAACCACATTCATGTGTGTGATGTGTAATATACTCATGTTTACCTCTGTCTTTCCATTTAAAATAAGGTTCTTAATCAGTTATCTGTAGGATTTTAAAGAGGAGGAAATTTGCATTGTAGACTAGTAAACCTTAAACCTTATTGAAGGTGCGTGTATTCTATAATGTCAGAATGAATAAAGTCTGAAAGTTCTACAATGTAAATGTTTTACATTTTTGAAAAAATTATGGCTGCGCGAGTTTTTGTCACATCCAGTTTTACATCAGTGAGGATGTGATTTCAGGTGACCTGCCATGAGGACGCAGACACGATTTAGATGCTTGTCTGTATTTGCCTTCATAAATAAAACTAAAGATTGGAAAGCTGTTGTCTTCTCACCATACTCCATATTAATCTTAATCTTACAATCTATATTGTATTCAACCATGTAGTTCTTCAAATATTTCCCCTAAGATTTCACTGAAGAAACTGAGGTATATGTGTCTCATTTTCCTTGTGGTTTTGAAATGCTTAGGTCATCGTTTTGTCTTTGGCTTTGTACATGTTCCGTATTTCATTTAGTCTTGGAAAGGAAAGTGAGCATGTCGGCCAGTATATTCCATGAAAAGCTGGAGACCTGGAACACTCATTGTTTCCCGATGCGTTTGGAAGCCAGTTATGATTTCCCATCAGTGTCCGATACGATGACTTCACTATAGTGCTTATCCCGGTGACTTGCTATGGGGGCTGATCTAATCAGAAAAGAATGGTAGGCTCTGAATACACAGTGTCAGTTCACTAAACTTTCAAAGGACAATTGCTTGTTTTCTGAAATCATGCATTGCTCACATTTTATGTTCCCATTTGAACTTGAGAGAGGTTATTTTGATTTTTACTTCTTACAGAGTTCCTTGGTTGCAGAACGTATTTGCATTCATCCATCCAGAGTGTTACCAGGTTGTCAAGTTAGCATATGACCCAGCTGTTGAGCAGTATAAGTGGTAGAGTCAGCTGGAGCAAATTCAAAATCTGCCTGTGGTCCACAAAGTAGAATTAGAGTAACCTACAGTGTTAGGAGTTAGGAATATTAGCTATGGGAGTTCAGAGTTAGGCCTGGTCCTCCACCTAATCCTTGGGAGGACTTTAAACCAGGCCCTCTGTAGAAATACAGGGATAGTGTTGAGTGAGCCCTAATTGCTCATGGTATGGTCTATTCTTGTGTCTTGCTTTGGTCTTTTACTTCTGAGGGGAAACAGGCAACTGTTTGGTGAATTGGAATCATACAGAAGGGTGTGGTGTTCTGACTTGTACTCTAGTCCTGTTACTTAAAAAATATAGTCATAGTCAAAATATTCAGGACTATCTGATGTAAGAGAAACCATCATTAGCTGATACCAGAGCCAGAGTTACAAGGGTAGTTATTTTTAATAAAGCATAATTGTTATTGTTTATGTTGGGAAACTGTCCATGGAAGTTGCTTTGTTCCTATAGCAAATTATCCGGTGTGTTTCCTGGATATAGAAAATGTTTAGTAGCTTAGCATAAAATACATAGTGGCCTCTCTTGCCTTCCTTCTCAAGTGTAAGAAGGCTAACCTGTATACAGTCATTGTAAATGATTAAATTAATTAGCTGTCACTTTAGTGACAGCACTGAGATTCTGCTGTTTGTCAACCAAAGATTCTGTTTTTCCAACATTCTTTCTGTGATGTTGAGTGAGAAAATGAGACAATGTGAACTCAGTAGATTGTAGACTTAAAAAGTCTTAGATTATTTTGGTCCAGCAAAATGGTTCTTTTTCTATTGATCTGCCAATTCATTGTCCCTGGACCACTGTAGTGAAAGTATTCCTGTATCATTCTCTGTGAAAGCAGAATGGACAGTACTTATCTATAAAACCACTAAAAAATAAAACAGAACTCTCATTATTTAGACAACAGGCAGAGTTTCTCACAAGTATTTTAGTAATTGCTTATGTGCATGGCGACAGAAGGAAGTATTGTAGTTTTCATTTTCAGTTCAGTTTTATGGCCTGTGTAGACAGATGATTGGTAATAACCTTTTACTCTGTAAATCTTTGTGGCTGTTGGGCGAATTGATCTTAGAGTGGAAAGATTTCAGGAGATCTTTCTCCTTATGTGTAGCAGCCTGTGAGAATCTTTCTTAGTAGTTTTCAGGATTTTGCAAAACCCTGATTTCAGATTTCAAGTGCTCAGCTCTGTTGACGGCTTACTAGTCAGTTATGTAATAAGTGCCCTTCATGCTGCATCATGAGAATGCGGTATCGCAGCTGGTTATGACAGTGTTCGCCTGGATTCTTGTTTGCTTCTAGAAAAGAAATAGGTTTAATCTCTTGAGTGTTCCTTGAGATTGGTTTGGGTGTTTCTCACAGAAAGGAGATAGTAGTGCCTAACCAAATATGTGTTTTCTTTCCCGCAGTTATGAGAGGTTCAAGGCAGGCAGGCCAGGGCTGTAGAATACTTCGCTCTGTAGAAGGGACCTAGACGCCTCTATTTCTGCCTGGCCACTGACAGTGTATTGCGTGGTCATTTTACGATCACAAGATGGCAGCCCCTCTTCCAGACTGTGTGTCTCCGTTCCACATGAGGACTGTCCCAGGGCCACTCCTCCCCACCAGGTAGACAGTCCAGATTTTTTTCTTTCACTATTTAATTTGTTACAGAGATTGATGGGTTTCATTTTGTCAGGTTCTTACATGCACATAACATATTTTACCGCCTGAGCCCAATTGTGATTGAACAAAACCAGTCATGTTTGTACAGAGTAAGGAAAGAATGGCTGCTGGCTTTGTGACCAGCAGTGTCTGGCACCAGAGGATAAAGTGTCTGTGCCGAAGTTGGAAACACGAAGTGTGGACATATGCTAGCAACCATAATACCACGCACTTGACGCCACTGAAGTTTGAGGGATTTCCAAAATGACACAATTGAATATTTTATGACTTTGCAACATGGATTTGAGTGATTCCCACCAAATAATGAGGTTTAAAGGTGACCAAAGGACTTACTTATTACCTCACACCCAAAGGAGCATGTGTGAATTCAGGAAGGTGAGCAGTTAGATGCCGTCAGTCACTTTAACTTTGAACTTCAGATACCATGCAGATGTGCACTCAGTGTCTTGTTCCAGTGTAGTTACCTCAGCATTTATTTAGTCAGGTACTTTACGCTTAAAACTTTTAGGTTCCTTTTGCCCTTAACCTTGGGCAGCTTGGAGATACTTAGTTTTGGCTGGACGGTTTTAGGTGATATGGGTGAGGAGAAGTGCTGGGAGCAGTGGATGGTCAGGCAGTGGTGCAGTCTCGCATCCCCAGAGTGTGGCTCTATGGCTGCTTTTAACCAGAGTGACACTGCGACAGTGGAGGCTGAGGACACTGAGGCTAGCCAGGCCAGGCAAAGGTGGAGCCTGTAGGCCGGTGACAGCGACCCTCTTAGAGCCTTCAGGGGCAGCACGCGTGCCATGGGTTCACCTGCGACTGTCCAGGCATTTAGTTCCACAGCCGAAAATGAAAATGTAGAAGGGATACCAAATCATTTCTCCAAACCAAATGAACAGATCAAGGGGGGGAAGGTGATTTGTACTGTAGAATGTTTATTATTTCATATTAATTAAAAAGAAACCCAGATACTTCTGTTTACATGCATGGGCTTTTCCTGTTAGAATGGTGTTTGAGGGAAAAACAGGAAGGACTTCTGTGTCCATGTCTCAGTTTTTAGTAATTTTGTGATTACATTTTCCCTATGTAATCGTTTCTATAAGTGAGCAAATAAGCCATCTCTACCTCCTCTTCCACCTTTGGCTTATCCTTTAATGCCATTTTTGTTTGTTTTTTTCTTTTTGTTGTTTCTAGAGATTGAACCCATGGCCTTTGCGCTGAGTTACATCCCCAGCCCCATGTTATTTTTTATTTTCAGACAGGATTTTGCTGTCATTGAGTTGTTCAGACTGAGCATGAACCTGTAGTTCTCCTGCCTCAGCCTCCCAGAGTGATGGGATTACAGGCATGTGCCACCATGCTCAGCTTTTAATGCAATTTTATTTGCTATTGTTTTCTACCCTTCTTTCATGTGTCCAAAAGAGGAAGCAAATAAATCTGCCTAAGTTGGGTGCTGGGGAAAAACTTGGTTTTTAGATTTTATTTTGTGAGGAGGTGGAAGTATCAGGAAGGAGAAAGAGGTGAGCTCAGCCTTCCCGTCCTCCTCAGTGCAGGCTCGAGCCCCTTCTCACTGTGTCACAGCGACGCACAGCAGGGTGAGGGGTGTCGCTGGGGAGAGGCTGTGAAGTGGGGGGATGGTGGAAGGGTGCGTCAGGTCGGTGTGCAAAAGGTCTCGAATGCCATGCCAGGGACAGTTTGGGCTTCACGCCCGAGGGGGGGGGGACGGAGCCCTGGTGCTGCCTGGCATGGTGCCTGGCCCGGCGTGGAGCGCTGAGCAGAGGCGAAGACTCGGGCGGCCACGGTGCAGTCCTCACAGTTTCTAAAGGAGCAGCGCCTGCATTCTGATCCTTGTGATGCTCCATACAGCTTAGCCGTGTTCCAAATGAGGAAATCAAGACTGAGAGGCTTTCCCTAAAATCATGTTGGTAGCAATGACATTTGCACATCAAGTGTGTGCTTGACCGTATACTATGTATTTTTGTTTTGGGTGTCATTGTATTGACTGGGAAGTGTTGCAGAAATACTTCTTAAGAGATTATTTTTATTAAGAATTTGATTTTGACTGAAACTGGAACTTTCTGAGGTGCGTTAAATAGAAACATGAAATGAAAATGAATAGTTTTAGAATTCATAGAGATTTAGTGTAGTTCAAATATTAAATAGATTTTGGACCTTGTGCTGTTTTATCTTAGTTGGATTGTAAATTCTAAATATTGGATGTTGATGAAAGAGAAACAATTTTGTTTTTCAAATCCATTTATTTCACAGAGAAAAATAAAAAACAAAATTACAAGACCTGTGAATTAAGGGGCAACAACGGTACGTGCATTGTGCATTGTCATCCCCAAATCATTCACCCAGAGCACAAGACATCTGCATTCAGTTGTCTGAAAGAAACAAAATTTCAACGCAAGCATTTTTGATACAAATTTTGGTTGTGGAAAATTTGAAAATAATTAAGTTTTAGTAAATGTCAACAATGACTATAGCTGCTTTGGTGCATGCCTGAAATGTTTCCTGGAAAGAATTGTCAAAGGGAGCTGACAAAGTCCTGATTTTTCTCTTGTGGGTGAAAATATTTCCCAGTGAGTCTTGGTATTAAAGACACTATACAAAGATACTATTGTCGCAGGGAAATTAAAAACATGCCCCTGTATTCTGTGCTGTAGTTTTCCATGCTGGCCTTGCTAGTGTGACAGTATGTATTCTTGATACTACTCAGTAGCTTAGTTTATCCCTCCTTTGTTCACCCAGTAAGGTGGATAAAATGAAATATTCTGAGTAGCAGAGATTATATAGGATGTCAGTGAATGAAGTGGCGCTAAGAACTCGGGTCCCCTGGCTCTTCCAAGCCCAGTTGCCTTTTTTTTTCCTCATTAAAAAGACCATTTTTTAGAGCAGATTCAGGGATAAAGAGAAATTGAGCAGAAAGTATGAGTTCTGGTTTGCTCTCTCCGCTCTCCACCTGGCTTTGGTTTCTTGTGTTGCAGTCTTACACTGGTACATTAGTTGCAGTTGATGAGCCAGTATCGATACATTACTAGCTAAGATCCATAGTTTACATTAGAACCCACTCTGGTGCAGTTCTGTGGGTTGTGAAAGATGCACGTCATGTGACTGTCATTACAGCACTGTACAGAACAGTTCTGCTGCCCCCTGAATCCTGTGTGTGCTACCTCTGCCCGCGGACCCCGCAGCCCTGAGCCCCTCACAGCTGCCAGTGTTCAGTGGTTTCTGTACTTTCACCTTTTCCACGGTGCTGGCTGGACTTGTCTGGTGTAGCATGCCCTCGACACAGGGCTTCTTTCAGTTAGCAGTGTGCACTCTAGGGTCCCCCTTGTCCTTTGCTTTCTTCTGTTACTGGATCACGGTCTTCTGTCTCATGTGGCATAGTTTGTTTATCCATTCACCTTTTGAAGAGTATCTTGGTTGCTTTCATTTTTGATCAGTTATTTAGAAAGCTCCTAGAAACACTTGTCTGCAGGTTTTTGTGCAGACTTAAGTTTTCAAATCTTTTGGGTAAAAGAGTGGAATTTCCGGATTTATGGTGTCGTTTGCCTTGTAAGAAATTATTGTGCTTTCTTCTAAGGTGGCTGGCCTGCTTTCCAGGCCCACCAGCAATGACTGCTGCTAACATCCTTGTCAGCATATGCTTTTCTTAACCTGTTTTGCGTCACTGTAACGCACCCCCTAAAGTTGGGTATTTTATGAAGAAGAGAGGTTTGCTGTCGCTGATGGCTCTCTCCAAGGCAGCCATGAGCACCGACCTCTGGTCAGTTTCTGGTGGGGGTCCCATGCTGTGTCTCATCTTGACAGACAAACAGAAAGGGGAGAGGGAAGGCGCATGTGTGCAGGAGTGCGTGTGCAAGAGTGCGTGTGCAAGAGCGAGTGGGGAGGACCTAGCTTGCTTCGTAATGCTTTGCTGTCTTGGTGACCAATTCAGCCTCACTGGACCTAACCTCTGGAGAGCGCTGACCTCCTCTCTTAAAAGCCAGGCGACCTCCCACTGGCTTCACCTTGGGGATTAATCGGAACCATAGCTGTGATGTCACTGCTTCACACTTAAGCCACTCTCCTAGTTTGCAGTGGTGTTTCATTGTTTTAATTTCGCTTTACCTAATGATGTAGGATGTGAGCATCTTTTCATATGCTTTTTTGCCATTTGCATATCCCCTTTGGTGAGGTGCATGTTCAGATTTTTGGTTTTTCTTACTCAGTTTTAAGAGATCCTTGTATATACTTTGGATAGGAGTGCTTGCCTTAATCATTACCTTCTTCTGATGTCTTTGAACCATCGTGTTTTATAGATACTTTGTAATAAACAAGGACCTGTTAGGTCCTAGGTGTGGTGGCTGTGTTCCTAAGTCCTCTGTCGTGCCTCTTCCTCCCAGGGTGCGCACCTCCTGTGTGATGGTCCAGAGCCTGGTGATCATTTGCGCTGTGTGTCATTGCAGCAGGTCACTGTGCAGTCAGTTGGCAGCAATGATGCTGTGTAACACTTGAGTCTAAAATTAGCTGGACTGTTCTATTTTAAGGATAGGCTGAACTTACTGATCTGTGTCCTGTAAAATATGTGAAAGTTAAATTCTCAGGATATTGAATGACTTCTTTTAAAATGTAATCAGAAGTGGAGTTGAATAGAAAGTAGTATTCAATTTTTTAGGAAGTTTTTGTTGTAATGGTTTCATGATAGCCTGGTAGTGATGTTATATGTATACAATATCTAAGAACCCAGTTTTTAAAAAGGGAATGCTTTTACATTGATGATCATGTTGACTTTAATGTATGAACTGAGTTAGAGCCAGATTGTCAGATTTTTCTTAGCGCATATTTTATAAGAGTCATAGTGCCAGATATTTATGAATCCAGGGACCCCAGTGACTACCTTTGCTAGGGGGAGAAAAAAAAAAGAATGATTAAATGGGTATTTGGTGTTGCTCATTTTGTGATCTTTGCAATAACTTTACCTAATAAATGAGAATATTACAGGTACTTAGATAAAAACAGTGGTTGAAATTCAAAGATTGGTTTTACACATAGCTTGAGTTGTATACCTCATTAAGCAAGAGCTTCAGTTTTTGAAGGCTTTTTGCAGTGTTATTTGAATGCCCTTCAAGCAACTTGGAAGCTATAACAATTTAGTTACTATAGATAATTTGTAATCTTTATGATTTTTTGGGGGAATATTTTTGAAGAGTCTAAAGCAGGAGTGAAGTATTCTAAATTACAGAAAGCAAAATGCAAAGATATTTTATTTTGTGGAAAAACCAGATACCTAATACCTATCCTTTTCCATTTAGGAGACAGTATAAAAATTTGAATTTGTGCTTCAGTAGTATTAAAATGACAAAATAAATGGAATGAGATACTTTTATAATTAGCATTCTTTTGAGAGCACTTAAGTAGCATTTTTCCAACCTGTCTCCTGCTTCTAGTCAGAAATTGACTTGTATGACCACTGTGGAAATCAGCATGGAGATTCCTCAAAAAACTAGGATTGGAGGTCCCATTCGACCTAGCTATTCCACTTCTGGGTATTTTCCCAGAAGAATTAAAAACATCATACCACAGTGATATGTGTGCACACATGTTTATAGCAGTAAAATTTGTAATAGCTAGCTCTTGGAAACAACCCAAGTGCTTATCAACTGAGGACTGGATTAAAAAGATGTGGTATTTTTGTACAATGGAGTACTACTCAGCTATAAAGAAGGATAAACTAGAGGCTTTTATAGGTAAATGGATGTAATTTTAGACATACCCCTAAGTGAAATAAATCAGATGTGCATGTGTAAACATTGTATTGTCTCCCTAGTGTAAAAAACTAAAAGAGTAAATAAGATCCAAAATGTATAATAGATATTGTGAAAGCAAAAGGGGAAGAAACTTCTCAAAAGGAAAGAACAACTGGAATGGGAGAAAGAAGAAAAGAGAAGGGATAAAAATATGTATGATAGAGTAACTGTGCTACTAATCTCTATTAGTTCGTCAAAAGGAATGGTTTGTTCTTAACATTGTTTGATCAATTTCTCATGTCTTTGTAATCTGAGCAACTACTTTTAAGATAATAACATGCAATATATTGACTACTATTAATCTCTTATTATCTTGTTTTGAAATTGTATATCATCATCTTTATTTTTTCCAAAAAAAAAAAAGATGTTAAAAAAAGGGAAATTGACCGTACACTTCAAGTGAACATTACCTATAAGAAACCCCTCCTCCAGCTCCATCCTGTTTTGTTCTTGATGTTTCCCTTCAAAAACCATAAGTACTTGAGGCAGGGGGCAGTAGGCGTTCAGCAATCGCAACGTGTGGCTTAATTCTAAATGCTGAGACTGTGCTTAGAACGTCTGTAGAAGACCTGGCCGCAGCAGGTGGCGCGGGAGGGCTGCATGGCGGGAGGGACCCGAGCGCAGGCATTGTCAGTCCAGCTGGCACGGCAGGCTGCATTTGTGGAGACAGGATTCGAGTGGGGAGAGAGGCTTTGTGTTGTTTGTGTGCAGGGTGATGGTGTGGGCAGAAGTACTTACCACTTCCTTTGAATGATTTGACCTTGTGCTACACTGCTTGTGTGGGAGGAGAAGTATTGTCATGCTTTAACTAATATTTTAATAGAAAGAGGTTTTGCTTACAGCTACCTTGTGTTGAGTTGAAGATTTTATGCCCCGTGTTTAAGAACTCCACTATATTGTAAATACATTACACAATCTGAGGGTGTGTAGTGAGAATTGACTTTCAGTCATGGCCCAGTTACGTGGTGTTACTGATCTGAGCTACATTGGTGAGCCTGACGGTTGTGGCACCTGTGTGTTTATGTTTTCACATGCATGATGCAATTCGATTCTGTGGCAGTTACCTGATGCAAGTGATGTGGGTGCCGTGGCCCTTCCTCTGTAGGCAAGGGGACCAGGCGCCTCCCTGTGCTGGCCGTGACTGGGGGCTGGCTGTTGACTAGAATTCTGGTCTCCTGATAGACTGTCCTGGCCTACCTTACATGCACGTGAAATTATTAGTAATATGAACTCAATGTATGTGGTAAGAAGTGAATGGACTCAGTTGAAGTGAATAGCAATGAAATATACCCTGAAATTGATAGAGGTCCATATTTAGGAAGGAGAGAAATATGGCTTAATTTTTATTTAGTCTGGTTTGAGGTTACCATAATCTATAAATTTCAGTCAAAAATTCTGTTGCTGACTGTAAAGGATTTAGTTAGTTAAGGCAAAAACTCCATTATCTTTTATTTCCATTGCTAACTGAAGCACATTTAGGCAAACAACCAAACAAACAAAAACTCCCAGAAAACTATCCCATTGACTAGTGCAATTTCTATAGTTTTCCATGGAAAAGAGTGTACTTGAGGAAACATGAGTGGAGAGCCTATAATACATACCTGCTAACATTTTTGGAAAACAAATGTACAAAATACGAATTGAAAAATATATGAAGTTCTGTGACCCAAATACACAAATTAATTTTCTCACTTGTTTCCTTTGGTTTTTCCATTACTCTTTTTTCCTTTACATACAATATTTTAAAAATTGAACCATTTTGCATAAAGTTCTGTATCCTATTTGTTTCCTTTTCCAATGCCATGAAGTTTCAAAAGATTTTTAATGATCAGTACATGTCTTCTATTATGTAGCAGTGATAGATTGTCATGAATTGTTTAAGCTGTTTTGTGTCCGAATAATTTTTGGTTAATGTTATTATGTTTGTGCCTTTCCATCTAATTACAGGCTTTAGAAGCATAACTTTTAAGGTAAGAAAGCAGTCACTGGAATTATATAACTGTTTATACACTGTCATGTGATTAATGATTGCAAACCTTCTTGAGTTATGTATCCAGTATAAAAATTCTATTCACTCTGAGTTCCAGAAGCTAGCAATGACTAATAATAAAGATTTCTAGTTTTTATTCCTGGCTCTTACACTGGCCTCAAACTCAAAGTGATTCCCCTGCCTCAGCTCTCCTGGTGCTAGGATTACAGGCATGCGCCACCATGCTCAGTTTGCTTTACCATTTTTTAAATTAAAAATTACAGCTTTACCTTTGCATTGATTATCCAACCTTCATTTAAACATCTTTTAAAAGACAAAACATTATAAATTGGTTGTTTGGAATTTACAAGTGAGTTTCCATAGCACAGTTCATTGGTTAATTGGTGACAGCTGTTTTTTTTTCCTTTAATAGTGTTAGGAATTGACACCAGGACCTTGTGCATGCTAGGCAAGCACTCTCCCAGTGAGCTGCATCCCCATCCCCAGGAAATTCTGACAGCAGGAGAGTCTTAGGGAGGAACCTAAAGGGTTTTAGAAAAAATTAGAATACTATCTTTTAAAGTTAGCGGCCATGTGTATTTTTATCAGCCTCCGGAAGCATTTGTTATAATAGCTGGTACTGGCAGGAGTGTGGGGAAATGATCCTCTCCTGCCATCAGCATTGGGGTCCCATTGAAGAGTTACTTGTTGAGACATTGTTTGTTTATTACAGCAGAATACTGCAGACAAGATGAATAGCCATCAGGTAGGGAGAGTTGAGTAGAATTAGATATTCAAATGTTAAGCAACTGATAAGGAACCTGAGTAGGTTTCTAGATACTGATTTATAATGTGTCTCATATATTATTAAGGAAAATTGGCAGAGAGCTAATATATTTGGTATTTTTATTAAAAAGAAAAAATCATATAAACAAACAGAGATGTGAAAGGAGAAAAGCCAAAGTGGTAACGGTGACTGACTCCCCAGTGAGGTGATTTCTCAGTCTCCATAGTTGATCTCTTAAAGCCAGTGTTTATTGTTTGTGGAATAAGTATAAATACCAGCACTGCAACTAATGTAGGAAGTTAGAACACTAGTGAGCATTCGCGTGTGTTTGTGGCTTTGCTGGTTATCTGGCAGAGATTCCCGCATGCGATCCTGACAGGTATCATTTGTAAGCAGTGGTGAATGTTAGCGTGGACTGAACGCAGCCGTCTGGGATCTGTCAGCCTTCGAGGGCTGTGGTCTGTGTGGTCCCCCGCCCTTGCTCGCAGGTCTGGTTTTCTCATGCACCCTGGTCTGTCCCCTCAGGTGGAATCCGTGGGGAGGGAGCACGCTGACCTGAGTCGGATCTCTCTGGAGCACTAACTAGGCAGACTACCTTCATTTTTCCATTCATTTATTTAACAAATTAAATTTTAAAAATCAAAAAACCATGACATATGTGGAGATAAAGACAGGCAGCATTGCTTTTCTTCAGGCGATGTCAGTCTGTGGGGAAAACCCCTGGCCCGCAGTGGGAGGGAGGTGCTCTGTGTGTCCGGCGCCTGCAGCCTTGAGGCAGGTGGCTGTCCAACAGGCAGGAATAAAGACATTTTAGGTGCTTTCTTTTCTAGTATACTTGTTTTTCTCTGGACTCTAAAATAACTCCAGGATTTATAAGGAAGTATCTAATGCTAAAGAATGATATAAAAATACAATAGAGAGAAAAAAAAGCAAATTACATTTAAAAATACAGTAGTAGAACATAAAATACTTTCTAAGTTTAGGAAACTTAGGAAATATATTTAAATCTTGTTAATACCGCCTCTGCTTAGCATGGCTCTTGGTGTACTGTTAAATGCTTACTTGTTTTGTTTTAAAGATTGAATGAATGAATTTCTACTGAAGGTTTTGGGCTTTAGGTAATTTTTCTGAGTTGAGTGGCAGGGCCAAGCTGCTTCTAGGAGGTGATGGCTTCAGTTAAGTACAGTATCTAAACTGATTGTCTCCTGGCAGTTATTAGAAGGGCCAAAGAGATGAAGTCCGAAGTAGCTTTTGTAATTTTTAAGAAGTATACAGATCATGTCGCTTTGTGGGACATCATTTCTTTATGTAGGAAGATAAGCAAAATGAACCACTGCTACAGGGAATTATAGGAGAAATTATAAGGCGAGGATACGACTCAGTTCAGATGAAAGTAGTGTGGTGCTGATCTTGCGGAGAAGAATCCCGCGGGGAAGCTCGGAATGGGGGTATGACCTTCGCTGGCAGAGCAAGTTCCCGAGGAAAACTTAGGGAAGTGTTGCCCGAAGTGTTATTTGGAGATGTCATAGCATTTTAAGCAGCTGTTCATAGAGCCTGTGAATGTAAAGGGTCTAGGGCTACGTTACTAGGGTCAGCACCAATCTTACAGCCTCGGAGAGCTGGAAATGCAGTGCTAGTTGGCCTTCTGTGTTAGTGATGCCAGCATCTCAGAAGTTTTTGCTATTAGCTTTGCCCTTGTCTGTAGGGCAGCGCTCTTCTGAGTCTGTCTGACTTTTGGTGCTGCTTTGCCTGCCCCTCATGGTTTCCGTGCTGTACCCGGGAAAGAAGCCGCTATGCGCTGACCTCACCTGCTCTGGTGCGGCTCCTTCCCTCCGGGCCTGCCCTGCCCATCCCGTTGTCCCAGCCTCCCCCGAGGGCCTCTGTCTGCTTGCCTGGAGGTGCTGCTCCATGTCTTGGCCCAGTTCCTCAGTTTCCCTTTTCCGAAACCATTGTCACCTGTGCTCTCTGTTTCTCGGTGTCTGGAAATTGGAAGGCCTTTTCTCTTTATGCAGTTCCTGCTCACATAAAATTTACATTAGTTTTTACTATGATCGCACTGTAGAGATGCTGTCACCTTGAAATCCTGAGCGCTCACACACAGTTTACCCACATGTCTGTTACAGTCCTTCTGTTCAGTGGAAGCTCTGAGCTCAGCTTGGTAAGAGTACAGGAAAGGAAAAACCACGGCCCTTGCTCATGTGCTTGTTTTGGTGTTAATTAACTATAAACTGTGAACTTGTGTGTCCAGAGAATTAAGACCTGTTAGATGTCTGTATTTTCCCACTGTTGTGAGTGGAATGTGATACTTAAGTTTGGGTCTAATAAACACATGTTATCATGACACCTCAGGGAAGAAAGAGTCTTTTCGTAGTGATAGCACATTTATTTTGCAAAACAGAGCAGAGTCACAATGCTAAGCTTGTCTCATTTAGCACTCACATTTTATGTTTGAGAAGAATGAAGCTTACAGATATTAAGGTGATAGAGCTGGTTAGCGCCAGGGTTGGTGCTGAGGGAGGCCTGCGTGGTCCAGAGCCCAGTCTGGTGCGTTTCCTTCTTCACGCCGTAGGAAAATCCTGCTTCTCCTGACACCAGATGGCTGTATTCTGCTTTCCCACCTTCTGGGAATCAAATGGGCAGAGTGGCTCTCGAAGGTCTGGCCAGTTTGTTTTCTTGCAGGCTTTGTTCTGAGCAGTGTAAACACTGACACGTTTTGTGGACTGGTCTCTCTGAACACATTGTTCATGCAGGAGTGACATTATGTCCTAACACAAGAAGTGCGGTGGGCGTGGGAAGGCGCTTGGGCTCCTTGACCAGTATTTTGAAAGTTAATACTTGTGTTTCAGCTAGAGTGGCTAGAGGCCTGTTTGACACTGGCTTGAGTTGCTAAGTAATGTCAGAAGGGCAAGACTGTTTGGAGAGACATGTGGGCTGTGTCTGATGATGACAGTTTGGCAGTCAGCTTTTAACTCCTTCAGGTGGCCTCCGTGTTGAACCATGGCAGATAAATCTTGCTATTTTCAAAGTATCCTGAATCTGTTGAGTTTTGGCAATACAGAAAAGGAGTGTGAACATTATGCACTACAAACATGGACTGATAGGAAAAAAACTAAAGAAAGGTAACAGTTTGAGCAAAGTAATAACAATGTGCCAGACTTTTAAACACTTGTAGCTAGGAGAATGTATAAATAAAATAAGGCTAGGATGGGAGGAAAGAAGTGAAAGAACTTAGTCTCTTTTTTCCTTTTAGAACATGAGACCATAAACTTTAATTATTTTATTAACAAATATCTAAATCGTACAAAATAATTATTGTGTCCTAAATGCCTGTGTTAATTTAGATGCTAGTGAGTATTTGTTAGTAGGAGATTGTATGCTTTATGTGACGGGCCTGCAGTGCTTTTCATTTAATGTGGTTGGTAATGTCGTTTGCATCATCACTGGTGAAGACCTTTGAAATAGAACAAGTGAGAGGCCTGGACTTCCCAGTACTTAGTAATCTCCTCGGGACAGCTGTGCCAGGGTCACCCTGCTTGCCTCCCGCTGTCCTTTCCAAGGCTCAGACCTGATGTGGGTGCTGGGGCCGAGGTGTACGGCTTGGAGCTCTAAAGTTTCTTCCGTTCCCCTTTGGGTATGGGCTCTGAAGGGCGTGTGCATTTCTAAAAGTGGAGGATTTCACTGCGATTTAAAAATTGCCTGAATTTGTCATTCTCTTTTTTGGGAAGAGGTGACAAACTCATGCCATATAAATGCAGTGCATAATTAATTTGCTCAGTGTAGACATGGTAAACTAAAGTTATCCCTTTTGTAAAAATAGAATTAGTAAAAATGCTCCAGATTTCAAATTTGCATTTGTATGCTTTGCTGTGATGGGTCCGTGTGGGTAAAATACAAACACACCCTTTCTGTATCCGCAGCGCAGGGCAGGGAGGGTGGGCCTGTTGCAGACCTGAGAAGCGGTCGGAGCCTGCTGTGGAGGACTCCTGTGGCGGGTGCTCCTTCTGTCACCGGTGCCGTCTCTACTGGTTTGTAATGCAGTAGGAGCCTGAAATAGAGGCGTTCTCTCATTCTCTCACGCCTTCCATTTGTGGATGGATGTTGATCCAACAGTGCTTTTGCTTCTTATTTATTCAGTGAGACATCACATCATAGTTCATTCAAAAATACCTTATGTAACAAAAATAAAATTTAGCTAAGTGAAATAGCTTTTCTGCCAGCCTTGGTGGTGCATGCCTATAACCCTAGCACTCGGGAGACTGAGGCAGGAGGATTGTCATGAGTTTGAGACCAGCCTGGGCTACATAGTGAGATTTTGTCTCGAAAAACAAACAAACAAAGGAAATAGCTTTTCTTTACTCATTTTCCACATACATGATTTTTGTACTTTAAAATTGAAGTCATATAGGGAGACTGTCTATCCTATATGGACCTTTGCTTTGTCTAACGGATGTAATAATAACTAATGTATAATGTGATATGTTTGGATTGTCATAATCATTGCATTTGTATTCTTACTTTTCACATTGGGAATCAGTTTTTTTTTGACTTAGTGTTAAAAAACATGTTTAGGCTTAGTAATTTCTTTGAATGAATTATGAAAAATACTGATTTATTTTACTAGTTGATAATATTTTTTCTTCTGTTTAAAATAAGATAACCTATTTTAATATGTACAGGTTTCTTAATTCTTTAAGCTTTAACTTTGGGGAGCATGTAGTCTTGGGTTCTCAAGAGCATCATGTGGAAGCTCTGGTATAATGAGGTAGAAAATTTTACACAAAGAGAATAGAAGCATAAAACAGAAAAGTAAATAGAAGGGACCAACCACAAAAAGTCTTGTTTCACTTTTGAAATTTTTGCCTTCTTTCCTATAGCTCATTATTCATTAAGAACTTTTTTCTGAAAAGTATCTTCCATATTCCATATTTTTTTTGGGGGGGTAGGTGGTAGGATATTAATTTTATTTACATTTATTTTATTTGTAATAAAGCAAAAGATTGTTGGGGGATAGAAGAGCTAAAATATTGTTAGTTTTGCAGTTACTTTAGGCAAATAAGTATTTCTTAATAGCAGTATAATAATATAATAGAAATTTACGACATGTTAGCTTCATAGTGATACATCTCCAAATGAGAATGTTTGCATCTAAGGTTACTTAGATATATCTTATTCTGAGGTTTGAAGGTACTCAAATGCATAATTTGGAATCCAGTGTTTTATGGCAGTATTTGAGGTTTTTAGTAAGGTCCCATATTCAAAATGGAGACCCATAAAAATGTGCAATAGATATTGTAATAATGAAGGGGAAAGAAAGTGCTCAAAAGGAAAGAAAAACTGAGGGGAAAGGCAAAGATTATATGTATGTAGATATACATATATAAATGTATGTATGTATATATATACAAGATGGATAACTATACTACTAATCTCTGTTAGTTCATCAAAAAGAACAGTTTGTATTGTCATTGTTCGATTGTTTGATCATTTTTTAATGCCTAGATCTTGTAACCTGAACAACTATTTCTAAGATAACAATATGCAATATATTAGTGTTAATTTCCTGCTATTTATTTTGAAATTCTGCATCATTTCTATCCTTTTTTTTGTTTTGCTTTTTAAAATTAAAAAAAATGGAGATCTAGTTTATTTAGTTTAAATTTAAGAATATTAAAGGCTATTTCTTTTGAGATGTCCCTTTTAAAGCATTTTGTCCCTTATACAACCTACTTCAGGATAATTTTCTCCTTCTGTGAAATATAGCTTATATTTCAGATGTATTATTATACCTTTTTTTCTCTGTAAACTTTTACTTTGGATTTATTAGAAAATCTTTTTCTTAATTAGAATTAGTTATGATCAGGTATGTCTTTCATCTTTTTTTATATTAAGTAGTTAAAGAACATTCGAGTTTATATTTATGAGGTCAGTTATAGTTTAAAATAAACTCAAGATCCTAATTTAAAATTAAGCTGTTTAAAAGATGTGCTATCCATACTACATAACAGCCAAGACTTGTGTCAGCTACTGAAGTCATTAGAAGTGGTCGGTGTTTGCTTTTTTCTTACTGAAGACTAAATATTTCTTGTCACATTGTCTGTTGGTAGAGAAGTAAGTCCTTTCTCTTGTTTTCAGTATACCCTTGACATCAATAATTGGATTATGGCACACTGAAAATGAGGAAGACCTTTTACAGGTCTTTTACAGGTCTTTTCCCAGGCAGATGGGAAAACTGGGCCAACAGTTCTGCTACTGTACCCTTGCAACTGAAGATCTATACTCCTATCAGTCCTATCTTAGTTCAGGCTAGTAGACTTAACTGGGCTCTCTTCAGTATCTTGCCACAGAGTCATCAGTGGGAAGCCTTCACTCAGATTTTTTTCTGTTGCCCATGTGGAAGGTAGGAGATTAAGCTAAATGTTTGCTGACATCAAACCAATTTATTAACTATTTTTATTATCTGCATTTTTCTTTGAGCCAGTGCTATGAGGAATAGTATAGTGCAGGTACTAATGTCTTGAGTACATAATGTTTAACTGTTTGATAAATATAAGATCAGTAATCATGTAAAAGTCTTACTTATGCTACCCTGGGGATGGCCAGCTTGTGGAGCAGGGTGAATCCTCCCTGTGGTACCTGGCACTGCATAGTGAAGGATGGTCCGGGCCTCCAGGAGCCGTGGTTTGCTTGGGGCGGGGGAGGGGGGGTTTGTTCCCTGATACCAGCCTCATTCCTGAAATATTTGTGGTGGATGCAGCTGATTTGGAGTGGGAGAGTGAGAAGGAATTTGGGGTGGGGTAAGAATTGGATCATGGGGTCAAAAAGAGATGAGTGTCTTTCAGGGTGGGGAGGTTGCGGGGAGAGGCCAGTTGTGTAGGCGGTTCTCTCCCAGCCTTGCCCCCAGCTGTTCCCTTTGCCATCAGATGCTGAGTGATTGGACCTTGCAGCCAGCCAGGGGGGGTGGTGGAGGCCGCGCAGCGCGCTGCAGACAGCATCTGCCATCACAGTAAGACCCGAGCAACGCATCTGCCAGCCGAGCGTCATTCAGAAATGACTGAAATCCTCACCCGCTAATAAACATGGACTACCAGCAGGTGGTAGAAAATGTCGTCCGGCTTCTATTGTTAGAATGTGTGCCATCTGCTTATAATAAAAATATGAGTGGTTTATTACTTGAACCTCTCAATTAAAGCTCACTAAGGGCAAACCAGTTGTAGAATACTTATTCGAGTTATGAGAAATTGAATTTAATTTGAACTGCATTTAGTAAATAGAATAGTCTTTCATGCTGATTTAAGTAGCCACAACCAAAGTTTCATTTATTAAAAGTTGATTAGACTTAATTGTGTATAATTTCATTATTTTAATCAGAAATGGTCACAAGATATTAGATAAGTGGTTGTCTTGGTTACTTTTCTCATTGCTGAGACAAAATACCCAACACCCAAAGTTAAAGGAGAGAAGGTTTATTTAGCTCACAGTTTGTGGAGGTTTCACCCCATAATCAGCTGGCTCCAAGAGAGGGTGGCATCCAGAGGAGAACAGTTTATGATGGGCAGAAGGTAGCGAAGCAACAAGGGACCTTAACAGCATCTGTCGTCCCCTTTTATATCATCTAGGCTGCTGGGGTCAGGGCAGTGCCAAGTCAGTCAGCGGACTGATTTAGTAATCACTCGCTCTTAATCCCAGCATCATACACTCTAGGTCCAGCCTCCTCTGAAAAAGCCCCACCTGTGACCGCATGAGGCTTTGGGGGACATCTAGACATAAGCTGTAACAGTGGTGGTCCATTTTTTTCATCTCCATGATTTTATTCTTCTTTAAGAAGGGAGAGCATGTTTTATTTTTATTGAATTCAGTATTATTGACTCATATGTGAATGGTTCAGAGCTTTGTTCTTAAACTTTATCCTGGATCATTTAGTGGCAAATATTATTCCAAAAGACTGAAACAAGTGTTTTTATCTTTGGAAAAAATTAGCACAGAAAATCTTAGGTAATTTTTGGAAACAGAGTATAGTATTGATTTTCAAAAGAAACCATAGCAGTCATTGAGACATGGCCAGGGTAGCACACTGTGGTGTTACGTGGTTAAAGGCACAATAGTCCTGCATCTGTCTCTCAACCTTGTCAGTGGAGAAACTGAGTTATGTTAGCATACCCCACCTGAGGACTGGGTCTTTGTTGGCAAAAAGACTTTGAGGTGACCAACCTATTAACCAGGATGCGGATGTATTTGTTTCGGGGAAAAGAACACAGCAGCCAAACGGTTGGACCTTTGTGTGGTACAGAAGGCTAGCACATTCTGCTCGTCAGAAAAACTGTATGAGAAACCATCGTGTTTGTGGAAATAGGAATGACAAGTCTTTATGAAGAGCACTTTTTGTTTTTCTTTTTTTAGTTTTGCAGATGTTTAATTGATCAGTTTTTTTTCTTCTGCAGTTCATGCATTTTTTATGTCTTATCTAAAAGACTTGCTTGGTCCAGAGATGTAGCTCAGTGGCACAGCGCCTGCCTGGCAAGTGCAAGGCCCTGAGTTTGATTCCTGGTACCAAAAAAAAAAAACAAAAAACAAAAAAAACACAAAAAACCACTTTTGCCTAATTCAAGATTACAAAGATATTCACCTACATTTTCTTTTTAGAAGTTTTATCTTTTTAGAACTGTGGACCATTTTGCATTGCTTTTTGTATATGATACTAGATACATATGTTAGTCGCATGTGACTGTTCGGTTGTTCCAGTGCCATTTGTTGAAAGGACCTTTCTCCTGTTGAGTTACCTTACCTTTGTTAAGAATCGATTGACTGGGCCGGGCATTTAGCTCAGTGGCCTAAGTGCCTGCTTGGCAAGTGCAAGGTTGTGAGTTTGATTGTTTGATTCCTGGTACAAAAAAAAAAAAAAAAAGAATCAATTGGCTGTATAAGGCAGGGGTCTGTCTGGACTCTATTCTGTCGCATTGACCCGTGAGTCTAATTTTATGCCATTACTCTACCATCTTGATTATACCTTTAATTGTGTTGCAGTCAGGTAATGAGGGTCCTACAATTTTGTTCTTCTGCAACACTGTTTTGGGTATTCTATTACTTTTTTATTTCCCTATTTTAGAAATAAGCTGTTGAAGTTTTACCAAAATGTTTGAAGTTACTTTGATTATGACTGTGTTGAATATCTAGATCATAGAGAATTCATGGGTTTACGCTGTCACGTCTTCTGACCCATGCACACTGTATTTGTTTAGCTCTCCTTTAGTTTCTCTCAGCAATCTTGAGAGCTAGGTTAACTTAATGCATAGGAGAATGTAGACCAGCATGCTCAAATCTGGGTTCAAATCATGGCTCTGTCACTTAGTGAGTGACCTTGGGGAGGTAGCTCAGCTTCTGCAAGCCTCGGTTTCCCCACTTGTCACATCAGGATTGCTCTGCATTGGTTTACTGTGAGGTATACTTGAAGTAGCGTGTGTGAAGGGTCTGACTGGCCCAGCAAGAGCCCGGTTCAGCCATCCCCACCATGTAGTTATTCTTGCCCAGTGACTGCGTCGTAGCAGCTGCTTAAGGCTGTCTTTCTGGCCAGCATGGCTGCGAGCATGGCCAGGCCAAACTCTGGTTCTGGCAGCCTGTTTGCTGCAGCCCCCGCCAGCCACTCTTGGCTCTCCAGCGCTAGCTGTTTACACCGTCTCCTTTGGAGTCTGTGGGACCCTCAGTGAGGCCTTGGCTCTCCTCCTGTGCAGTCCAGTATTCTCTGACTGTCAGTCTTGCTTCCTGCTTTTGTTTGAGACACGTTGTCCTGAGTGTCCATCTGACAGTTGGACCTCGCTATTCAAGTGTTTATTCTGCAGGTTTTAACTTAGACATTTGAGACTGTTTCACATCATCCCAGTTTTTATTTTGGAATTTTGGTGATTGGGTATTGACTTGTTTAACAGGATAGCACATTTTAAGCGCTTACACGGGATATACATTTTAAATTGCCTAACTTATGGGGAAGTGGAGTGTAATAGGATAATACCGTTGTTTTTTAAAATTGAAAACATGAGCTATGAAAATAATTTGATGTTGTCTGAATCAGTTTGTCGTTGTTGTTATACCTTGGCTGATTCAGATGGTCTATTGCTTACTGCGGCCAGTGGCCCCAGGATCTCCAGGGGAACGTGGAGGGGTCTCTGAGGGCAGATCTGGGGCTGCTCTCCAGTAGGTGCCTGCCTGGTTTCTCTGTGTTGGTACCATTATGTTTTGGCTTCCTAAAGAATGTTTTGTACTTGGCGTAAAATGTTCTCTTTGTGTGAGTCATCAAATAATCATTATATATTTTATTCAGTATTGGTTTTAGAACTAATTATGCTGTTTCCTCACCATTTAAATCTGGGCAAAGCACATATCCCATCTGTGCATCAGTTTGCTTATTTCTGACATGGGAATAATATTTGTATCCTTCTATTTTGAGCATTAAGTTGCACTCTTAGAATAGTGCCAGTGGGCACATGGTACGTACTCAGTAAATGTTAAGAGCTTATTTTGTTCCTAGTTATTTGAAGACTGACATCCTATGCTTGCTTTATTTAATGAAAATCATTTAGTCAAGTTGATGGTTTAACAAGTTGTTTCATTTTTTAATTTTTATGATTAACTAAGAAATGATGACTTTTTTAAAATGTGAATTCACTGATTTTTACTTACCAGCTGTTACAAGAGACTGTCTTTTGACTCCATGGTGATATTATTTTCAATTACAGGAAGTATCAAGTTTTGTTTTTGTAGATAACATGGAAGTTTTGTCTTCAAATATTGAATATGACTTCCCAGAGACCCTGTATTTCACCTTGTTTCCATGTAAACTCAACTGAGTCATGAGGAAGTATTTGATTTGCTAACAGCCACAGAGGAACTCATAACTCTTGGCCCCCTGGTTTGTTCCGCTCATCCCAGACAATTCAGTTTCCTTAGAAACTGCATGGTGTACATGATTTATGAATTATGGATCAACTTAGCTCAAGAATTCTTGTCAGGTGTTTGGAACTTATTTTAAAGATAAACTAAGTGATTTTAATGAAGAAACACTGAAAAATAAGTATATACTTGCATGTTTAAAATTAAAATATGAAATAAAAAATCTGGACATGGGCCGGGAATGTAGCTTAGTGGTAGGGCATTTGCCTAGTGTATGTGAAGCTATGGGTTTCATCCTCCAGCACCACAAACACGCACACTCTCTCCATGTACATATTCAAAAACTTTATATAATAAAAACTATAATTTTATATCACAATTTAATTTGAAAAATAATGTAGAATTTAAAGACATCAACATATTTTCTGGATTTTTGAACAATGAATTAAAAATGAGGCAGTGTCAGCTTGAAATGGTCCTTCTGTTTTATTAGAGTCTTTCCAGCTCTGAAATAGTGTCAGACAAGATGATAGGAGAAACATTGCTTTAGGGCCACAACACTCAAATAAAAGTAACAAAACTGCTGAGGAAGAGTATCCCATGAAGATAAAACGAGAAGAAAATATAGGGCAGCAAGGTAGAAACAAAATTCAGTTTTTACACTGAAATATATAGTAGTAAAAAAAAATGCATAGTAGCAGCTTATTAATTCTACTTTTATGAACCAGTCATGGTGGGGGGAGTATTGACAATTGAAAGGGATTACTGGGAATTATTATCACCAGAATAAAAGGTTTACCCTAATAAGATGTAGTGAGGATAACAGTTTGGTTTAATATGGGTATGTTCATTTCTTCTGTGCAAATAGTTTGATTCTTGGATTGATGCTCGTAAATTGCCTGTGGTGAGTTTATTTATTGCTTTATTGATGTTATTGACAACCCTTAGGAAATGATTACTTCTCAGAGGTGTCTTCCAGGTGTAGCTGACTTTTGGGTTTTGAATCTGTTGCAGGGTCCTGCCTCGTCAGTGTATTGGGGATGAGAAGTTGCTGCCTACTTAGCCAAGTCCCTGGTTCTTTGGCACTGGCCTACAGTATTTTCTCTGACTGTTAGGCAATCACAGGGTCTTGGCATACTAGGAAGAGTAACTGATCAGAGCAGTTATATCACCTTGGCTGAAGTAGTATAATCAACAATAAAATTAATATCAAGCAGCACTTAGAAAATGACCAACTGTGGTAACTATTAATTTTCTACCTTTAACTGTTTGAACTAGATTTGTGGTTATATAACAAAATCTATAACAATTCAGAAAATTGTATATAGTAAATATACTCTCAATTTGGTGATTTTACCCTCAGGAGAGAAAATTTAAAAGGGGTTGGGGCAAAAACATAAGAGAAATAGAAGAGGAGGAAGATATCAGAATCAAGACTAGAGGACAGAGGAAGATTATGTGAATTTTGGGAAACTGGTGAAGAAGACAGGAAGGAAATAGACGAAGGAAAAAATAAAAACAAGAACAGAATAGAGCAACAGCAAAGCTAGAAACAGTGTTTACATCATGAAAATAAGAACAAATAAGAAGAAAAGAAAAAATAAACAAAAAAAGAAAGAAAACAAAATGCCCACTTCAGGGTGTGTCTCTGCTGTCACTGGTAGACAGAGTGGGCAGTCAGAGTCCAGATCCCAGTTGATTAACCCCAGAAAACCAGCTGTAGATTTATGGTAGAGCAGTAGATAATCCCAGCAAGCTGGCACCTCCACTTCCCCTGAAGTTCATGCTGGTTTCTGGCTGTGATGCTGGAACCTGATTTGTTCATCCTGCAACACTCTGTGTGTCTCCTGCTGGCTTGAACTCGGCTCCTTGACCTCCTGTAGACTTGAACTGGTTTTGTCTCACTCTGACACTGGGAGCTGCTAGATCGATCCAGCCCAAAGCTGCTCTGAGTTCTGAGCTCAGTTGGCCTCTCTCCAAGATGGCTCCTGGCCAATCACCCTCTCCTGGGGGATGCCTGAAACCAAATACTTCATCAGCCAGTGCAGTTCACTGTGTCCACTGCTCTGCCCCACTGGTGCATTTCTCGGAGGAGGCTGCTGGGGTGGCCAGGAGTCACCGTGCACCTGCAGGTTCCAGCCACCCCGTCACACACTCAGGGCTCAGGAGAAAGCACCGCCTGCCTCCTCCTCCTTCCGCCTCGAGGTCTTTCTCTTCACTCTCCCTGTGGGCTCCAGTTCTCACTTCAGATCCTTGCTGGGTGCCAGGGACCCCACTTCCCTCCATCTCCTCTTCCTCACATCGCTCTATTCCAGTGTCTGGAACCCAAATATCAGAGAGGCTGTTTCTCTGCTTTCCACGCTTTTCCCAGAAGTCCTTCTCTGTGAAAATATCTATCAGAGCTACTTTAGCCATTAGAGTCTCTTCTGTAATATAGCTCAAGGAAATGTACTATTATAGTAAATCTGTATATCACCTCGTTAAATTTTAATTGTCAAGGGAGACTAAGATATATTTAGAAGCCCCAGAAAATTGAACTTATTTTGGAGCAAGAATGTATTATATTCCTTCTTTCTCTTTTAAGTAGGTTATCAATGAAAATATTGTGTCAAAACATTTGTCCCTGTAGAGCCGTAACTACCTTAAATTTTATTTTACCTTAATTTTTGACATAAAAAAAACTTATTACATGGCACCTTTTCTTAGAACTGTATTTCAGAGTCACTGTAATAATCTAGGTTTCAGAATTCGGAGTTACTTAAATCCTTCTGATTGCAGAGTCACAGATAATGTAACTACCACTATTCAATACTTACAGTAAAAATCTAATTGTAGTTAAATCTAAATGTATGTAGAGCTCTTGGTGTATTTTGGTACTTAATTATGTAATATATGCTTATTATTATAACCTGTATCTTGATAGCATGATATTGTGAAGACAATTGTAAGTAATATATTCAGATTCATGCAGCAGCTCACCCCCAAAACCCCAGCTAAAGCATAGTAATTTGATAAGCTGAATTTGGTCATATGTGTGGTATTCAAGGAGTTCAGGAGATTTGGTGAAGTTGTGACCCTTGACCTCTGTTCTTTGCCATGATTTACGTGATGGGAAAGCTCCTCCATTTCCAGCATCATAATTCCCACTTTAAGGAGATGGGATTACAAAGAAATTTTACCTGCTTGATTCCAGTTTCCCCTTGAACCACCGACAGGGGGCGTATTAGATAGCCTAGGGTTTGGGATCAGGTCAGTCAGTCACAGTGTCTGAGCTCTGGCTCTGAAGGATGGGAGTTGACTTTGCTGGCTGCCTTGGTCTGTTGAAAAGACTCAGAGGACGGACTGCAGGAGATGGGGCGGCCTCACAGCGTTGTCACGGATGCGAGCCGTACCTCTGGCAGTGTGTAAAATGATGTTGTGAAGGTCTGATTAAGTATGTATATCAAAAGAAAATGGAGTTATTACTTAAAAATAGAAGATGCTTGTCCTCAAATTAAAGACTAGCCTCCAAATTCTTTATATTTCATGGTCTACTGAGCACCTCAGAGACTCAAGTTGTGTTTCACCAGTAGTGTCTCTATTACAGAGAAGAAGGGGATGGGGAAGCGGAGTTCACTGTCCATTTTGGAGAACTAAGTATCAAATCAGATTGCAGCACGAATGTTAAAGTGGTTTCCATAGGAACAGGCTACTTCCAGACAGCATTGCTCCCTCTCTCTGAAGTAAGTTGCAGGTTCCCTGTCATGTTTTGAGAGTGTGTTTTGCCAGTTAAGCTCTCTCCTAAGTTTTGTGTTCCTCATCCACAAAATACGGATACCGTGCAGTTAGAAGCAAGTGGCCTGCACGTCTTGTGCCTTGATTAGCACATTAAAAACACCTCCAGAATGGCAGACTTTTTGCTATCAATTTTTCCATGTCAGCTACGGTAGAATATTTTAGATCATTTGTCAGTATTGTAACATGTGTTACGAGTGTACGATATTCTAGATCCTAGGCCTTTTAAATATAATGATTTCTCTCTTCTCAAGTTGAATTTTGACCTTTTCAGAAGTCTGGAATTCATTGAAGACAGGAAATTACCCAACATTTCATAAATGGTGATGTTTATATTGAATTGGTTGGAGGCCAGGCGCAAACAATGTTCAGAAGCAGACAGATTTTTCCCTTTGCCAGAGGCCAGGGGTGCTGCTCTCCTGCGTCAGGCTCTCATGGCTGTCAAAGGGTGTTGTGTGTATAGAGCAAGGGAAAGGTCTTGCTGTGAAAAAGTAGGGCAGGGTGCTGTGTGAGACTGATTAGTGTGTTCCCATGAGCTCATGCTTTGTCCTGAAAGATGCCTTTGTCTTGAGGTTCTGTTAGAGGGTGGCTACAGTAAGAGTCAATGTTTGATAAAATTCTCAGTGTGTGAATCTTACTAGGATATTCTGATTTTCTTAAACTAGTGAAAGTAAAGTCCAAATGCAAATATTTATTAGAATCTTATGTACTATATTTTGTTAAAGTAATATTTGTTAAAGACTCTCCTATAATTACAAAATTTAAAGGACTGACTTAAATCCTTTCCTCAAGAGTTTTAAGAAAAGTGGTGTTTGAATCTGTGAAGCTAAGAAAAGTTTTGCTTACTGTTCATAGAGATCAGAAAATGTAACTATAGTATTATAACATTCAAATATATTAATGTTAATTCATGTGATTCATCCTGCTTGTAATGCTCAATTTTAACTTTTCTGATTATTCCTTAAATACCGTAGTTAAGTAAATTAGTATAAAAATAAGAAATGGTAGTGACACTACATATTAAGTAATTAGAAACCAGCTTTTGTACTTCCCTTGGTTATTTCGTGATGTCTATTCGTAAGATTAGAACATTTAGTAAATTTTATATTCTTATTTCTTTGAACCTATCATTATGACTCTCTCAGGGTTACTTAAATATTTTATTATGTACAAGTACCTTGTGAACATACTAAGTCTTTAGATTCCTCATGTAATTACAAAGAGGTTAAAAATTCTTTGGAGGAATGTAAACCAAAAAGTCTAAGACAGCCAAACACATGAAAATTTTGTATGTATGCAAATAGATGGTTTTAAGAATCATACTGTTGCTCTTAGTGAAACTTTAGAAGTAAATACCTATTAATTCTGTCAGTTATGGTGGTGCACACTTGTAATTCCAGCACTTAGGAGGCTGAGGCAGGAGAATTGCTTCAGGTTTGAGGCCAGCCTGGGCTACAAAGTGAGTTCAAGGCCAGCCTAAACTGCATAGTGAGACCCTGTCTCAAAAAGACCACACACACACACACACACACACACATACATACACACGAGCCTATCAATATTATAATGAATAAATTTATAAATACTATAAATGGATAAGTCGTGCATTTGGGCAGTCAGTACCATATATCACTTGGAAAACAACTAGAATTGTATGAATAGAGTTACATGTAAAACGTTAATTTAGTAAAGTGAATTATCAAATTAAAAATATACCTTTGAATGCTTGTCAAAAATTTATTTAAAAATTTTATTTAAACATTGTACTATACACAGTTGCCAATTCAAATAATAATGAAGAGTTTGTAATGAAAATGAACAATTTTGACTTTCCTTTTTCCTCTTTCCTACCATATTCCTCAAAGCCATCTGAAATCATGTTTTAGAATTTCTGGTGATGGTTTTCATGTCTAAATGAAAGGTTTTGTGTGGTTTTTAAAGACTGTACTAATTGCAGACCTTTAATGTTGATTCAGCAATCAGCATTTTCCATCATATTTCCCTTTCTGCTCTTCTTCCCATACTGTTATGCTCCTGTATGATAGTGTTTATTTTTGTAGTGTAGTTACAGCTTTTATCGAGTTGTTCATGTACGTAGTTTAAAAGTAAAATTGCGTAAGGCTTGCAGTGAAGATCTGTGTTCTGCCCATAGCCATCTCCCTACCACCCTGACCTGACCACTGCTCACTTTCTGGAGACGGGTGCTTCAGACGTTTGTCTGCTGCAGATGGCATCAACAGATAGCGTGTCTGAGGCTTACTTCTTTACGTTCTGTTATGGATCTGTTGGATTTCTTCTCTGGAATATGGATGTTTAAGGTCGCTTTTGCTCCCACTACTGCCAGGCATGGCAGCCTCCCCTGCCTGTGTCCTCACAGTTAGTTAAGCTTCCACTTGTCTGAATCTGGCTAGGTCTGGTGTTCACAGCTGAGGCATGGGCGCTGTATAGCGGCTCCTCCCTCTTCCTGTGCCTGTGTGCCCTCCGGAGTTCACTGTCTTGTGCTCTTGCTGAGTTTTCTATGTACTTACAACAAATCTATCCCTGGTCATTGGAAGTTTCTCTAAGGCCATTCAAGTACATGAGGTATTTTCTTTTTGGTTGTTATTGTTAGGGATTTTTTTTGGGCACAGGTTGGGAGACACAGAGGAAAAGGCTTTATTGCAGGCACAGGAAGACTGTAGGAGATTGTGAGGACCCTCAAAAGAGGGGAAGCTGGAGAGCTTTTATGGAGTTAGGCTGGGGTGGAGACTACATGAGTGGGCAGGGCATTGTGTAGGGAGAGGATTGGAGGACCTTTTGGCACGTGTGCGAAAGAAATGCATGATGTTTAATTTGGGCTTGGAAGAACAACACCTAACTTAGTGTTGGAGGTACATGCTATTGTTCTAGGGCCCAGCACCATTTTGGGCAAGTGCCACATTGAGCCTGGCAGAGTCCCATACAAGCAGAACCCATCGTTCCTGTCTTTTTGTTGTTATGGGATGATGAGTCTCTTAAACTGCTTCCTGGTGACAAGAGATATTGTGGTGGGGGCTGTTGCAGTCTTTGGGATGATGGGTTAGACCCTTGTAGAAGCTGGTGCCAGGGGTCTCAGCCAGGACAAGGTATGGTCTGGTAATGAAGGCCCGTATTCTGGATTGAAGAAATCCCGTAAAGAGTTTAAAAAGGCAGGGTGCTATGAGCAGAGAGATAGCAAACATTGTTAATGGCCCCAATAGAGGGAGGATGTCAGGAGTCCAGGATCACCATGGTAGCCAATGGGGAAATTGGGAGCCCTGTTGTTCTTGTCGTTTTCTTTCTACGTACTCTCTTATATGTTTTACCTTATCCATGATGATTCCCGACTGACTGACAAAAAACCAGCATTTTTCTCCCAGCATGGTGCAGGTTTCTCTCTTTTCTGCTGTGGGGACGTCTAGGGTCCGTCATTTTTGGAGGATTACTGCTGCTAAGCAGAGTTAGGAATCCAAAGGTGAAAGAAGTTAGCTAGACCAAGAAACAGAACTTGTTTTGTAGTTGGCACCTTGAGGTCGTGGAGGAGGGCCTTGCGGCCAACGATGATTGAACAAGTGGTGGGGGCAAGGGTGAGTCCCAGATATTTGACTTTTGGTGAGGCTATTTGGGCTTTGGTGGGGGAATACTCTATATTCGTGACCTGAGAGAAAGCTGAGGAGGGTAGCCATGTGTTGTATGTCTAGAGCATGGGGTGGGGATCAGAAAAGGAGATCATCCACATATTGAAGGAGAGTGCTGGGTTTGAGGTCAGGAGTCACAGTGTTGATAGCAAGGGCTTGGCTAAAGTGTGAGGACTATCTCTGAATTCCTGAGGTAGGACTGTCCATGTAAGCTGTAAAGACTGGAGGGTGTCTGGGTCTGTCCACGTGAAAGTGAAGAGGTCTTGGCAATCAGGGTGTAAAGGAATAGTTAAAAATGCAGCTATAAGATCTAAGACTGTAAAGTGGGAAATGGGCAGAGGAATATGGGAAAGCATAATGTAAGGGTTTGGCTCTGCTGGGTGAATCAGTGTTACCACCTTGTTGAGAGCTCTGAGCTCTTGAATCAAGTGGTAGGAGCTATTGGGTTTGAGCACAGGAAGAATAGGGGTATTATAGGACAAATGAGCAGTCCTAAGGAAACCATTGGTTAATAGGGGTTGGATTATGGATTTGAGGCCCTGTTGGTGTTTGGAGGCTATTGGATATTGGGGTATGCAGGGAAGGGCTGAAGGGACTTTAAGGTGAATTAGCACAGGCATGGCATGGGTGGCACAGGCGGGGCTGCAGGTGTCCCAGACTGTAGGATCAGCAAGGGAGGGAAGGAGAGGGGAAATGGAACTGGCAACATGTGGTGGTTGAGTTTGAAGGTCAAAGGCCAAGGGGAGGGAGAAAGTGAAAGAGAAGTTGAGGTTTTGGAGGAGATCTCTGCCCAAGAGGGATGTGGGGCAGATTGGGATAACAAGGAAATTGTGGGTGAAGAAAAGGGTTTGTAATTGGCAGGGGATAGAACCTGTCTGTAGAGTTTGTGTAGGTTGGCTGTCAATTCCCACAACAGAAACCATGGTTCGGGTACAAAGGCCTAAAAATTCAGGAAGAACACTATAGGTGGCCCCAGTGTCAACAAGAAAGGAGAGTGTCCTACCTGAGATATGTGGTGAGACTCAGGGTTCTGAGAAAGATACCTTGATTGGGGCTGTGGACCCTGAACCCCGTCAATCCTCTTTAGTTGCAAGACCTGGCAAGTTGGCCAGTGATGAGTCTGGCAGTGCTGATCAGATCTCTTTTGAGGGTAGGGAGTTAGATGACTTACTTACTTCAGGTGGTCTGAGCAGTTGCACTTCCAGTGACTCGAGATTGCAGATTGGACAAGGTCCAAGTGGTGGCTGTGGGTTGGGGCAGGCTCGTGTCTAGTGTCCTTCCTTGCTGCATTTAAGGCATGGTTGGGGCGGGGGGCTCAGGTGGCAACTTTTTGTTTTGTTTTAGTTTTTCCAGAGGCCTCAAGTGCTGCAGCCAAAAGTTGACATTTAAGTTTGGTGTGTTATTATTTATCTTGTTTTTGTTGTTCCTCTCTATTGTTGAAGACACAGAAGACCAGGTTAAAGAGATCTCCCTGTGGGATCTGAGGGCCAAGATCTGTGTTTCTTAGTTTAGTGCAGATGTCAGGGGCAGATTGAGAAATGAAATGGGAGTTGATAAGGGCTGTTTCCTTGGGGGATTGGGAGTTAACATTAGTGTGTTTGGTTAGGGTGTCAGTAAGATGGGAAAGGAATTCAGCAGAGTTTTTATCAGTACGTTGGGTTTGTTCATGAAGTTTTTGGTAGTTTGTTTGTGGGAAATTTTGTTTAGGACGGCAATGATGTAACCAATCATCGTATTCATGTGTTGTGAGCCATTGTTTCCCTGATAATCCCAGTGGGGTTCTGCATTGGTACTGCAGTGGCCCCAGCAGGATGGTCAGGGTTAGTTTATGTCTGTGGTCAGTCTCTGCTTGGGCCACTTCCCATAGCTGAGTTTTTTGTTGAGGTGAAAAGGTGGATGTAAGGATGATACAGAGATCTTTGTAGTGTAAATCATCAGAATCAATCATAAATTGGAGCTCTTTTGTATACTTGTATTGATCAGTGGAGAAGGAGCCTAGTCTATGAGAAATGTGGGATAGGTCAGAAAGTGTAAAAGGGACATGAACAAGGACCAGCCCCTCAGGACCAGCCACCTCCTGGAGAGCAAGGAGGGGTAAGGGCTGGGGAAATGATGTCTGGCTAGAAGATGGCAGCGGTTGGTGAGAAGATGGCGGGAGGTGGGAGGAGTGAGATTGGGTGTGGTGTGCCAGAGGAGAAAATGATGACCAAGGGTAGAGGAGGAAGTGGTGGGGGTGCGGGGTGAGAGGGAGGTGGAGTGGGTGAGGCCAGCTGAGATTGATGGGATTCCTGTGGATACTGTGGAGGGGGAGAGAAAGTAGAAGGGACATTGTCAAGAGGATCAGTAGGGTCATTGGGTAGGGGGTTTAGCAGTGTGGAGCAGGCCAGAAGTGTTTGGGCTGCCCCACGTGCCTGAATGAGAAAGGGGTGCACCCGGAGAGCAAAAAAGGCTTGTAAGGAATTTCTGACCATTTGCTCTTGCAGTAGCAAAAGTTGTCTAAGTCACGGAGGACACTGAAATTGAAAGTACCCTGCTCAGGCCAGTGGCTGCCATTATCGAATTTGTGTTGGGTACAAGCCCTCTGTGAGCAAAAAATTAGTCATTTTGGTTTGATGGTCTCCTGGAGACCTAGGGTGTTTAAGTCTTTTAAGAGACACCCAAGTGGAGTGTGTTTTGGGGGTTGGGAGAGAATATTTCCAGTAGTGATCGGATTGATGGTGAGCCAAAGGCAAAAGCCAAAGGCTGGTCACAGCCCCTAGGAGCATCGCTGCACTCATTAGGGTGTGATAGAGAGAGAAATGCCTGTTGGTTCCCGTTGATCATCACCTAGGGAACAGAAAGGTGTCCTGAAGGATATGAGGGAATTCTGACATGGGGCCCACGATTTTAAGAGAGAGTGACTGGAACTCCTGGAACGAGAAGTGGCTCACCTGTGGGAGATGAAGTGGACCTGTGTTGGATGTGGCTGGCAATAGCAAAGGCAGAGATGAGAGAGAGGAAGGGTGGCATGCTGGTGGGAGGAGCTCACATTGGGGTAGCCCCCAGGATTGCACGCCCCAACCCATCTGAGTTATGGCACCAAAATGTTAGGTTTTCTGGCACAGCTGGGAGACACAGACAGGGGTGAAACAACCTTTATTGCCTGTGCAGGAGGGCTATAGGAGACTGCGAGGACTCTCAAAAAAGAGGAGGCTGGGAGCAGCTTTTATGAAGTTAGGCTGGGGGTGGAGACTATGTGAATGGTCAGAGCAATGTGTTGGGAGAGGACTGGAGGACCTTTTGGTGCGTGCGTGAAAGAAAAGTGGGAAGTTTATTTTGGGCTTGGAAGAACAACACGGAAGTTAGTATTGGAGGGACACACTGTCGTTTTAGGGCCCAGTACCTTCTTGGGTGGGTACCACATCCAGCCTGCCAGAGTCCCATGTAAGCGGAACCCATCAGTTGTTCTCCTGGTGTGCTGTTCTGTCCATTTTTAAAAATTTTATTGGTACATTTCAGTAGACATAATAATCACATTCATCATGGGGAATTTGTGCCTGTACATGACATACCTTGCTTCTTTTTTTCCCATTCCTCTCCCCTTCCTTCAGCCCTGCTAACCCTACTTATTTGTAAGAGGTTTGTTTCCATTTTTTCCTTTTATTCTTTTCCTCTCTTGTCCCATCCTCCCTCCTGCCTCACCTTGTTCCCTTCCCCTTTCCCCATCCCATCCATGTGGGTGGGTGTGGCTGTGCTCTGCCTCTGGGAATGTGATAGGCCTGTAAGTTAACTCCCCATTTCCTGATCCGTTATTCCCCTCTTCCCTGGTTTGGGGAATGTTGTTTTGAACTGCATTCTTTTTTAGCACTCTGAGCAAAGGTGCATGGAAAAGAAATTTTGTGTGGTAGAGCACAGCTGTATTCCTGGCACTGGGGAGGCTGAGGCAGGAGTTTGACAAGCTGGCCTGAACTGCAGAGTAAGATCCTGTCTCGGAAACAAAACAAAACCAAACGCAAAAGAAGAGAAGTTTTCTTAGACCTCAAAGTTTTGAGAAAAAATTTTTTTACTGAAGCCCTTATAATGAATTGATAAAAGAGTCAGTTGAAAATAATTTTTCTTTCAACATGTTGAAAATGCTAGTCATCATATTCTGGATTTTTTTGTTGCTGGCAAAAACAGTCTCAGGAGCACCTTCTCCAATCTCCAGTCTTTCTTTCTGGGAAGTTTTAGGTCAGGCTTTGCTTTAGAGTTGAAGTCATTGCTCTGCAGTGGTATATATATATATATATATATATATATATATATATATATATATATGACATAGGTGTTCTTGAAAAGCTTCTCTGGAAATTCTAGTATGTAGCCAGGATTGAGAACAGCAGCCTTAGGGTCTTCGTTCCCATGTGCTGAGGTTTCTGCACATTTGATGTGGGTCTCTTATTACACACTGTGCTAAGCACCTGATTGTCCCATTAATCTGGAAATTCATGTCCTTTAATTTCAGAGTGTTTCTTTTGGCTCACTTGTCCTGTTACTTGTAGGCACCCTGCTTGTCTCCTTTAATTTTCTTAACTTGTTTGTTTTGCTTTCTAAGTGATTGCTGCAGTTTTATCTTCTAACCCTTCCATGGAATTCCCTTTTTCTGTCACCGTATTTTAAGTTTTCCCAAGAATTTTCTTTTGTGCTCTGGTTATTCTGTTTTTATGCATCCTGTTATTTTATGGATATAGTATCTTTTTTCCTCTGTAAGGATATTAGTTATTTTTGGAAGTTTTTCTCTCTCTTCCAAACTCTGCTTCTTTCTAAATTACTTTAAAAATCTGTCATTGGTTTTAACACCCGGGTTCTGCAAAGGGCTTTCCCGGGAAGGCTTCTTGCCGAATACCGCTTGGGTTTCAGTGGTAGTGGAGGACCTCTGAAACCTGGCCTGGCTTGGTGAGCTGGCCTGCTTTTGCTTTGGGAGGACCCCAGGACAAGGGTCTTGGTCTGTTGCGTTCCTCAGAGCACACTTGGTTCAACTCGCCCTTGGTGATGTTTTGGTCGAGTGTTGATGGCAGGGAGTTCCGCACCTGTGCATCTGTGTCTCTTGTTGTGGAGGTGAGAGCTCTCTTGTTTTACTCTTTGCACTGAATAAACCTGTGGACTTTTGGTCATTGGATGCCATTGAGGGCAGGGGACTTCGCTGCTTAGACTTCTCTTTTCCATTCCAAGCTCCGACCTGGCTTTTGTAGATGCCGGGGTGGGGGTGGGGCTGCCCGCTCCAGGGGATTTCACTTGTGGTTCTGGTTGCTTTTCTCAGTTTCCTTATTGGCTGAATTGCTGCTGTGCTGCACTGTGGCAGGTGCCACTTGTTCTTCTGCTGTTCAGCTCCCAAGTGTTGTTTCAGTCAGCTTCTTTACTTTTTCTTTGTCTGTAGAGGCATATCCTAAAAATAAACCCCATTACTGTCAATGTAATACAGTTTCCAAAGGGAGTAGAAGTAAGCTATCATTTTATTTGTTCCATTTAACCAGAACTGAATAAGGTGATTGTGACAGGTAAAAGGTAGAGATGGTAAAAGTCTTTCGATTGTCATTATTTATTCATTTGTTTTCATAGGTTATTTACTTTTGTAGGAGGGCAGCAGTTCAGGCTGGTCTTGAACTCACTTTGTAGCCTTGACTGGCTTCAAACTCACAGTGATCTTCCTGCGTCAGCCTCCTAAGTGCTGAGATGACAGGTGCGCACCCCCACTAAGCACTAGTTGGTGTTCTCTGGTGTTCTTTGGTGGTGCAATGCACTGCAATTACTTGGACTGAAAGTTACTGAGATTGCTGTGCTGTAGTACAGGTTGGTAACTGGTGGAAAGAGGAAATGTATGGTTTAGTAAAACTAAAAGCACTGTGTTGGTTTTAACCCAAAAAGCTTGACATTTCTTTATGTGTGTGTGTGTGTGTACATGTGTGTTTGTGCATGTCCGAGAGAGAATGAGAGACTGATACTAGGGCTTGAACTCAGGGCCTTCACACTGCGCTCCATCCCTGCCCCCATTTTATTTTGTGATAAGGGTCTTACTAAGTCCTTACGTTGTCTAGATGGGGCTTGAATTTGTAAAGCTCCCGTCTCAGCCTCTCAGAGTGCTGGGATTGCAAGTGTGCATCACGGTGCCCTGCTGTTTCTCCTTAAATCAGCTGTGCTATTTTATTTTAGCATTTTCAGTGTCTTTTTCTTAGTATCATTTACACTGCAACAAAGAAAATTTAGAAATTACAATTCATTTCTATCTTTTTATTGTGTTTAAAATATAAACATTGCAGTGTTTTTCTCCTTCTAGAGACTTGACAGGAAGCACTTAAGTAACTTTTAATTAAAAAAAGCCAATTGTCATTATTTTGTATCACATAAGGTGTATATTTTTCACTGTATCTTCATTTAAATTTAGAAAACCGTCTAATTACAGTTGTAGGGCAAGTAAAAAGCCAGATTTTCCGTATTTATGCTACCTAAACAATCTTTTAGTGACTTTTGTGTCTCTCTTCAGAAGCATGGTGAGCTTGTGCCCCTCAGAGCCTGGTGTGCTGTTAAGAGTCTGAGGCCGTGTGTGGAGAGGCCCAGCTTTCGCTGGAAACCGCACCATCTGTGCGGAATCCGGACGCGCAGCTGGGAGGAGCCCCGGGTCTCCTGCACGTCCGCTCTGGCCGTTAGTGCGTCGCTGCTGCGCAGTCCAGGCGCCATTCAGGGCATCACAGCGTGAACCCCCTAAGTTAGTGAGTTGAGGAATGCTGTCAGAAGGAGGATGCTCTCTCTTGCAGTCACGACACCATGTCAGCCCTCAGATACAGTTCTGTGATACCATGTCATACATCATTTGTGTTCTTTTTTGATTTTCCACAACTTTTTTTTTTTTTTTTTTGGTCACCGGGGTTGTGCATGCTAAGCAAGTGCTCTACACTGAGCTATAGTCTACACCCTTCAAAACATTTGTTTTTCTTTGAGATAAGGTCTTGCTTAGTTTCCCAGACTGGCGTTTCACTGGTGACCCTGCTGGCTCAGCCTCCTGAGAAGCTGGAATTACAGGTGTGTGCCACCATGCCTGGCCTGCCCCAACCTCTCTCTGCTCTTACTGGCCCTTTCCGGACTCCAGGAGCCAAATAAGGGTCACATATTGTGTGTTGACAGAACTCCCCTTCCCCACAGTTATCTTATAGGATGTCCTGTCATCTGGTAGAAATACTCTCACTCTTCTTCATGCCTGGATTTGAATTAAACATTTTTGACAGAAATAGAGGTGATGGCTTATACTTCTTATTGCAGCATCTCAGGAGGCACGTGTGGCGTATTCCTCTGATGGTGATATGAAATGTGATCACTTCATTACTGTTGGGAGATTGACTAGGTTGTATTATAAAATAGCCTCTTTCGGGCCACTTTTTCTCTCTGGTAATTTATGGGTAAACGGTTAGTTTGTGCATGTTATGTTCCCCAGTTGCCCTTTACCTGTGGTTAGAATTCTTCGATTCTTGTCTGAGTCAATTACTTAATTTTAAAAATGGTCATTTCTTTCTGACTAGCTGGCATTCTTCCATAAAGAGCTTTTCTTCATCTCATCCATTTCTTTTGTTAAATGTTACCATTGACTCATATTTCTTTTTTATTCACTGTTAGGATCCATTGTCATTGCTGTTCTTTTTGATGCTTCAGTTGTCTCAAGTTTGGCTTGTGGGAACCCATTGAAGCTGGGTTCTGTACTCTTTTTGAGGCAGGGTCTCTCTATGCAGTTCAAGTTGCCTTGAACTCACTTTGTAGCCCAGGTGGGCCTTGAACTCATAGTGATCCTCCTACCTCAGCCTCCCAAGGGCTGGGGTTACAGGTGCACACCCCCATGCCTGTCTGGATTCCGTGCCCTTTTACCATGTTTCCATTAGTGTTTAACATCACTTTGTTTTCTGATACAAGATGTTTCCAGCCCACTTTAGTTTTCCTACCCAGGTTCTGGAATCAGTTATTTTCCAAAGTCATTCTGGTTTATTTCCATGAGTCTTCATATTTAGAAATCACTAGATAGGCCTATTGCTACCTGGTTATCACTGTGTATTGAATTAGCTCGGAGATGGGATCTTATTTTTTTTTTATACTGGGCATCAAACTGACAACCTCACGCTTGCCAGGCAGGCACTTATGCTGCTTAGCTAAATCCCTGGTCCCGGTATCTATTTTTTAAGTCACAAGCTCATTAATAACTCCTTTTCAAATCTGGTACTCTGAGAATCTTCTTTAACACATCCCATTCCGTCTTCCTGGTTCCCACTATTCATACATGTCACCTGATTGTTCTGTCCTACAATATGCATAAAATCGTTTCTCAGTTTCTTCTCTGTCATTACCTGGTTCAAGCTACAGGGATTTACTCAGGCTACTCAAAAAGGCCGAAAGGAAGGAAAGGCCTCAGTGCGAGGATATCCGGTGGCGTGGATCTAGGGCAGCTTTGGAACCCAGCTGCTCTCATCCGTGCAGCTGCTGGCCTCTTCCATTCTCAGTGTGTCTGCGTCTCATCGCTCACTTTCAGTCTGATAAGGTGTGGCGACACAAGTATTAGGCTATTTGGCCTCTACATAGCATTTCTGTGAACAGCTTTTGATCTAAGTGCCTTTGGCCTGAATTGCCAACGGCTGAGGAATGAGGATTTCTTTTGTTAGAGCAACTTTCTGTTTTCCTTTTTCTTTTTCGTTCTGTTTCCCTTTGTTTGGTTAGAGTATAATCATTGTACACTTTTAGGTTTCGTGGATCCGTGCAAACTGGTTAGATTATAGTGCAACCATCCATTCATTAGAATAAAGTATGTAGCAGAAATATATCTTGATACTAAAAAAATACCTAGACTGCTAATACTCGAATAAAAGTAAGTTCCATAATAAGTTACAGAACTCAAGTGTCTTCCCATATTGTGTTGTCACTATAATAAAGTGTTTATTTTGATTATGCAATTACCCTGGTCCTGATTTAAGCTGGAGACAAACTGATAGAAGTATGTCTTATTAGCATATTTGATGTACCTAATACTTTCTTCGTTAACTGTCATAATTAAATCTCAGTGCTATTGGAAGTCTAAGTTTTGAGAGAATGCGTATTTTGTGAAAGTTGGTTTTACCTAGTTCATTTCGGTAAAGCTAACATTGTGATATTTACTTTTGTGGAGAAAGTTACTCAATGATTCCATGTTAGAATCTCTTAAAAGCTATGGTTCTTTTTAACAGAGTGTTAATAATCAAAAGTTCATTGCTAATTGCTGTGCTTTTCTGTATATTTTGATATTCTGAGGGTGGAGGTCTGCATATCACCTTTTGTGGCGTGTGTTACAGTATTTCAGTTTTTGTTGCTAGCCCTGGTGGAGTTACAGCCTGTCTTCCTGGTAAAGTATTTAGCTCCTAAATGCCTCGAGCTGCTGGGCGTCATTTCATAGCACGTGTGGGAATGTAGACAAGTCTGCTGTCTTGAAGCAGAGCTAGAACTTCTAAGGGAAGTCAGGTTTCTTTTTGAGTGGTCTTGGTTTAATTACTTCAGTTCTACACACTGCATTTTGTTCATCTGAAATAAAAAGAAGAGATCATAAGTAGACAGCTACTTAGTTTTTGTGAGTAGAGCATTTTTCATCTTTAGTGAGGTTACCCTTGGTGTTTCACCACAGCGCCTGGAACGCCGTCTTTCGTGGAGCGAGTCTGGGCATTCCTCGGTCACTCTCAGTGCTTGCCATCTGATAATCTGAACATCCTTGTGCTTTGGGTCTTTCATTTGTGCACAGGAGCTGTGGCTGTATCTACTTCACAGAGCCGTCTTGAGATGCAGTGAATTACTGCTTGTAAATTTGGAATAGTACATGGCACATGCTACCCAATAGTCAAGTAAAATGTTCGTTATTGCTATTATCTTAGTTAAGAGAATGTAATGGCAGTTTATAGTGCAGTATTCCAATGAATAAGAATATATAAATTGGTAGATTTTTTTGGTCCATATGCAGCAGTTTAGGCTTTCAAGGAAATCATACTTTGGCTAATGATCACCTTAGGTCCTGGAGTTTTTGAGGGGCTAATACTCCATTGTAGTAAGAATCAGAAGTGGAATGTTCCTAAAAGTCATGATTCTGGCTGATGTTGGAGTTGAGACTTCAGACTGGTTTTGCTTGGAGCTTGTATTAAACTCTTACTCAAACTCCGTTCCTTCTGCTCTTTGGGGTGTGGCATTTGCTGTCCGATGCCCAGTGCATGAATTTTAAAAGGGTAGGATGTGATTCACAGGCAGGTCATGATGATTTTCTGTCCCATCATTGATATCGTCAGCACATGAGACATTTGGTCCTAGGTTCGTTTGGCTTAAAAATGTGCAGGACTGGGATGTTCAAGGGCATAACATCAAGGAAAGGAATAGTGAGCTTACTTAACCAGCAATTTAAAAGCCCAGCTGTTCTCCTCTTTCAGAAAACAAGCTCCCCACAGTCTAGCCTGTTTGGTTCTGTTCCTTACTGATGTGCTGCTGTGGCCAGGAACAAGACCATGCGCTTCGGAGGCTCCGCCCCGGCAGACACCCGCTTGTCTGTAGAAAATCGTGCTCTCTAGGAAAGACACGTTTCTATCAGTGTGAGGCTGAGCAGCGTTCTTTCTTAATTTTCAGTAAATTAATCTATAAAACATGCTGGGCTATGATAGGTCTCCCAAATACTATTTATATGTGTATTCTATTCCGATAATTGTTAAAAACTGCATAGTAAGTTATCACAGTGTCTTTCTCTTTGAAACTTATTTTCTCCTGGGTATGTATAAATGTTGATTTGCTTGTGATTTTTGCTGTCCATCTGTCTATTTATTTTTCAAATCCATTTTATTTCAAAGGGAAAAAGAAAAAAATAAAAGTTTCAAAACACATCAATCAGGGAGCAGCAATGGTATATACATTGCTCATTGTCATCCCCAGATCATTCACCCAGGGCACACAACAGCTGCATTCAATCGTCTGAACAATGCCAGCACAAATCTTTCTCTTCAGTGAACTCAGAGAAATCAACAGTGTAACTATCTTAACTGTTTTTATATTATATACATATGTACATATACATATGTTGTTTCTTTCAGCTTCTCTCACTAGTGAGACAATATGATGTTTATACATATGTGTCTGATGTATTTCACTTAGGAGTGTGGTCTCAAGTTGCATCCATTTAGCTATAAATGTCTCCAGTTTATCCTTCTTTATGGCTGAGTAGTACTTCATTGTATAAAAATGCATCTTTTTTTTTATTGATTCCTCAATCAATGGGCATTTAGGTTGTTTCCAAGATCTAGCTGTCGCAAATTGTGCTGCTGTGAACATGGGTGCACATATATTGCTGTGGTATAGTAGTTTTAATTCTTCTGGGAAGATACCGGGAGGGTAATAGCTGGATTGACTGGGACTTCTAATTCTAGTTTTTAGAGAAATCTTCACACTGATTGTGATTCTTAAACAATGTGGTTTTTAATACTATAAAATAAAATCCCTGAATGTGGCAGAGGAAGTTTAGTGCTAAGGAGCTTTTTAAAATAAAATTGAATAATTTTGTTGCCAAGATGGTCCCTTTTTTTCCCCTTGAGACAGAGTCTTGATATGTAGTTGAACTGGCATTGAACTCATAGCGATCCTCCTGCCTCAGCCTCCCAAATGCTGGGTTTACAAGTGTGTACCATCATACCTGGCTTCCAGAGTTTGTTTTCATAAAGTGTCTTTACCATAAAGCATATTAAGTCCAGGTCCTCTTTTATAGTCAGAATTTTTTTTTTCAAATATGACCCTGTTGACATTTTTTAAAGGTTGAAATACATTTTTAATTGTATAATAGTTTTTTACTTACAGAAAAATTGTAAAGATTATAGATAGTTCTTGAATACTCTGTACCCAATTTCCCATAGTAGTCACCATCTTATATTAGTATGGACATTTGTTGTTTCTGTTGTTTGGAGACAGGGTCTTGCTGTGATTTGAGCTCCTCCTGCCTCATCCTCCTGAATGCTGGGATTACGGGTAGGTACCATCTGGCCCAGCAATTTCCCTTGTTTTTGATGACCTTGACAGGTTATTTGGGGGTGGAGTGCTGCACATTGAGCCCCGGAGCCTCTACCCACAATGCATGTTAAGAACGGCACTTCACCTTTGTGATCTTTCTCACAGAAATTGTAACCCCAAACTAACCATGAGACCATGAGGTAAACTCGCCTTAAAGAACATTAGCTGATTCCTGACTGGTGCTCTCAAACCCATCAAGGTCAGGCCGGGATGCAGCTCCGCCTCGGAAGGGTCACTGAGGTGAAGTGCCTTTCTCAGCATGCATCATGGGGACAGCCTGCCTGCGCAACTTGGCGCTGTCGCGTTCATCTTGATTCTGATCCGGGTGGTGTTTGCCAGGCTCCCCGCCCCATCCTGGCATAACCCGGACGCTGGAAGCAAGTCCTCAGCGCAGTCTGTGCTCGGAGAGGGGCTGGAACTCTGCTGTGAGGGACTCTCTCTCCTCCTCACCTGTCTGTCCACTCAGGTATTTGCATCGTGAGGATTACCCTGGCTTTGGCGTCTGGAAGCTCTTTCAGGCTGGCTTGTGTGTGCACAGCCCTGTCCAGTGGCTGCGTTTTTGAGCACTCCTTACCCTTCTGACACCGTGAGAGCAGCAAGCTCCTTGCGTATCCATTCTCGCTCCAGCGCTAGAATAAGCCATTTCTTCTGGGAGCCCTCGCTGGCTTTGCTGGAGGCTGGTATTGGAAACCAGTGTCCGCGCTCTGGGCCTTGAGAGGCTTTGCCATCTATTTTAAAGTATTTTTTTTTTTTTTTTTTGCGGCACTGGGGATTGAACTCACAGCCTTGCGCTTGCCAGGGCAGGCGCGTAAGCTGCTAAGCCAAACTCCCCAGCCCTTTTTGCCATCTATTTTAACAGTAGTGTTGTTGTTTTGAAATTGTATCTCATAAAAACTTAGACCTGATCTCTTAAAAAGTGAACTATTTATTGACACCCATTCTGCCCATAATCAAGATGGCCGCATTCTATTTAAAGACAAGGAGACCTGTAAGGGCAGATAAACAGAGCGGTGTGAAACTGTGCCATTGCAAGTGATGCTGGCCATGGACACACGCAGGCTGGGGTGACTGCTGGAGTTCAGTGAAGCTGAAGTGTGGTGAAGGTTCTTTATTTTGGTGACCTCATGGCTCTCCTTGGCCTACTTCAGTTGTGACTTCTTCCTGTAGTTCTTTCTCTCCTTCTTGGAAGAATTCAGTTACTGGGGTAGCTTTTCTCCTTAATATTTTATCAGAGTGGGCAGTAGAAGCTGTTTGCATCTTGCTTTCTAAAGGATCTGTAAACTGAGGTCAGGCATTGTGCTTCATCTTTGTGTAATGTTTAGCATAGAGTACAGTAAATGATGACTTCTGGGTGTCTTATAATTGTGAATTGAAGTGAACTGAATCCATAGACTATAGATACATTACAGAATAGTTAGCGAGCAGTGCAAGTGTTCAAAAAGAAAAGTTCAGGATGGCAGTAAAAGAACAACTGAACTGACATAGTGAGTGACTGAAAGGCATCTTGACAGCTGTTTGTGAAGACTTCAGAGGGTCCGGGCAGCAAGCCACTGTGCCCTGAGCGGTGGCACTTGGTGTGTCCCCAGGACAGGAGCGGGGGCAGTGGGGCAAGTTGGCTGGATCACTGCGGGGGGAAGGAAGGAGTGTATTAGTGGGTGTGAGAGGTCAGTCTGCTGTTGAACGACCCAGCAGGCTACAGGTGGGAAGGCAAGCTGGGTCGTCATGGGTCAAGGCATGTGAATGCCAGGTTGAGCAGTTTGGTCCCTCCTAGGTCGTGGGTAACCATTGCATGTTTTGAGCACGGGAATCAGAATCCAAGAGAAATTTCAGAACAATTGCTCTAGAGGGAGGTTGGAAATTAGTGATCCTGGTGCCGAATCCAGACAGTAGGTATATCTGGACCCTGCACTGTAAAAATTTTAAGCCATAATTTGAAAATTGAGAAATACCATGTAAAAATTCAGAGTTCAAATTCTTCTTTAAAAGCAGGTGATTGGAGAACACTGGGCCTCACGTGGCACCATTGGTTGAGGCTGCACAAAAGCCAGCACTGTAGGAAGTTTGCCAAACCAGTGTTCGCTGTTGCCCCTGCTTCCCTGCTGCCTTACGTTTGGTCCACTTTACTGTGTTGTCAGTGTCACCTGACTATCCCCTGTGTACCATTTGTGAATTTAGGGTCCTTGGTTTAGAGGGGGGTGCATTATGTAGGCTTTTGTGGTATATGTTATAGTAAGACAGTAGGGACTCAAATTTGGGTGGTTGTAGAGAAAATGAAAAAAGTATGTGTACATCAGAGACAGAATGAAAGAAGAATTAAATGCATATATATGTATGATCACCAGTAACTTACATGAGCCAAGAGGCCCAAAAATAAATAGATGACTATAATCCCAGCTACTTGGGAGGCTGAGACAGGAGGATTGCAAATTAACCCAGCCTGGACAATCAGAATAAAACAAGGCTGGGGATGGGTAGCTCAAGTGCTCCCTGGGTTTATTCACCAATACTGCAAAAAAGAAAAGCAAGAAAAAGATTAAAAGATGACTGGATTATCTATTCCTGTGTAGCAAATTTACACAGAAACCTAGGACTTTAAAACAGCAAATATTGGGCTGGGGATTTAGCTCAGTGGTGTAAGCGCTTGCCCGGCAGGCATGAGGTTAGGAGTTCGATCCCCGGTACAAAACAAACAAATAAAAAACACCAGCAAATACTCCTCCTCTCACATACACTTTCTGTGATGAGAAATCATCTTGAAATGGGTTGGCTGAGTGTGTCTGCTCCTCGGCTTCATGGTAGGTGGCCAGCGAGCTGTGTCAGCAACCTGGGCCGGGCCAGGCCGGGCTGGCAGGCTGTCTTCCGGGCAGGCGTGTTTGCAGTTGGCCTCAGTCTGTGGGCTGGAAGCCCCACTGGCTCTCAGTGTGGCAGTTTGCGCTCTCCAGAGTGAGGGGTCCAAGAGCCAGGGGGAACAGTGCTCCGGTGGAGGCTGCCTGTGTACCTCAGGCCTGGGAGAGGTCCCTGGACCGCCTGGGTGCTGCAGTGTGAGAGGAGGTGGGGAGGCGTGTGCGTTACAGGAGGCACAGCTGTCGGGGGCCCCACACTGGCTCCCGGAGAGCTCAGATGGGTGGCAGCAGCCTCCTGAGGTGGGTGGGAGCTCACCTGTGAACTGTCACTTGGGGGTGTCCTGTAACAAAATTACTTGTGATTTTAAGTATTCTGTTCCACTCATTGACCCAGACTCTGATCATTTACTTCTGACATGCTGTCGGATGAATTGAGAAAAATCATTGGTACTTTTAAAGAGCATATAGTTCATTTCTTTGCTTTGGAGGTGCTGAGCTGATCAGAGTTGGGTGGTTCACCCCTGCAGTTCTGGGGAGGCTGGAGATGCGTGACTTGGTGAGTGTGGCTCCTGTCAGCCCTGCGTTCCTGTCTGTTCCTCCTGTCAGGAGAGGTTGTCACAGTAAAAATGCCATTTTCAGAAGTACTTCCATGATTCGGTTAGTAAGTAAATTACATATATTTGTATTCCTTTTTCCCTCACATGAAATAATTTACATGTTATGTTGAAAAGTTGCCATGTATTTTTATATATAAATGTGACATTTGGTTTACCAAATGATGAGTGCTTATATGACAGAGATGTGCTAAAAAAAAAAAAAAGAGTAAAAATAAACTAGTTTTAAAAGTGAAGATTTTGACATATTCCCTTTCTTGGCATTACTCAATCTTCCTGGCTACAATCGCCTGGCACCTGCACACAATGGTGTTCCTCTTCCCTGCTTCCTTTAGTTTCTCTTTCGGACTGCATTTCATTAGTAATGTTGGTATTTCATTTTCTGATTGGAGTCTCAGTATTTATGTGAAGTTGCTGGTCCAATGTCTAACAGTCCAGGACACAGATTTCCTGACTTTTTAATGGGGTCAAGTATACCTGAGTATTTTGATGTGGTTATTTTATGGTTGATATATTTAGAAACATTAGAAATGATAATTTTAGGGCAACATTTTAGTATCCTGCGCTCAGCACAGGGAATTAGTGTCTCCTTAAGTGACACCACATTCTTTAGCTATTACATTACAGACCAATCCAGAATGTCACTGGGACAACTGCTCTTTGCAGACACACACTGGTGTGAGGATTAGGGTTAGCCTAAATCTGGAGCCCCGTGTTAAAGGAATTCATGAGCAACACTACTTGTAAGGTAGTATTTACAATTCCATTGTCCTTTAAGGAAACTCTTACCTAAAACAAGTTGGAGTTAAGATTACCTCCAAGTAATTGTGTGATCAGAGTTTTCATTAAAGACAAGTTATTTTGGGGTGTGGTAGTTCTAAGGCTGTGTTTATACTGACCACAAAAGGTTATGTTTATAAATACTTTGCCCCTTTTCCCAGTTTTATCTTACCCCTTGATAATTTAGGGTGCTGGCTGGAGTATTTCTTTGTTTACATGTTTAAAGGCAGTTTTACTGTCTGAGTCCCATATTAAGAGTGTAGCAAGGTGATGATCGTGATTCATCATTTCACATGTTTATTATTTACGGTGTTTAAAGCGTGTGTGGCAGTTATGCCTCACCTACCACTGTGGTGGGTGTGTGGAACAAGATGAGGCGTCCTCCACACCAAGTGCTAGATAACAGAGTTGCAATTAGGAGAAATTATGATCTTTTGGTTATGTTAAGCTGATTTCCAGTTTGTAAACAGATTACATTTGTCAACTCTCATTGCCTTGGACACTTAGAGGTAACGTTCTGCACAGCAGTTCTGCAATGCTGTGTGGTGGAAGGCTAAGACCATAGGCCTGTGGTTTGTTTATATTCTCTCTGCTTCAGGTTCCTTACCAGAGGAGAATTGCCTGGTTACTGTGGTAATGGTAAATTCCTTAGGGTTTGAAGAGTCCCATGATGGGGTGCACCACCAGCTCATCCCGCTACTGCCTAGGGGTTCTAAGACTCATTCACGTATGGTGAGAGCCCAAAGGGGCATGGCTAAGAGACCTTGGTGAAACAAGTTGGTAGTAGCTTTATACTCAGAATGTTGGTGTAGTTGTATTGATTTTCTTATATGTGGTTTTTGATACTTTATTTCTTTTGTTAATTTTTGTTTATGCCAATTCAATTTTAGAAGTAGATAGAGTATAAGGTTTTGAGGACAGGATTTTTAAAATAAAGTTTAGAACATTGTTAATGGTTTACAGAAAAATTTGGCAGAAAGCAGAAAGTTTGCATATCCCTGCAACCCCCACAGCCCCACAATTTTACTTATTATTAACATACATTTATTTATTTATTTATTTGCAGTAGTGAGGATTAAACCCAGGTCCTGCACACTGAGTTACATCCCCAGCCCCTTTTTAAATTTTTTATTTTGAGACAGGGTCTTGCTAAGTCTGTAAGTCACCCAGGCAGGGCTTAACGTTGCAATGCCTCAGCCTCCCAGAGTGCTAGGATTACAGGTATGCACCACTGCACCCAGCTAATATTTTAAATTAGTGTGGAATATTGGTCAAGATAGTGTGGCGTATTGGTTGTAGTACGTTATTATTGACTAAGATCCATCGTTAGGGTGTTGCCCAGTTCTGTGGATTAGGCAGATGCCTGGCACCTATCTACTGTTATAGTAGCCAACAGAATAGTCTCATGGCCCAAAAATCTTCTGTGTTCCACCTATTTATTCTTCTCTTTCTCTTACCCTACAAACACAGGGAGCCCCTGATCTTTTGCTGACTTTGTAGTTTGCCTTTCCCATGAGGTCCTGTAGTTGAAATTATGCAGTGTGTAGCTTTTCTATGGTGGCTTCTTTCATGTAGCAATATGTTATTAAGTTTCTTTCACTTTTTTTTTTTGCGGCTCCATATCTTACTTCTTTAAGTAATAGCCCGTTGTATGAGTGTACTGAAGACTGACTATCCTTGATTCTCCTGTTCAAGAACATCTTGGCTGCTTCAGTCTTTGGAATTCATGGTCAGGTTTTTGTAGTGATGTAAGTTTTAAAGATAGTTGGGTGACTACTAGAAGTGGAATTGTTGGGTTGTATGGTTTACACTATGTTTAGCTGTGTAGGGACATGGTCAGCTTCTTCCAAAGTGGCTGTATGATTTTGCGTTTCTACCATCAATGAATGAGAATTTGTTGTGCCATAAACTCGTCAGCTTTTATATTGTCATTGTTAGAGATTTTAGTCATTCTAGTAGGGATGCCGTGATATTTTATTGCTGTGTTAATTTGCAATTCCCTAGTAACACATGAGATTATCTTTTCATGAGCTTATTTACCACATGTTCATTTTCACTGAGTTGTCTGTTCAGATCTTGTGGCTACTTTTTAATTGAATTATGTTCTTAATGATTCTTTAAGACTTCTTTGTATATTTTGAATACTAATCCTTTATCTGATAGCATTTTGTGAATATTCTCTCTCAGTCTGTGGTTTATCTTTTCATTTTCTTAGCCATCATTCCTTTTTATATCACATATGCCTTTGATTATGATTGATTGATTATTTTTTTTTTTAGAGTCTTGCTGTAGAGTTCAGGCTGGCCTTGAACTTGTGGTGATCCTCCTGTCTCAGCCTTTCGAGTGCTGGGATTACAGATGTGTGCCATCATACCCAGCAATGTCCTTTATTATTGATGTATATCACTTGGTAAAACTTGGTTGCACAATTGTAGAACTTTTTGTTTTATTTACTAGTGTGTCTTCAGCTCATGAAACATATTAAATTCTTTTTCTTACTATTTTTGGCTCTGGAGATCAAACCTAGGCCTTAGGCATACTAGACAAGTACAGTACCACTGAGCTATGCTCCCAGCTTTTTAACAAACATTAATTTTTAAAAATGAATAAATGAGTGAATGAGTTAATGATTCTTAGAGCATTAGTTGTATGAAAGGATGCTGGATCTTCATTTGCTGCATCTTTTTTTAAAGCTCAGAAACTTTTAGGATTAAGTCAAAATTTAAACCAGGGTAGCGTGCTTTAGAAAATATAGTGATTTTTGACCAGTAGTAGTTGCATATGTTGATATTGACAGATTTCCTCATATGTTATTTATGAGTAGCTTAAGGGTATCAGTCAGGTTGAAATGGGGGGAGAAAAGCACTCATTCATTAGATTTTTATAACATGATTTGTCCATTTGTGTTTCTTGGTTAAGAGAATTAGAGTTTCCCTGTACAGTCAGGACTCTTGAAGGTACTTGCAGCAGCTGTGGAGAAAGGCCTTTGTGACTTTTAGCAGAGTGGCATTGCTGTTTTATTAAACATCAAGGAGTGTCAGGAGTCAAAGCCTGTGTAAAACTTCGTTTGCCTGCGTCTGGCTGGGTTTGTGCCTGGTGCCCTCTGATACTGTGTCAGTGAATATGGAAAGAATCGTCAGAGACCTACAGTCCGTGTCTATTGTAGAAATGACATAAAGCATGGGAGTGATTATATTGAGGCATCTTTATTATATAAGAAAGTGCTTTTCCTACTATATCTTGGAAATTGTATTAAGCAAATTGCCTTTGGCTTGAAGTCTCAAACTAATCAATTTTCTACAAAATGCATCCATAATTCAATTACTGTACTGGATCTTTGGGGAAAAAGCTCAGCTTTCAGAGTTCATGTTGATGGAATGGGCTTTTAGTCTTGGAAGCTGTAGCGTGTGCAGACTCCCGTGCTGTGCTTGTGCCTGGCCAAGTGGGACTAATGCTTCACTCAGGTTCTCTTTGCCCACGTGTGGTTCAGGGAAGCACCGTGAGCCCCAAGCCACACTCACTAACTGAGGCCTGCAAGGAACTGTTATGTGGGTGTCGTAGAATTGAAATATTTTTGGAAGGGAGAAATGCGCTGTCTCTGTGTAGAAAGGTTGATGAGGAGGCTGTCAGAGCTCTACTCCTAGAGTGTTTTTTGCTATCATTTGTCAGGGACCAAGATTTGAAATCTCTATCAGACCTTGAAGCCTTTGTCTGCACACTAGTAATGGCCCAAGCGTGGGTCTGTCGTAGTTCGCCGTTCATCTCTCCCCTCCCTGAGCAGGTTGGCTCTGCTGTGTCTCACATTTGCACCCCCAGACTCTTTTGCAAGCCCGATCCATGCTGCACCTTTCCCCTGAAACCTTCTTCCGTCTGACGCATTGGCACGAATGTATTGGCTGAATTATTTCTATCAAATGGTTGGCTGGAATTCATTCTATTTGTTGGCAGCTCTAGTTCTTTACTGCTTCCTGCAGAGACTTTTCCATAATTCTGGAAAGATTTGAAGATGTTCTAAGTTACCACATTTCCATGTCTATCGATTATGAAACTCTAAAAGCAATTGGAAACCTCAAGTTAGTGGAAGGTCAGCAGACACAATGGCCTGTACCTGTGTACAGGAGCTGCCAGCAGCCTGCAGAAGGTCCCTGGGCTCCAGGAGGTAGGGTATAGCCTGGGCAATACCGCCAGACGCTGTCTCTTAAAAAAAATTGTGGGGGAATTTAGCAGTATATGCTTTGCTTTTGAAAATTTCTTAGAAAAAAAGTGTTTCCTGAAGGAATTTGTGATAAGCACGATGGGCATTTGGATAAAGCAGTGAGATATTAGAGTTTATCGATTATAGGGTGTCATGTCAGGAACTGTGGTCCAGTGACCTTACAGCAGAAGGAATGGGGCTGGCTGAGTGAGTTATCTGCTCATGCAGCCAGCTAGTGACAGGCAGGCAGTAATCATTTCCTGAGCCTGAATTTAATGTCTTCTGCTTCTTTCTTTCTCAAGCTCCTTTCTAATGTCCTTTTTCCTAGTGTTCTTTTTTTTTTCTGATCTTTTTTTCTTTCCACAAATTTTTGAGCATCTTCTCTCTGCTGCGCAGTATGCTTGTGGCTGGTTATGCAAAGGTAAATAAGACAAGGCCATCGCTCTGAAGTTTTTCCTTGAGTATTAAGGGTGCTGGACCGGTCATAAACAAGAGACCTGTACCAAGGTGCTCTCAGGCTACTGCTGCACAGGGAGCAGAGATGGTCATGCTGTGCATGACAGAGACCAGGACGTGGAAAAGAAAGGGCTGCCCGCCAGACCTGCTCATGCATTTGCTGTGGAAGTGGTTTATCCAGGAACGTTCTTAAAGGAAAGTGCTTGTTGCTTTACTTGTTGGCGACTTACACTTTCTAGTTTAGCCACTAGGCGGCGTAGGGAAACTGAGCAGTGAGGTTCACAGAGGGTAGAAGAGGTCGGACCAGGGCGACCAGCTATTCCAGGAACCTTAGTGCATGCGTGTGTGCATGTGTTGGTTAAAGGTTTTGTCCAAGGAACAGTTAGATAGTTTTTTATCTAGCGACTTCTTCATACCTGTCTTAATTAGTGGACTGTACTGCTAGTTTGAAGTATTGTACGTTAATCTGTTTGTTTATAATGTTCAGTTTCATTAGTGGAAACTCACCAACTAGACAATGAAAATATTTCCCAGCCTTAGGTAATGCATACTTAATCTTAAATACCTTGTCAGATAGCAAAACACATAGGTGATGTAACTCTAGAGTCCCCGTAGGGTTGTATGAGTATTCCCTGAAGTGAGTGATAGTTTGCTGGGTGAAACCTTTGCCTCTCCCCTACCCCCCTCTCACACTGTGTTTATCTCTTTTAATTAATTGAATTAATTAATTCATGGAGAAAATCTAGGACATGTTAGACTTGATCCGGGCAGAGATATAGAGCACTGTGACATATGTGTGAGTGATCAGGAAGGTGGAGCTTTCATTGATGCCTGTGTGAACCTGTCTGGAATATGTGAGGAGACCTCGATCACAGATGCCAGACCCACAATCAGCAAGGAGCACTTTCCTCATCACGACTTTGGCACAGATCTGTTTTACCCATGGTAACATCCACAGTAGGTTTTAAGTGTGAGAACACATTCAATCACTTCATTAGAGCAGCCAGGCCAAAAAGCACATTTTAAAACTCAAAATAGAGGTTAAAAAGATGAGTGGAAAGTAGTTGTGTAAATATTTGCCAGTGTTCTGCTGAGCAAAGAGTGGTTGGGCAACTCTGAGATGAAGCCGTAGGAGAGAGTAGAATAGGACTGTGAAAGCATTAAGATAGGATTCCTATCTTCAGAGCGTTTTATAACCAAGAGAAGGCCGCAGCAGTGTCCACTCGGCAGTGTGGCTGCAGTGCTTTGTCTGTGGCCATACGCAGCGTGGCCAGGGAGCAGCCCTGTGCAGGGTGGGGGCAGACACTTTCAAAGCTTGTTTCTGTGAGTCCTGGCTGGGCCTGGTAGGCCGCGGGATGATTTCTTAAGGCCCTTTTCATTTCAGCTGTGCGTCTAGTTTGCAGTTTCTAGACCTTTGCTTGAAGTTGATCTTTGGGCCACGGCTAAGAAGGAGACTGGTGAGCTAACAGAGCTCGCCATTGGTGGTTAGATGCTCAGCTGCAAGGGGCAGTAAGTGGCAGTGCGCATGGAAAGCAGAAGCAGTGTTTGGATTTCTAAATCACGTTTCCATATAGAATTATTTGGTAAAAATGATTGTGTGTAAAATCTTTTTGACTTGAAGTGTTAGTGAATAAAGACTAATTAATCCTCATCTTAGTCTTTAAAACAGAGTTGAAGTACAATCCTGAAGACTCTGAGTTGCGCAGATTCCCCACCTGAGGTCTGTTTCATCTTTGAGAGGGAAACCCCATGGGTCTTAGTGTTCTCAAAGTTACACAAATGGGTTTTCCGTTTACCAGGGTGGAGAAGCATTCTTACTATGCTTGCTTAATTGGGGTAGCTGGCATTTGGAGACACATGTGATGTTTGGAAAAACCATAGCCTGGGTAAGTAGCTGTCTAGTTTGCATGTACTTGAGCCACTGGGTACTGAGCTGCCTGGGTCGGACGTGGCTCTGCCGCCTCTCAGCTACCCTGGTGATCTCTGGCTGCGTAACAGTTCTCCCCAGGTTAGCGGCTTAGACCAATAAGCTTCTATTTTCATTGTTTTGGGTGACAGCAATTGAACCCAGAGGCTTGTAGCTGTTATGTACATGCCGTACCACTGAGCTTCACCCTCTGCCCCATAGTACGCTTTTTATTAACTCTTCCTGTGGCCCTGGAATTAAGGAATGGATGATCAATGTAAAGATGTCACCCAGGGCTGCAGTTCTCTGAAGACTTGATCTGCCTTTTTTTTTTTTTTTTTTTTTTTTTAGACTTTAAAGATACGTTTAAAGTGTTCGTGGTAGTTAATCCAATACTGACAGAATATCAGAAATTAAGGATGCGTTCTCAGCATAATGGAGGTGAGGGTATTGTACAACTTTGACAATGAATGATTGAAATGTATTAGATAATCTATAAGAAATACAGTGTATTTTATTTATAATTTGTTTCCAGCTGCTTTTAGTCCTGCCTTCTTATTTGTACATCTGCATCAACTGCTGCATCCAGAAGGACCTGCTATGTCATGGTGCTCATTCCTCCTGCATAGACTGTAATGTGCTGCAGCATTCAGACAGTGGAGCTCAGCTCTGTCAGCCATTATTTAGCTAAGTGAAAAGTTGACCAGGTCATGGTTAAAGACCCTCGACGTCAGGGTTTTTATGGATACAAGCAAGTTCAGTATTACATGTGTCCCTAGGTCTTGCCATAAAGCAATAGAGAGGTTTATGCCTTAGCCTGGAATGTGTACTTCCATGGCATCTTCTGATCAATATCTGGCAGCTGCATTAGAGCTATGCGAACAGTTCAGTTCTCCATGTAGTAATTAGGGAGGAGTCGTTATAATAGTGTATGGCTGGTAGGAACCATGCCGATTTCTTAATCCTCCCCATCTCCTGAGACAGATTGTAACTTTTGGAAATGCAGTGCTATTTTTAAAAAATTTCTCTTGCTTTTTTTTGGTATCATTTTAGTCAGGAGGAGTGGATTATTAAGAATAAGATGGAGAAGGATTGTAACATTTAGAGAATGTGGATGAAGGGATATACAAGAATTACTTATACTATTTCTGTGACTGTTTTAAAATCCGAAATTATTTCAAAATGAGAAGTTAAAACTGCAAGTGAAGTACTGATAAGCATATTTGTAATACACATAGTAATTATGTCTTTGTGGGTTTGATGGGTTTTACTTGAAATCAGGGAATCATATGGTCACTTGTGTTTTAAATAAGTCAGTCACTTTTTCTATATAAGAAATTGAGACAGCTGATTTTTCTATAATGTACCAAACTCATCCCTTCTCTGTATATTTGTCTGGAAATGTTATATTTTTAGAGCCAAAACCTCATTTTAAGCGTGAATTATTCTGTGTCTTAATTTCTGTAGGGAACACATGTTTATAGAGAGCTAACTACACTGACTATTCACTATGTATTTTTTTTGTAACATCTTTGTTGAGATAAACTTCACATACCATAAATCCACCCATTTAAAGGGTGCAACTCACTGGTTTTTAGAATAATCACAGAGCTGTGCAGCCATTCCGCCAATCAACTCCAGAAAATTTTTTTCATTCCAAAGGGAAATCTCATGCTCTTCAGCAGTCTTTCTCTGCTCTCTCCAGCTATCCCAGCCTCCCTTATAGTCACGCATTAATCCATCCCTGTAGATTGCCAAGTGAAGTGGACATTCACATAAGGGGATCATATAACGTGGTCTTTTACCTGGGGCAGATAGATGGGCCCTGAAGTAGCTAACTGAACTCACTGTGGTGTCTAGCAAGGCTGATCCTTCAGTTAGAGACCATTGCTGTGATAGAAAGACCAGGGATTCAACTAGTGTTGAATTTATGGACAGCATCTGAGATGTTGCTTGTATGCTGTTTCATCACTTTCTCATTGCCAAGATGCAGTTCCTAACATGTATAACTACAGGAGGAGGTTTATTTTGGCTCACCATTGCAGAAGATTCAGTCCATGGTTAGTGTGCTCCCGGGCAGACGCAGCATGGTGGAAGGGCCCACCACGCTGGGAAGCAGACAGAAAGTACCCCATGGCCCCATTCACCCAACCCCAAGGAGGCCGCACCACCTAGGAACACAGTTTGCTCTGAACTCATCTGAGGTCCATGCATGAGGACATCACTCTGTGACTAGGCACCTTACAAAAGCCAGGCCCTTGAGTGGATGAGGGTTTTGGGAGGACCTTCTAGATGCACCACAACAGATGAAATTTTCATTTCATTAGTTGTCTTAGAATAATTATGGTTATTTGGTTCTTTTTCCTTAGAAAAGTAGTTATTGTTTGTACTGTAGTAGAGTTTATTTACCTGGAAGTTAGATTTCTTTAAAAGAAAAACACATTATGAAGATTAACCTAATTTGAATTCTGTTTTTGTATGCTATTTTTGCAAATGTTTACATGGTTCACTTTTATTTAAAGAGTTCATGTTAGATGGTTCAGAATTAACACTCACTTGAGGTTTCCATGAGTGTAAGGTTGTTTAATCTCCTCTGTCGTTGCTGGAAGGACTGTCTCAACACCGTGGTCTGCAGCACTCATACCTTCTCCTGGACCCTCAAGCCTGAAGGTGGCCACAGCCAGCAGGACTGTGCTGGCAGCCTGGCTGTGGTTTCTGTGTCACTCTGTCTCCCTTAACCTTCTCTAATGCTTGGGGTGACTCAAGGCCAATAATTGGTAGCTTTCTGGTTGAGCCATTTAGATAAATAGGCATGAAATGTGTTATTCTTAATTGAAAAAATTCATCTAAATACCAAATAACTTAATGACTTTAAAGGATATTATGGTGCAACTGAAGAATTTAAACAGAGGAATTTCAAAGCTACAGTGTATATCTTTGGTGTATGGAACTTTCTTCCTAAAGCAAATCATTTATTCCTTTGCAGTGTTCTTGTGTAGAGTAGAAAATAGAGGTTTACCAGTCACCCTTTCTGCCTTACTCCTGCTATGAAGTGATTTTGTAGTCTCGTCACTTTCTAGCCCTCATCCCATCAGCAGTGCTGCAAGGACACTGTAATCTTTCTATTTTTTTTTTCTGTTTTATCGTATCATAGCTGGCCTTCCAGTACACTAAAATGATAGGAATCATGCTTGAACTCTGAAAATTGTTTAACTCGTTATAAACAGTAGCTCTCAGCCGTCAGCTTTCAACTTAAAGAAACAAACATGGACTTGTTCCAACAGCAGACTGATCCAAAGCTGTTTTCCTCTTCATCCGGTTTCTCCCTTTCCCTCTAGTTTTAATAGTGTGTGGTTTATTCTTCTAAAGACACATGCATCTAGCTTGCTTTTTCTTTCTTTCTTTCTTTCTTTCTTTCTTTCTTTCTTTCTTTCTTTCTTTCTTTCAGAACAGAAATATTTATTGAGAGAAAGCTACTGTCTGAGAGAGAGACAGAAGGGGTCCCAAGTGGGTTGCCCACATCTAGGTTCTTGCACTTTATATTTTCTTCATTTTTTTAAGAAACAAGATTATGCTGTTCCTGAAAGATGTATTATTAAATTACAGTATTCTACTATTCTCTCTTATTGATGATGTTGAGATTAGATTGTTCTTTCTACTTATCAGGGAAGGGAAAAAATGATGCATATTTTTCATGTTTTCCTTTCATAATTAGTGTTTGGTTCAACAGATACATTTTAAACTTTGAACCAAAGAAGTTGGCTAATGAAAGAGCCAATACATGCTAAACAGCATATGAAGCAGTTCTGTGAAACTAACAGCTTCTTTGAGGGTGCACTTTGCTTAAAAAAAGACACCAGGAACCTTTGGAATTCCAGGTGCTTTGCTGTGCCTGGAGCAGTGTGTTTGGAATAATAGCTGTGACCCGTGAGAGAGGCTTTGAAACATAGCCAGATTCACGGGGCACATTTGGAAATCTTTGTTTTTCAGGCTGTATTTTCTTGGCTGTGTCCGCATCTTTATTGCCTATGCTGATATCCCTTAATGCGTCAACCTGGAAGAGATTGGCAGCATGGAAATGACTGACCAAGGGATCATAGTATATTAGGGGTTTCTGATATTTATTAATAATTTGTTTTTAAAATTTTTAAAAAAATTTTATTAGTACATGTTTGTGATATATAATGATTACATTCATCGTGGGCTGGCTGGCTGCCTGGGTTTGAGTCCTAGGTTCTCCAGTTATCAGTTTTCTTCACCTTTAAGAAAATGATTGACTTCTCACTGCCTTAATTTCCTTATCATCTTCCAGTGGGGAGATGCGAAATCTTAGAACCCAGCCTGCATTTAGTGCCATACAAAGGTCCAGCGTTGTATGTTAGAGCACATGAACGTTATGAACATTTAAACCCTTCTGGTTATACCTGAAGGTTGTGCCAATAGAGCTCCCATCAGCACTAACTCAGAGTACCTATTCCTGCCTCCTAGTTGTAGCTAGTAGAAAGAGTTCTTTACATCCATTCTTTTGTTGTCCACATATCAACGTTCATTCCTTGCCCTCCTAGCTCTGAGTTTCATTAGGTAATTTATCTACTCATTAATAAAAATGTGAAAACAAAGAAAATACATTGACATACCTCCCCACCCCCCATCAAGTTGATACTTTACTTTCTCATGAGATAGGTTATGGTTATGGAATTTCAAAGTTTGAGACCACTCTTCTGATAGTAGACAGTAAAGATAACTAGAGTAGTTTGAAAATGTCTGGAAAGGAATCTGAGAAGAATATCCATGTTTTCAAAGCTGGCCTCTGGCTTTTAGGGAGTACACGTGGATGACCAGGAAAATTGTCTCTAGAGTGCCAGGGTGTGGCGATGAGCCACCCAAGCCGGTCTGTCTGATGGGTCATAGACTAGAGGGATGTGCTCTTCTCCTGCAACTGCATCTCCATCTGTTCTATGTCGCGTCTTCCTGGCTGGACAGGTGAGAAGGTCTCTCCCCAGGAGGAAGTGAGCCGCAGGGAAAAGGCTTCTGGCACTTCAGGCCTTTAACTACTGCCTGCACCCTTCCTTTTGCCCATGGTTGCTGGTGGGCGAGGCGCAGCGGGTGGGTGGCAGAGCCCTTCTGCGGTGGGGTGGGGTCAGCTGGGATGAGATTTGTGAAGCCCACAGGGCAAATGTGGTGGTCCTGTGACCAGAGCAGTTGTCTCTCCCAGCTGTGAAGCTCCTGTAAAGGAGCTTCAGGTGGAGCCACCTCCTTGCGCAGCAAACCTCTTTGTGAGGACAGTTGTCTTCCGTGTTCTTTCCTTCTGCCCTGCTGCTGATTCACTGGTGACTGACTTGGTTGTGTTATGGAAGCGAGAAGTGTTATGCATATGCGAATCAGGCCTGAATTTTCCACTGCCTTGAGTAAGTGTGGCCGCACAACCCGAGAAGAGAGTCTCAAACCTTTGAAAATAGGAGACCACACCTGTCTGAAAAGACTTACTATGCATTCTTTGTAAGTCTGTTTCATGAAACATGAAGTTAGGTGAATGTTAGACCGTGTAGTAAAGTATGTTTGGTTTTATTCCGTAGGCCCTTGAGACGAAGTCGTGGTGTCAGTGCTTAACCCAGACACTGATTATAACCAAGGTGCAGAGAGCATTTCATTATATGGCAGCCTGCAACCTGTACCAGGGAGACAGATAAGAACGCTGAGGGTTTAATTTTTGTCCTTGTATTACTTACACTTTCACCTTGAGCAGAATGAAAAATATCTCTATACCTTTCTCCAAATTCCTTTAGGTATTGATTCTGTAACAGCCTGGGGTCATTTTCTTTTGGTTTTCTTTTTTCTGGATTTGGTATAGTAAGAGCTAAGAGTATTTTCTGTCCTTTCATAGTTTCTTTATGTTGGAGATTATATGAATCTGACTCAACCCTACTTGTTCTTGTGTAGTGGAAAAGATATTATAGAATCTGGGTCAAAAACTTTAGCATCTGGGTCAAACTTTAGCTTCCTTGCTTACAGAAACCTTGGGCTAGATTAAGTTCGTTGAAATTTAGAGGTTTTTTTTTTTAAATAGTAAAATAAAGACAGAAAAACATAGTGGTAGAAGTTACTGTGCAGTGATGTGAAGTTCCACCATGCATAGCATAGTGATTTGATGCAGGTATTTGATTCATATTCGTTACTGATTAAAGTGACTAGAAAACCAGTAGTGTCTGTTGAGGCCCTAGTATGTCATCTTACTTATCATATATTATTGTATTTCATGCTTAGGGTATCTGAAGAAGGTGGCTGAATGTATAGATGAGAACGTTTGTGTTTGACAGAGGTTAAATTACTTCCTCAGACTGAAATTGCTTGGCCACTGTTGATACCATGTTTCACACCCACATTTGTGTAGATGTTTGTCCTTCTCCCAGCTCCTGTCTCTGTCATAGCTATCTCCTTAGCCTAAATTGTCTGTGTAGGGTATTTTTTGGAACAAGAAATAGCGTAAGAGGAAATAAGGTTCTTTCAGAAACTAACAAGTCATACAATTTTAAAGAAACTTGAGATATCATGTGTATTTACTGTGTTTTGTTGTTTATGTTTTAATCTGAGCTACTGGAGGTCCTGCTTTTGAGGGTATCTTGTATTAATTTGAATTTTAAAGTGAACTGATTTCCTTTTGTGTAGAGGTTATCATTGTAAAATTTTTCAAAACTAAAGACTTTAAACCAGAATTTTCTAAGGTATTCAAAAGTATAATAGACTTATCTTTCATCTAAATAAAGTAGAGATGATGTTTGTTTAATTTGTTTTTATCAATTTATGTAATTCTTGTGTTTTGAGGTTATATTTTTAACCAGACTTCTGAATCTGGAAAGACTGGCATTTTAAACCTCACACCAAGTTTAATTTCTTAAAATTAGTATCATACAGATGCACATTGCAGAACCTTTCCGACCCATACAGTGTCTTGGATCTAGAGAAGTTAGATCATCAACCACACTTAGCATAGCAGTGTAGTCTCTTTATGTTCATAGGTGTTAGATGTTCATGCTGGAGAAAGCAGGTTAACATTAGGTTCTGGGAGTATTATGTTCAACTTGTGACCAGTCATCAGCATGGTCACCAGTAAGTTCCTTTTCGAAACAGAGCCCAGTGCCTCTGTTCCCAGCCACCAGTGCTGTTGATCTCCACAGTCAGGAGCTTGGGGTCTCTTACTGGGGTTTGTGTAGCAGAGGATGCAATACACAAAAGGGCATTTGTGGGCAGAGATGGGTGGCATCTATTGTCCTGCATCACCAGCTTACCCGGCACATTCCACTTCCTCTTGCTGGATCTGCGACAGATGCCTCCGAAAGCGAACTGCACCCTGTTCACTGGTGTTTACATTTTGAACAAGGAAACCTTCCAAGCAGGGTGGTTTATTTCTGAGTGGATTCTCAGTGAGTGAGTGACTCTTTCCTCTGTGAGGCTTTCTACAGCCCCATCGTTTTGTACCCTGGCCACCAGGCAGCTGTGCTCTCGCCCCATCTCCTCCCCGATCCATTCCTGCCTGCAGCCTCTGCAGGAGGAGCCTGGCCTCACCCAAGAGCTGGCACAGCTGCATCTCTTGCCACGTGGGACTTTCAGGCCTGGGTCTCGCACCTGTTGCTATATTTTACATGGAGTCTACCAGAGTATTCAGTTTGTAAATGAAAAAAATGAACTCAAAACTTTTTGAAATTGCACTTACTAATAGTACTGTAGAAATGCAGCATGAACTGGGAATGATACCTTACCAGTCCCTCTCCTCCATCTTCCACTCCTACAGTGGGACTTAGCTTTCTCATCATATGCATGGTTTGCATATATTTATTATTTTGCCACTTACCCCTGTATCTCGAAAATCCTTTTCGTGTCACTTAAGTATATGTAGATTTTCTTTTATTAAAATTTGATAGGATTTAGCCAGGTGTGGTGGCACATGCCTATAATCCCACCTCTCAGAAGGCTGAGACAAGAGCATTGCCGTAAGTTCAAGGCTACCCCAAACTACATTGAGAACTTGTCTCAGAAAATAAAAGCAACCAAAGCAAAACAACCCTTCAAAAACATCCTGAACTACATATAGCTAGACCCTGCATCAAATAAATTTAAAAAATAAATAAAAAGTGTTATAAGATTAGCCAGGGGTGGTGATGCCTGAAATCTCCAGGAGTATGAGGCCACCTTGACCTACATCAGGACCCTGTCTCAAAAAAAAAAAAAAAAAAAAAAATCGGTAGCTTGAAAGAACTATAACTCCATCTAGCCTCCTACTGATGGACATTTAATTGTTTCAAATATTTTGCTACAGTAGACATCTTTTTATATTCATTTTATATATATATATACACACACAAGTATTTCTTTAATATCCTACAAGTAGAATTATTGATTCAGAAAGCATTTGCATTTTAATTTATAATGGATACAGGCAAGTTACTCTGTAAAAAGTCTTTGCCATTTTATAGATCCACATTACAATAATTTGGGACTCCCCATTTCTCTGCATTGGGTGTTGTCCTTGTTATAAATTTATGCCAATGTGGCATAAATAGGAAATCATTTTATCTATACCTCCTGGTTAGAAGGGAGGTTGAATATTTCCCTATATCTTCAATGGTTATTTGTATTCCTTCTTCTATGAATTGTATGTTCACGCCATTTATTTAGAAGGGGCTGCCATTTTTTCATACTAATAGGAGTTGTTAATCTTTTCTTGGTATTTACATGTGTAGCAGAATTTTCTTTCTGCTATGCAAAATTTTGTTTACTGTCTTCTTTTGTATCAGTGATTTGTCAAGTTTGTTAACCCTTATATGTTCATTTTCTTTTGAGTTTTACCTTGTTTTGAAAGTTTTCCCATCCAACTATTTTGGAACAATACTTTTTTGGTATTTTTTCTAATAATTTTGTTTAAAAATTTTTTGATGTTGTAATTTCTTGCTATATTTCCAGGTAGCATAAATCTAGAGATTTTATTGAAGCTGTGTATTTGAGATTGTTAGATCTGTCCTCTTGAAACACTTCCCTATCTTCAGTTTCTTTTTGGCAGAGTGATGAATGGTTTTTGAAAATGTAAGGAGTTTCTTAACAAAGACTATAATTGAGAAATACCAGTAGCTCCCTTTGAAGTATAGTTTTAACCATACTTAGTGTCTAGCACAGAAGCTGTGCATTGATTATCCCCTGTTCAACAGGGATTGTTTTAACGAAGTCAGTGTCATTTTATTTAGAGTTATATGCTAACAAATAATGGTTATAGAAAATTAAAAACCAGCTTTGGGAATTTAAATTGATAAAACCAGTAATAAGAAAGGGGCCACCCTGGAACCTTTCCATCCTCTTAATTTCTACAGAGGAACAATTCCGTTTAAGCCATGAGCAATAGAATCTTGAAAGGCATAAGAAGGAACCCTCTCTCAAAGCCTTAAAATATTTCTTTGAATCATGCAAGAATGAGAATCTGCCATTATCGAGAAGGATGACCAAGGCAGCAGGTGACAGTCACTGTGAGGTTAGCCATAGGCTTGAGGATTATGGGACACTGCACTGGTGACCAAGCTAAGAAACCACTCACAAGGACCAATGTTGGCATACTGGTTCCACTGTAGCCCTGCATTTCACAAGCTTTTTTTTTTTTTTTTTTCAGTTTGGGTAGTTTCATAGCATAACTCTGGGTTGTTCTAATGAGAACATTCCTTTTATCAGGGAGGTGACAGAGCTGGGGAAGGAGATGAGTGATAGTGCATGCCTAGCAGGACCAAGGCCCTGGGCTTGTGCCCAGCACCCAAATGCACAGTGCTGATAGAGTGTGAGTGGGTGGCAGGCAGGCTGCGACTGAGGCACAGAGGTATTAAGTTGCTTCTTCTCTGTCTGCAATCCCCACAGTGAGTCACAAGACCAGCAGAGAGGTGTTGGGTTAACTTGAGAATGGAATCAGTTGTCGTTCCGTGCTCACAAGGCTTCTCTGGGAATATTTTCTAATATTTTTCAGTTAAAATGGGAGCGACCCTCCAACCCTTACCTACCGTCTACCTGGCAGCTCCAGTTTCCAGGCAGAGGCTGAGTAGGCTGAGGCTTCTGGGTTGAAGGCTGAGTCAGGTGGGCTTGGACGTGTTGCTTGGATGAGGTGGAGCTGCAGGCCTGCGAGCAGTTTCAGGTTGGACTGTGAGGGGCTGATCTCCCCAACCGATCCCCAGCGCATCTGCTGGGCAGTGTGTTGATCTCAAGATCTGGCTTTTATACCAATCCTTGCTACCTTTGCTGTCACTTTATTTTCCTCTGTAATGCTAAAAACCTTACAGCTGTTCATTCGTGGTACTGTCACCGTGTTCTCTCGAAAGCCATTTCTGGGCAGTGGTGCGCAGAGGACAACCAGATTCTGTTTGCCCTCCCCATTTTCTGCACACCACTAACCCCTCCACCACCTAGGTGCTTCTTCCTTCTCTTCTTCCTCTCCTCCTCCTCTTCCACCCTTTTGTAAAATGTATCTTGATGTTTCAAATTTATAGCTCTCAAAGTTCACACCCCCAGTAGCTGAGAAATGGAATTAATCTAACTGTCCACCAAAATGTGGTAACTATACAACAGAATATTATTTAGCCGCAAGAAGCATGAAATCTTGTTACCTGTGACAGTGTGGAAGTCACTGTGTTAAATGACGTAAGCTAGGCACAGAAAGGCCAGTACTTTGTTCTCTCACTCACACACGGAATCTGAAAAGGTTGGTTTCAGCATCTGGTATAACGGCACATGCCTGTAGTTCCACCTGTTTGGAAGGCTGAGGCAGGAGGATTGCAAGCTGAACTCCAACCTGAGCAAGTTAGTGAGGTCCCATCTCTAAATATGACTTGTAAAAGCGTCAGGGGTATAGCTCAGTGGAGAGTACCTGCCTAGCACGCATTAGGCCTGGCCCCCGCCCCACCCCTGCCACTGATCTCTGCTGCTGAGAGCAGAGAGGTGATCACCAGAGGCGCCAGCCAGCTGGTGGACACAGGAGGGCCAGCTGCTCAGCAGGTCCTGTTGCAGTCAGAGGGGAGTAAGAAGTTTTGTTGCACAAGACAGCAGCTATAGATACTGTTCCAAAATCCCTAGAAGAAAGGGTTTTGACTGTCTCCACCCCAAGGAAATGATAAATACTTGAGAGGGAAAACTGCTTAATCCTCTTTTGAACATTCTACAATGTGTGCATATATTGAAACATTGCATAGCACCCCATAGATAAATATAATTTTTGCATACCTCTTAATATTGTAATACTGAATATATAGTTTAGGCTGGGAGTGTGGCTAAGTGGTAGACTGAGCTTAAGCTGTACAAGGCTCTGAGTTCAATTGTCACACACAAATCGATTAATGAAATTCACAGTTGATCCTTACTGATACACACAGAAGTCTCCTTCCTGTTGTAAATTCTGCTGTAACCTCGGAGGGAAGCATGTGATTTTCTTCCCTCACTCCTTTTTGTCCATAATCTGCACAAGGTAAATTTCATCTTCTTTGTGTTCTCACCATGGATGGTTTGGCTACTTTTTACTTTCTGTTATTTAACTCAACGTTTAAAAGTTAGCGTTTTGTTTTCCAGGTGTGAATTTATAATATTGACTGTGCTTTGGCAAACCTCACCCCCCAGTCTTGGTAGCTTTGCAATCCTCCAAAGTGTGAAGTCTCGTGGAGTGGCTCTGGGTGTGACAGTCTATTGGGTGATGTGCTATGTCCCCCTAAGTCCTCATATACTTTTGATGGGGCTGAGTTATTGGTTTGTTATTGATTTTTTGTCTGGCACGGGGATTGGCAATGTGAGTGCTGCACCCGCCCAGGGGTGGAGCTGAGGTACAGTGTAAAGGAGGCGGGTCTTCCTCTTGCTCGCTTCCTGTCTCTCTTGCCAGCGCACGTTGCTGCTTGTGGCTGCCATGAATGGCTGCCCCGCCATGCTGCCTTGGAGCCAGTTAAGCACAGGCTGAAACTCCCGAGAAACTGTAAGAAATAAACCTTTCCTTCCCTAATTTTGGGCATCAGGTATTTTGTCTTGGCAACGAGTGAAAAGTAACTGACAATTTGGTACCAGGATTGGGGTCGTTGCTGTGACTATTTCTGACCATGCGGTTCAAGAGCCTTTGGAAATGGTTTGTGGGAAGAGTTTGGAAAGGTTCCGAGATGTCACCTGAAAGAGTAGCCCTGGAACAGCTTAGGCTGCTCTGTATGGGAGATTCTGGTCAGAACTCAGGAGACCAGAAGGTTGATAAAAAGCCTGCCAGTAAAGACCAGGCTCGGGAGGTTTCTGCTGGGAAGAAGGATGGCATTGGTTGTTGGACTCCACATGATGTGTGTTACGGCTTGGCAGAAAGCTTGTCTGCGTTCTGTCTGTGTCCAGAGACTTTGCCTGAGACTGAGATGAAGGGTGAAGAGCTAATTATTCTGGTGAAGGAAATCTCAAGGCAGCGGACTGTTGAAGTGGTGGCCTGGCTATTATTGGGGGCATTTAGCCAGATTTATGTTGGGAATAAAGAGCAAGGAGCCCAGCATGGTGATTTAAAACTTGAGTTTGGCCAGGAAGCTCTGGACTGTAAAAATCAAGCTGAGACCTTGATTGCTGAGAAGGAACAAAGGAATAAAAAAGATGGCCTGGGGGCATCCCGGGAAGCAGCAGGCCTCCACCCTTTGTAGGCTCAGGCCTTCAAAAGTGAAAGAGTTTGCTCAGAGGAAAAAGCCGCAGAGTGCCATGTCCCAGAATGTCGACAAAGGCCACAGGAGGTTTCAAAAGGGTTGGCTGCACCAGGTCCCAAACTGGCGGCAGCCACACCAGATTCCCCAATGGCAGTGGCACAGAGATGCTGTTCCTTACAATCAGGTTCAGAGAACTCAGCGATCCAGGCAGTCGACCCCTACAGGCAAGAGAGAGGAAAGCCTGGCTACTGCTCCAGCTGGCAGCAGACCTTGGTGGCATCCATGTGGCGCTGGTTTTAAGTACAAGAAAAGGCTAAGGCAGCTTTCGCCTTGCCTGCGGAGAGCAATGTGTAAAGATGTAAGGGTGAAGCCAAGGAACATGCATTGTCCAAGGAAAGTTGTGGAAGTTAAGACCCCTAAAAGTGCTGCAGGGATGGAATCACTCAAGCCTTTTGGAGCTTGCAACCAGATTGCTTTAGATGCTGGGTGGAGAACTCCAGGACTTAATGTTTCCCCTGCTGGATTTTGGACTTGCTTTGGTTATAATGCTTTGTGTTCCCGTTTGTAACTTTTGGAATGGTAATGTTTATCTTGTGCTTTTATATGTTGGAAGTGCTTAACCTCGTTTTCATTTGTATAGGGGGTTACAGTTAAGAGTTTGCCGCAGATCTCACAGATTTGGGACTTGGGTTTTTCAACAGTGCTGAAACTGTTAGGCCTTTGGCAACTCTTGGAGATGGACTAAATGTCTTTTGTATTAAAGATGTACATGAGTCTTGGGGGTCCAGGGATGGAATGTATTGGGTGACATACTATGTCCCCCCAAGTCCTTATATACTTTTGATGGGGCTGAGTTATTGGTTTGTTATTGGTTTTTTGTCTGGCACGGGGATTGGTAATGTGAGTGCTGTACCCGCCCAGGGGTGGAGCTGAGATACAGTGTAAAGGAGGTGGGTCTTCCTCTTGCTCACTTCCTCTCTCTCGCCAGTGCACCTTGCTGCTTGTGGCTGCCATGAATGGCTGCCCCGCCACGCCACACTGCCTTGGAGCCAATTAAGCACAGGCTGAAACTCCCGAGAAACTCTTAAGAAATAAACCTTTCCTTCCCTAATTTAGGGCATCAGGTATTTTGTCTTGGCAACGAGTGAAAAGTAACTAAGACAGACGGGCAGTGTGTGTGAGTTGTGTCAGTGTGTCCCGGGGGTTAGCCGCATATATTGAGTGCTCCTTAAGGGCTGTTACTGTTATTATGGTCCTGGTCTCGGAGCAGTAGGCAGGCGAGGCTTTTCTGCAGAGGATATTCAAACGATACATGAGTGATACTGTTCAGTGCTTCTGGGTTTTGGCAACTTTAGGCCATCTGTAAGGAATTGTTCACTGGCTGTTAGAGGAACTCAGCAGTGGCTGATCCAGTTTATTCATCCATAGTATATTTATAGTAGAATTAGATATCATATAAGGATGTTTCAGAATATTTCAGCAGCTATTAGCCTAGCAGTATTGTATCTTCCCCCTCAACACATCAGTTTTGCTGGCCCCATAATGGGGAAAATAGTGGTAAGTTTTACTTGTTCGGGAGTTACTCTTTGCAGTTTCTATTTAGGAGGCCTTTTTGTCTGATATTTCAAATAAATAGGACTGCTGAAGTTGCTTGTTCTCATTTTTTTACTTCATTTATTTATTCCTGTTCAAAAGTGAAGGCCTTATAAATTGCGGATTCCTTTTTATTTTCCTGCATTATTAGGTTACGGGATCTATCATCTGACATAGAAAAGAAGTGGATTTTAGATTCAGACATAAGATTTCACCTATACTGTGGGATTTTAGTGTAATTTCTTTTCCTTTTTTTTTGAATTAAAAAAATTTTATTAATACATACTTGTCATATATATTGATCACGTTCACCATAAGGAATTTATAGCTGTACATAATGTATCTTAATTCTTTTTTTCCATTCCCCTCCCTTCAATGCTCCTTCCCCTTCTCATGAACAAAAATTTTGTTTCCATTTTTTCCCCTTCCATTCTGTTTTTTTTTCTTTTTTCCTCCCCCCCCCTCCCTTTTCCCCTTCCCATGTGAACATGTTTTTCCTACTTCCCAATATGTATCCTTACCATCCTTTGGGCCAATTTCTCTCTCTCTCTCTCTCTCTCTCTCTCTCTCTCTCTCTCTCTTTCTTTCTGAGACTGGGTCTCACTGGCCTTGAACTTCTAGCCTCCTGTGTTTTTCCTGCCTCAGCCTGCCAGTGTTTGGAATCTCAAGCACAGTACACACTGCTGTGCCTGGTTCTTGACCTAGTTTCTTAACATTTCCCAACTCTGGTTTTCACAACTCTAAATTTAAATTGTAAGATCCACATGAAAGTTTGTCTATTAAAGTTTGCATAAAGATAAATATTTGATAGTAGCATTCTCCTGAAGGATATGTCTAGTGTATAAAAATGAGCTTTGTTTTCTGTGTCACCTTTATAGCACATATATCTAGAAAAGTTAAGCCATTTGGGCTGGGTGGTTTTTATTGCCGGGGAATTCTGCCTGGGGTGTTAGAAGAGAGAGAATGTAAAGTGTTAGTTCAGCTGTAAAATCTAACATCCTATTGGTTTGTCTCATGACAAAAAAGGAATTAAAACTGTCTTTAAGTGACTTATAAAGAGCTTTAAGATTAAAAGGAGAAATTGACAATTTAGTTTCTTTTCAAAAATAGCTGTGTGTGCCCGGATTAAGCAGCAGAGGAGTCTGGCTTTGCTAATGTTTGCTTAAAAGAGGGTGTTGACTAGTTTTCAGCTTGCAAGTGGGAGTGTCTAGTCAGTGTTTTCCTTTGTACATAGAAAGTTTGCAGCACTCTGACACAGTGTGTGTGGAGAGAGTTTGGGGAGCCATTACACAGATCGTCTGCAGGTCATGAAAAATGATCAGGATTGGAGCGCGAGGCTGGTGGGACGGATGTGCTGCATGGGTTTGTAGTGTACTGCACCGTCATGCCCATTCATGCTTTCGGAGCTGGGAAAGGACCCTTGTGCTACCTGCTTTGGCTTGTCCAGCGCTTTCGGAGCTGGGAAAGGACCCTTGTGCTACCTGCTTTGGCTTGTCCAGCACAAGTGGCGTGACTGTGGGGCACAGAAGCGTTTGGCAAAATTTTGTTTTTTGTTTGTGAGCTCTGTGTTGGATGACAAACACCACCACAGCCACCTTTTCCAGAACTGAATGAAGTTTGTGAAGCGAGGCCCCCCTGTAATAAGTCAAGAAGCAGGCTAGAATTCTGGGCATTTTGGAAAGTGTTTGTTATAGACAGAACCAAGTGATAGGTTATATTTAGGTATCTTTTTGTTTCTCACTGACAGTGATAGGACATGGAAGGGGTTTTAGGTTGGTACTTTGGGGAAATAATGCTCATGAAATTATAAGCTTCATGTTAACATTTATGTGTCAGAGAGTAGTAAATAATATGCCATCAGTAAGTAGCTTTGCAGCAACTTGTATCTGAACAAACCAGGATGGCTTTGCTGAAACCTCTTTAACCATGTCATTTTTTTAAAAAAATTGTATTTTGCTATTGTAAATACTTTGATTTGTATTCTTTATAGGTACATTTTGTACACACTGTGATTATAATTGAGAATACATTCTAGAGGTGAACTTGCTGGGGACGGGTGCACATGTTTTTAATGTTTTTATGTACATTGATTGGTAAGTTGCGAGCAGTGCTGACCAGAGTGGTGCTGTCCAGGAGAATTCTGCTCCAGAGCAGCACTGTCTGCTAGGGATTCAGGTGGCAGTGGGAATGTTCTTTGTCTGTGTTTTCCTGTGCTAGCCATGCTACATGTAACTCTTAAGCTTTTGAATTGTGACTAACACAACCAACAAACTGAGTTGTTAATTTTTTTGTTGAATAATTTAGGTTTAAACTTAATTGTATGTGACTCAGTCATATGTATTAAAAGGCACAGATGTAGAAGTCGTATTTATTTATTTATTTATTTGGTACCGAGAATTGAACTCATGACCTCATGCTTGCCAGGCAAGCAGTGTGCCACTGAGTTACATCTCCGGCAGGAGTAGATTCAAATCAGATTACATTTCCATTAGCCATATATGAGTATCTGTTCCCTGTGTCCTTTCAATATGAATCTCTTTTTTTTTTCTCATCAAATCTTGGCACTTTTATAGATTAAAGAGCCTTTTCTGTGTTATATTATTATTCTTTGTTCAGTGAAGTTGAGAACCTGTGGACATTAGTTTTTTTAATGGGTTCTTGTCTACTTTTGCCAGCTTTACACAATAAGGCACTCTTATTTCTGATTTTTAAATACTGGCGTTAGTAATCTTTGTCTGATATTGCGATTATTTTCCCCAGATGATTTTTAAAATTTTTGCTTATTTTCAGATTACTATAAAGAGCAGAAATACTTTTGATAAATAGGGCAAGCATTTTCAAAGAAACCTCATCACAGTAGTTCACAGAGTTCACAGAGGTTCAGGGATGAGGAATGGAGAGGAAAAGACACAGGAAAGACAGCAGTATTTGTCTTAATCCCAAGGCGCAGATGGGGCACACCTGCACTGTGGTTGGAGCCCAGAGAAGGCACCAAGAAAGGAGAAGGAGGGAACCCCAGACACGGGAAGGAAAGAGGGCGGGAGCCAGGCAGTTAATTATTGCCTGCAGGTGGGGAGGAAGAGCTCAGTGTTGGAAGCCTGTGATTCTCCTTTGAAATAACAGCTTGATATGTCAGAGCTTTCCTCGCTTCTTAAACCACAAGTGACTCTGTCTCCCTTTTGCTGTGCTGTATCTGTAGTGACCAGGGCAGAATCACTCACTGCAGGGAGGCCTGAGTATAGCTTTCTTTGTTATCAGATATTCAACACAGGGAGCCTAGGAGGGAAGCAGCATGGCAAGTATGTAAACTAGGGTCTGCTTCTAGCCAAAGACTGAAGTTAGGTTCTGGCTTTCATAAAGACTTTAAACCATTTGTTGGGTAACCGTGGAGACCTCTTTGAACCTGTTGCAGCCTGGGTTTCTAGTGTAAAATGGGAATGATAGTACACTGTGGCTGAGAAGTACAAATGGGATGTAAACATGTTAGAGTCCTCCGGGGAGCCTCGCAAGGGCACACCTGAGGCCAGGAGGGTTGAGGGTGGAGACCCACCTGGTGTGCAGGTGGTGATGGTGGATTACACAGTAAATGGGCAGAGTGCAGTTCTTGTTAGTGGGGTAAGGCTGACAGATGCCACACCAGAAAGAGACCAATCTGAGCACTGCCTGTAATACTTTCTTACAAATGGCCTGAAGTTGTCAAAATTTAATAAGAGAATTCAGGTGCACTGAACAGCATCTTTTGAGTATCCTATTTTATTTTGTATATTGGCATGACCACAAAGTTTCCCATGCATAGATCGTACCAACCTTGTATCTTTTTTTTTTTTTAATCTTCTAGATGAACGGGACAAAGTTCAAAAGAAAACATTTACAAAATGGATAAATCAGCATCTCATGAAGGTCAGTTTTTATTTCTTTCACATCTTGGAATTGTTTTGCTTATTCTGTTGAAAAGTAGTTGATTGTATAACTCTGAAGAACGGCTTTTGAATATCAACTTGAAAGTTTAAATTGTAGAATGTTTCACATGCATTTTAGTTGTTGTCTACAATTACTTGGTGTATGGCTTGTGGGTAACAGTGGAGGTGGGAAGATAAGCACCCACTGATTACAGTGTATTCTGTGACATTAGTAAAACCTGCTATTACTGAACTTAAAAAATCTCAGTTGTTTAAGAAATCTGTAAATATTTATATGTTAGGGAAGGGAAAAATTACAATTCGAGTAAGATTTTTTTCTCTCTGAAGATTCAAATTCTGTGACCATGAGAAATGAAGTGATAAAGATGAAAGTCATTGAAGAACGAGGAGAGCAGGAAAGGGAATAAAATCTAAGGCCTAACATGATTGTGCACACCTGCAATTCCAGCACACCGGGTGACTGGGGCAAGTTCGAGGACAGCCTGGGCAACCTAATGACTTAGTGAGACCCTGTTGAATTAAAAAAAAAAAAAAAAAAGGGACTGGTATGAAGGTCCTGGGTTTAATCCCCCAGCACCACAACAAATAGAACAGAATAAAATAAAATCTGCGTGCTTCTTCGTGTGTTCTCTGCCTTGTAAATGTTGACTGAAGTCTTAAGTAGTCCTTAAGGCACGAGGAAGAGGAGGGAAAAAGATCAGAGGAGAAGGAAGGGAAGAGCAAGAAGAGCTCGAGGGAGGGGGCAGATAAGCCTTCCCAGCAAGGTGCCCCCGCCCTGGCCTGCAGTTGTGTGTGGGGATGCTCCAGGCCCTGGGAGTGCTGACTCAGGCAGGGGTGTGGGCCTCATCTTTTAAATAATTCTTAAAAGTTTCGTCTTTACTAAATTTTTGTTTTACTTTGTTAGTTTTCATTTAGTATTTTTGAATTATTTTACTCTGATCTTCTTAACCTCATTATGACTCCAAGGAGCGCAGTTCTGGGTGGTTCTGCCGCTTTGAACAGTGAGGGCCTGGAGAGCTGCACAGGCAGACCTTTCTTCACTTGCCTTTTGCATTTTCCTTTCTCTTCTGGTGGTTTCAGCTGTTTGCTAACTAATCCTTGTGACCTAGGAAGTTATGATCTGTGCAGCTGTGCAATTGCTCATACTCTGCCTGGTTTGATTCTGGCGTGGTCAGCATGTAAGAGTTTACATGACTGAGATAGGTAGACATCGTGCAGCCTTGAAATGCTTGTGGAATTACTGTTAAACATCAGTATGTGGAAACATTATTCCTTAAAAAATTTGGTGGGAATTTTAAAAATATACCTTCATTGTAACTTAAAATATAACAATATAACTTATAAATTATGTTTTTTTAAAGTAGATAGGCTAGTTTATTAAAACTTACGTCTGTTGGTGAGCAGACGTCTCTTGTCTTTTTCCAAACATACTTAAGTTTGGGGTTATGAGTGACTAAGTCTTCCCTGAAGCTGGTGCTGGTGAGTGTGCGTGAATGTTTTCCTTTTGACTCACCCTCTTTTAGAATACTTTCAAGAGTAAAACCAGTTAACATATTTGTGTCTGCTGCCTTTTCGTACACTCAGTAGATCAGAGTATTTACCTTGGAAGTCATGGTTTCTAGGTAAACTGTTGATGGCAGGAACATTTATGTAGCATTCTTTAGCACAATTTAAACTGATAGCACTAGGTCCTCAAAACATTAGCCAGGAAAAAAAAAAAAAAATTAGCCACAGCAGTCAGGCAAGAGAAAGAAAGAAAAGGACAAAGTCATTTGCAGATGACGTAATCTTCCACTTGCAAGACTCAAAACATTCCACTAAAAAACTCCTAGAATTGCACTAAAAGATTCCACTGAAAGATTCCTAGCAAGATACAAAAATCACCCGAAAATCAATAGCATTCATGCTAATAGTGAGCTCACTGAGGAAGAAATTAGGAAAACAGTGCCAGTCACAATTGCATCAAGAAAAATTTAATTCTTAGGTGTTAACCTAATCAAAGAAGTGAAAGGTTATCAAAAATTAGAAGATTCTCTTAATTAACTATTTTCTCGGACCCAGAATTAGAACTTGAGCCATGACTGAGGGACTATGAATAATTGATGAAATAATTGGAGGGACTGAATGATCGTTAGAATTTTTGAGCCCAGGAAGTTGCTGTGATGTGCTTGCCTTGTGGACAGGCGATCTAACTGGCTGTTCACAGTGGAATTGTGTTCTTCAGCATTGATCAGCTGTCTTACAAATTTATCCATGGCACTGTGTGATAGGATATTTTCTTGTTTTTTCCTAAATTTTAATGTGTTAATACGTGAATGAATTTGGAGAGGAAGAGGCCAGAATTCCAGTGTTGGACCGCACCCTGTCTGATTATTAGAGAGATACCCACTGACTTACATTTTTGTGTCTGTTCCATTATGTTTTTGGAAAGGTCAAGTTTACAGTGGGGATATCCTTTGACCACATAGAAAAGTGAATGACTTCATGACTCCATGGAATCAGCCACAGTGTTATTTATTTTCTGATTTGGCAGTTGGAGAGAATTGTGAATTCCCAAGCTGAGGACACACTCTGTTTAGTGAAAAGAAAAAAAAGTCTGTTTACTCTGTGTTCTTGACAGTTGCTGAGTAATTTTATATTTGTGGCTGCAGATAAGAAAGGGGGATTTTTGAGTTATTCACTTATAAAAGTAGAATGTGATATTTTTGGCTCTTAATATCTATGTCTAATTTTTTCCAGGTATAAATTTATACCAGTGGTTTCTAAACTTGAGGTGCATCAGAATCAGTTAAAGGGCTTATTAAAAAATACTTCTGCTTCCTGTCCCGAGAGCTTGTGAGTCATTAGGTCTGGGGTAGGGCCTGAAAATTGGTATTTGTAACGGTTTTATATGGACATGTAAACATCATTTATTAAAGAGCCTTTCAGTGAATGTGTTTGCCACCTTGATCAAAGATAAGGTGGCTAAGTATGTCTGCAGTTGTTTCTGCATCTTCTAATCTGTTCCATTGATCTTTGAGTCTGTTTTTTTTTTTGTTGTTGTTGTTGTTGTTGCCAGTACCACACTGTTTTTATCACAGTATAATTTCAAGCCAGGGATTGTGATGCCCCCCGTCTTGTCTTTGTTACCCAGGATTGCTTTTGCTAATCTAGGTCTCTTCTGGTTCCAGATGAATTTTAGGATTGTTTTCTCTAATACTGTGAGATATGCTATTGGAATTTTGATTGGGATTGCATTGAATTTGTGTAACAGTTTTAGAAGTATGGCCATATTCACTATATTGGTTCTTCCTATTCAAGAGTATAGCATATCTCTCCATTTTCTAATATCCTCTTCAATCTTCTTTTTCAGAGTACCGTAGTTTTTAGTGTAGAGGTTTTTACCTCCTTTGTTAGATTGATTCCTAGGTATTTCATTTTTTTGGATGCTATTGTAAAAGGTATTGTTTCCCTGATTTCTCTATCAGTGAGTTTGTTATTTGTGTACAAGAAGGCTATTGATTTTTGAGTGTTGACTTTGTAACCAGCTATGTTACTGAATTTGCTAATTAAATCTGGAAGTCTTTTGGAGGAGGTTTTTGGGTCTTCTAAGTAGGGTATCATGTCTGCAAATAATGGTAATTTAACTTCTTCTCTTCCTATCCTTATTCCTTTTATTTCTCTCTCATCTAATTGCTCTTGCTAATGTTTCCAGCTTTCTCTCTCTCTCTCTCTCTCTCTCTCTCTCTCTCTATATATATATATATATATATATATATATTTCCCCCCCCTTAGGGCAGAATATATTTATTGAGAAAGAAAGCTTTTGTCTGAGAGAGACAGAAGGGGTCCCGAGTGGGTTGCCAAAGACTGTCTTTTCTAATGACTTTTATAGGGTAAAACCCCGACGGGGCAAACTGGGAACTGGCAAGGCAGACAGGCTTAAGGTGGGACAGAACTGTGGTCAACCCATAAGATTAATTGTTTAGGCAAAATTGACCAAATTAGAGAAAAATGGGGAAGCGAGTCACATAGCAAATGAGCATTCTTATGGATCAGTGACTCTTCCTGTAGGGGGTTGGGATGGTAATTCCTGGCTTCTCAAGGTGACCCATACCTAGTCCCTAATGTTTATACTTAGGGTGTGGTTGCATTTGTTTTGCCTTCTGTGTTGAGATCTGGCCCAAGCAAGAGGTATATGTCTCTTTCAAGGTCACAAGACATCTGGTCCTCTGTGCTGGCCCCTTTGAGGGCCTAGTCCTGTCTGACAGCTTATAATATTTCTGACTAACTCAGTTATCTGTGTCCAGCACTATATTGAATAGGCGTGGTGATAGTGGGCATCCTTATCTTGTTCCTGATTTTAGAGTGAAAGCTTTCAGTTTTTGACCATTTAATGTGATGTTGGCTGTTGGTTTGTCATAAGTGACTTTTATCAGATTGAGGTTAAGACCATCTATTCTGACTTTCTGTAGGGTTCTTATCGTGAATGAGTGTTGGACTTTATCAAAAACTTTTTCTGCATCTATTGAAATGATCATGTGATTCTTATCTTTGGCTCTATTGATATGGTACATTTATTGATTTGTGTATGTTGAACCATTCCTGCGTTCCTGGAATGAATCCCACTTGGTTGTGATGTATAATCTTCTTGATGACTTTTGCGTTCTGTTTGCCAGTATTTTATTGAGGATTTTTGCATCCGTGTTCATTAGGGAGATTGGCCTGTAGTTCTCTTTTTTGGTTGAGTCTTTCTCTGGTTTCAGTATTAGGGTAATACTTACTTCCAGGAATGAGTTAGGGAGAATTACTTCCCTTTCAATTTCATTGAAGAGTGTTGGCGATAAGTCTTCCTTGAATTTCATGTAGAACTCAACTGGCTGTGAATCCTTCAGGACCTGGGCTTTTCTTTGTTGATAAGGTTCTAATTACATTTTCAATTTCATTAGCTGAAATTGGGTTATTCAGAGCTTTACATCTTCTTGATCCAGCTTTGGTAATTCATGTTTCTAGGATCTGTCCATTTCTTCTGTGTTATCAAATCTATGGGAGTAAAGGTTTTTGAAGTAGGTATTTATGATCTTCTGTATTTCCATGGGGTTTGTAGTGATTTCGCCCTTTTCATTCCTTATTGCATGAATCTGAGTTTTTTCTTTCCTTTTTTTAATAAGGTTGGCTAGGGGCTTATCAATTTTATTTATTCTTTCAAAGAACCAATTCTTTGATTTGTTAATTCTTTGTATTATTTTCTTAGTCTCTATTGCGTTAATTTCTGCTCTGATCTTAATAATTTCCTCCCTTCTTTTGGCTTTGAGCTTGACTTGCTCTTCTTTTTCTAGATGTTTGATCTGAGCCATTGGAGGATGAGTTGTACACCATGGCCTCTCACCCCTGAATACTGCAGTATGTGTTACCTAAGATTAGGGATACTCTACACCCAGAGTAGCTGACTTCCTAAGTCTACATTGGTTCAGTGCTTTAGTGTCCATATACCAGTTTTGTTAGTTGAGCCTTTTACAGCATTTTCCCTCCAGGGCAGGATCCAGTGTGGGGTCAGGTGTTCTGCTTAGTTGTTATTTCTCTCTAGCTTGCTGTACTTGGGAACAGTTCCACAGCTGTTTTACACATTTTCATGATGTTGACATTTTCAAAGCATACACACCAAGCTTTTGAATGTAAAATTATTATATGATAAAATGATAACCATTTTCTTTTTATTCATGAGGGCCAGTTAAGCACCTGCAAATTATTCTAACATTTGTGGTAAAGTCACAAACTGTCTTTGCAAATTAAGAGCATCAAACATTTACTCCCTTATTTTATCAAATGACTGTAGTTTCATCTTGTAGTCAACTACATTTTTCTTCTTTACTTCCTTACTCATTATTATCATTATTACTACCACCACTGTTTTTACTGTTTCTTGAGTACTTGCTATTTGCAGGTGCTAGACTGGATGCGTTATGTAATATACATATGTCTGATTTAATCCTCATTTTACCGTTGAGGAAACAGGCTTAGGGAGGATTCATTTTTGGTCCAGTACAGATGCGGCAGAATTGAGATTTAGTCCTTCATCGCAACAGCCTATCATGTGACAGTTGAGAGATACGTTGTCTTGAATAATCAAGAAGAAATGAAGGTAGAGAAGTGGGAAGAAAGACACAGTGTGCTAGGATATATCACCTCTTTTCTCATCTTTGATTTCAGCATTTCCCCATGTATTTTAAATATGTGCTGGTTTCCCTTGGCCTTTCTGTGGCCACAGGTTTCTATCTATATTCTTCTTTAATCAATATACTTTGCAAGAATTTAGATACAGGAAGCCAGGCAGTGTTCTGGAAGGCCACTGCTTTACTGGAGAAAGATTACTATTACCAGTTTAGAATTTAGAACAATATTGGCTAGCACTAGATTATTCTCACTTGGAAGTTTTCTAATAGATGATACAGTTGATGGCTTCTTTCCAGCTTTCTTTCAGATGCAGTCAGGTTTCTTTGAAGGTCTGGGAGCAGTGGTAAACCTGTGGCACTTGAGTTATTTGCTTTCTTTAACACAAAAGATGTTAATATATGAGTTTTTCTAAACTTAAAACATCAGGATTCAGGTTTAATGGCAGTATTGACACTTTGTGATATAAATAAGTGGATTTGGGCTTGCAATTTGGGCACTAATCTCTAAAAAGTTTGCAATCAGTGGGCTAGGATCTTCCTTTCCAAGGAATCAAATAGAAATCCTGTAACCAGGATGCAAAGCCAGAAGAGAATTCAGAAACTAGCTTTCTAAGAAGCTGACAGAGGAAGACAAGTAGCAAAGAAGGTGGTAACCGGATGGGAGGGAGATCACAGGTAGAGGCAGGCAGCAGGGGTTGAGTTGGACTTGCCTATGCATTGGAAGCTAATGGGCATTTGAAGTTAATATAATACAGAAAAAATTTCTATGTTGTGAAAATGAAGGAGGGCCAACTTCAAAGAGAAGCTTTTGAACCTGATCGCACACTTGTAAAACTGCCAAATCACATGCATGGTGGCATTTTGCTGTTGATATATAGTTTTAACCTTCTGACACTGTTGCTTAAAGAATTTTTGAATAAAGATTGTTCAAGTATTCTTGTTTTTGATTTAAAAAACTCCTGGAAATATACTATTTGGTTTCACATAAAATTTAAGAGCATTATGATGTTCATAGTAAGGCCAGCATTTGCTGCTTGGTGTATAGCATCTTTAAGTGATGAAACTTTAGTCATTTTTTTGAAGCCTGAAATTATATTTAATTAAATAAGCAAAATATGATACTGGTCTTGTTCTCAGGGTAACCCATTGGATCTTATGATCTTATGGAATGCCTACCTTATTTTACAAATGTTAAGAGCTTAAATTCTGGCATCAAGGGGCATACACTAAAGACGAAAGAGTGGCCAGGTGTGGTGGTGCATACCTATAATCCTACTACTCTGGGAGGCTGAAACACCCTGGATGTTATGGATTACAAACTGGTGGTCAACTTAGCACCAGTTGAATTAATTCAGCTGGTGTTGAGTTAAAGATGCTCCACCCGAAGAAAGTTGCCAGCATAAATAGGGATGTGGAGAAGAAGAGCCAGGTGTTGTGGGTTCTTCCAAGAGTTGCTGTTGGAGCCGCTGGTTCTCCTGGAGGTGCTTGTCATGCTGGCTTCTCCAATACGAATTCGGCCATTATCGTCGGAGGAGCTCGGGACCTCATCGGTGAGAGTGGCTGTGTTCACGTTGCGGGAGCCCTGCTCCTCACATTGTGCACCGCTTCCCAGCTTCGGAGGGGAGGCTGTGTGCTGGAGAAGCTTGTCACGCTTGGCTTCCTGATCTGTGCTCAACTGTTCTCCATCGTCGGAGGAGCGCGGGACCTCGTCACGGTTGGGGATGGCTGTGGTACCCTTTAGGGCAGCCCCGCTTCTTCTTTTGAGTGTGACTTCTCGGCTCCTACGTAGAACCCTCAACCCACTGCACAGCTCCTTCACCCTGCTGGCTTGGACTTTCTAGTTCCACTGCTGACCTGTGGCCTTCCCAGCACAGAACCGTAAATAAACTTCCTAGATGCCCTTGTGGGCTCTTAGATTCCCAGTTGGTACTGTGGGAGGCATTGTCATGCATTTGGGTCTCTAGTGGGACTCTTGCATGATATTGCTGTGGGATCCAGGCCCTCGGCTATCCTGGGTCTTAGTGTTGTGGACAGATTTTCCTGCATTTTCTTGCGTTTAACTTTGGGTGACTATTATAAAACAGTATTACAAACCCTGTGTCCTGTATGTAGTTGTTCTCCCTGTAACCCCTGACTACAACACTGGATGATCAAATGTTTTAGCCCAGCCTGGGCAGTTCAGCAACTTAGTAAGACAATGTCTTGAAATTTAAAAAGGAGCTGGGGGTTATCTCACTGTGAAGGTACTGCACTTGAGCACCTGTGCATGCACACACACGCATACGAAGAAAGGGTAAGTCTGTCTGCTCCCAGTAGACTGTAGTTTCTTCCTAGATGCCCAGTGCATTTGTGTGTCCTTCTGAGGCACCCCCTTTTTCAGAGCAGCTGTTGTCAGGTCAGTAAAAAGACCTGGGTGAACTTACTTGCTCCAGTGTGCTCTGTGGATGGTGCAGTGTTGTAGCCATCCTGCTGGAGACGGAACCCCTGCTGGAATTTCAGAAGCATTCAGGAAGGAAGGTCAGCTGTGGGCTGGAAACCCTGAGCATACCCTGGAGTTCCTTTCCCTAAGCTCCACTCCCCAGCCGTGTCTCTGTCACTCTGCCTTGGATCCCGGGGAAGGTAGCGCAGTGAGGCAGGTAAGAACACACGGCCCTGTGCTGAGCTACTGGGCTCGCCTAGCCCCTAGGTGGTCTCCTAGTGGTGGTGGTTTTCTTTTCCTTTTCCTTTTCCTTTTCTTTTTCCTTTTCCTTTTGCTTTTCCTCTCTGTCTCTCTCTCTCTTTTCTGAGGTAGGGTCTCACTTTGGTCCTGCAGGCTGGCCTTAAATTGGAGCCCAGGCTAGCTTGGAACTCACTGCAGTCCTGCTGCTTTAGAGTGCTGAAATTACAGGCTTGCATCACCACACCCGACCTAGCAGTATTGTCTGAGTGGTTCCTGAAGCCAAACTGAGGAATTGAACCTGCACTTCTTTCTTTAAGTTTGCAGTTTGCTGACCCCTGATGTGGGAAAGGATTTTTAGGACGGGTCAGTAAGAGACATGGGAAGGGCATGTTGGACAGAGATTTTAGGACACACTCAGGAGTGGAGTGCAGGGGCTCAGAGAAATCAGACACCCTGCTTCCTGGAATGGGACATTTATGCTTTGCTCCAAGGAGTAGAAACCCTGGGAGCAGGTGCCTGCCCACCCCAGAGGGGCAGTAGTAGCCCATTTTATAGGTGTGGGCACAGTTCTCAACTGTCTTTGCATTTTCTCAACATGCTCCTTTATCTTAGGATCAGGTTTCTGCTCTTTGTTTTTTTAACCCAAATTTTGGACCTTGGGTATTCCTGAGGAATTGTGGGTATGTGGGAAAGGGCCTAGATTTAACCAGAGGAACGCTGGTGTGCATCACTGGGTGGACTCCAGCCCATGGGGGAAGTCACAGACTTCTTGAAAGCATGGCCTTAGTTAAGATTTTCTTGTGTCTTTTTATCTACCTTTTATTTTTTCTGTCTTATCTCACTGTGACTATAAACCTCTCTGAGTCTTAATCTCATCTGTAAAATAGAGATAAAAATACTGTCCTCCTCCCAGAGTTATGATAGCTTCTAAACAGAACAAAACAAAGCTTTAGGCACAGTTAAGTAATGAGAATGCATGTGTGTGTACAAAGTAGATTTTACACAGTTTTAAACTATCCAAAGCTTAAGTTTATCCAAAAGCTTTAGAATTGTTCTGTCTTCCCTAACAGTAGCCTGTGGTCCTCGTGTTCGTATTTGTGTGGGTCTGAGTCCTCACACTGCCTAGGTTGAGTTGCCCCAGTGTTATGGGCGCTTTGTTTGTTCCTGCTAACCATATCAAAGGAGGCCATATTCCGACTTTGGTAAAAAGGAATTTTAAAGTTCCATTTTGCCATGCTGGTTAAAATAGCGATTTTACAATACTGTTTACAGTGTTGAGTGCCAGTTAAATGGAGAACTTTCATGATCTGGCCAAAGCCCACAGTAACACCTTTTCCTGCGGACTCACAGTGAGGTGCTGAGTGGGTGGCGGCAGCATGGGGGCTCTTGGTGGGCCATCATGTCTCTGGAGGAGTTCAGCCTGCTGAGATCATTCACACAGTGCCAGGGAGCCACAGCCACACAGGGCATCTTACTCCCGGCCTGGGCAGAGAGTCTGCTGCTTCACCAGTGTGCAGCAGCCCTCCTTCGTTTGTGTTTTGCTTTTTTTCTTGTAAGTGACCCCTCCCATGGGTTGGATCTCCAAAAGCAGTGTGTACTATCAAATTCTTTTTTTTTTTTTTTTCCTCGGCACCAGGGGTTGAACTCACAAACTCATACCCACCAGACAGGTGCTTAAGCCACTGAGCCAAACTTTGGGCCCTAGATTTTTTGAGGCAGGGTCGCACTATGTAGCTCAGGCCAGCCTTGCACTCACATTGTAGCCCAAGCTGGCCTCGAACTCACAATGTTCCCCTGCCTCAGCCTCCCAAGTGCTGGGATTAAAGGCGTGCACCACCATGCCCGGCTACTATCAAATTCTTGAAGAATAGTGCAAAAGTTCTATTTAAGTACAGTTATACCAGAAGGGCAAAGCATAGATTTTCCTAGTTGTTCTAAAAGTAGAAATGTTTTTAGTTGACCATTTGTCAGAGTTAATGAGTGTTAATATTTTGATGTATCACTTGTTATTGTTCCCAAGTATTTTAAACATCTTGTATTTTGTCATTTCTTTCAGTTTATTAAATGCAATTTCAAATTTCCATTATAAATTTATTTCGTTTTTAATAATATTTTCTTGCTGAATTTGAACACTTCATTTTTTCAGAGTTGACAAGGTCAGATAAACACATAAACATTCATTCATTCACGCATTCACTTTTATTTATGAAACAAAAGAAGAGTATTTCGTAAATCAGGCTCCTATTTTAGCACATTTAAGACTGAAAAATTCTGTGATAAGGAAACTTTTTAATCTAGTATCTCCCAAATTCTCTTGTTTTAGATTTCTTTTGTTAAAAAATATATATTAACATCCCTTAGGGAAATAAATCTGCAGGAAAGTCTTAAGTTATGAATTAAGCAGATATAATTAATTTTGTCTTAATGAATTACAGATTTGGAAGGGATTTAGTTGTTTTTGTGGTCAGTGTAGACATGTTTTGTCACAGGCCTTCTTATGGGTCATTAATTTTCTAATTTATGGACAGTTTATACTTTTGGTCTCTTTGAATGGTACCTGAGCTATTTCTTTCATTGTCGAAAATTTGCCTTTTGTAACTTTCCACTTACTGTCTTGGGCCAGCCTCCTAAAATGATGTAAGACATGTATGGCAGCTCTTAAATATCTGAAAATACTTTTTTTTCTTCTTTTTTTGTCTTTTTGAGACAGTTTCACTGTGTAGTTCAAGCTGACCTTGAACTCACTTTCTAGCCTAGGTTGGCCTTGAACTCACTGTGATCCTCCTGCCTCAGTGTCCTGAGTGCTGGGATTATAGGTGTGCACCACCACACCTGTTTTGAAAAGACTATTTTATGCTGTTCTTTTGCCTTCTTTCTCAACCAGGCAGTTTCATTTCCTTTATTTCATGTTCATGTAATATGACTTTTATATCATGTATTTCTTTTCTAACGTGTTCTTTGAGCTTTTACTTCTATTTGATGTTGACTTGAGTTTAAGTCAGGAAATGAGCTGAAAGAAAGTCTATTATGTAATGAGAGCTACACAGTAAGAGGAGCACAAATAAAAGTTACATACATTATCATCTCAACTATACATGTATTCTGTACTTTTACCTCCTTACCTTCCTACCTTTGAGCTGTTTATGTGGTTACTTATTTTTATCTGTTTTTCCTACATTGTAAGATAATTTAGTCTTAAATACTTTTCAGCTTTTCTAAAATGTTTTTACTATGAGAAAAGAACAAGATAATGTTATTTTATAAAGTTTAGTCTTTTTTTACACTTACTTTGTTATAGCAAGAGAAGGCAGTGGGACAGTTGATCTCTTTTAAAGGAGTCAGGGCTGAGGACGATGACTATGCCGCCTCCCCAGAGGTGCTGCGCTTCAGCCAGGCTCTTGTGGGTAGGAGGTATGCAAACTGTCTGACCCCAGCTGTGTGTGCGTGCAGGGAATTGAACCCAGGGTCTGGCAGGTGCTCGGCCAGCCCTGTACCGAACTGTCCCAAGTCCCTCAGGGCAAGGTTTTGTATTATACTTAGGGTAGAGTTTTGTGTACATTCACTTCCATGGCAAGGGGAGGTGGTGGCCTTTGGTGTTTCTCCTGAATTTACTTGTAGAGGTGACTTTCCTCTCCTTTATGAAAGAGTAGCTGTGGTTGTGCAGATGTAGTTCTCTCCCATAGATGTATTTTTGCGTGCGTTTCCTCCTCCTTTGACCTGCTTAACAAAATGCTGCTTGAAAAGTCCAGTTCAGTATACAGCATCACAACCGGGCATGGTGGCGCATGCCTATAATGCCAGCATTCAGGAGGCTGGGGCAGGAGGATCATTGTGAGTTCAAGGCCAGCCTGAGCTACATGGTGAGTTCAAGGCCAGCCTGAACTACACAGCAAGACCCAAATCTCAAAAAAACAACAGCAGTACATTGCTTTGCTAGTCAGACAAAATTCTATTTCTGTGCTAATCATTTTTGAGTCAAGATAAGGTCATGAGTGATACACTCATTACAAATGCCATTTTAAGAGTTTAGTAAGTATGAAGATTTGAAGCCTGTGTTGATATAAAGCTTTTATCAAATGTTTCCCCACCACTCAAATTAGATTACCTGTAACCTTTTACATGTACTTTTGCATTTACTATTTGCTCTGTTAATAATATACCTCCTTTTTGGTCTAGAGTAGAAGACTTTCTAGTACTTCACATTGGCACCTTTTGTACCTGTATTAGTATTATGATCTGACCCATGTTTTAATTATTAATGGATAACATTTGGAACTATTTTTTCAGTAAACAAAGATCATGCATCCTTTTAAATGCTTTTCACTTGTGTGTACTGATGTGTATTAGACCCCAGTTGATATTCCAGGCACTGCTTTTAATTCCTGTTAATTGTGATGGATATAAACATTTCCTGTGTATAAACATGACTACCACTTGCTTTCAAAGAGAATGTGATTAAAATACTTCATAAATAGCTTTGTTGGCATATAATTTATGTACCTTAAAATTCACTTGTTTTAACTGCATAATTGGGTAACGTTTTACACATACATAGAATTGTGCAGCCATCACCGTACTCTAGCCTTAGAACAGGTCCATCACCTGGAAAAGAAAGCCTGTGCCCGTTTGCTCTGCAGGTCCCCTCCACCCCAGTCCTAGGCAGCCTCTGCTGCAGTTTCTGTTTCATTAGATTTCCCTTTCTGGATATTTGCATAAATAAAATCCTGGGATGTAATACAGTGCTTCTGAGGCTCATTTGTGTTATAGCACCCTTCTTTCCTTTTTAACTGCTAGGTGGTATAACACCCTGTGAATGCAGTGCAGTTTCTTTATCCACTTAGATGGGTGGACATTTGAATCGTCTTCTCTTGTTTCTCTTGTAAACAGTGCTGCTGTAACTATTAATGCACAAGTTTCTGTGTATACATGTTTTCATTTCTTTTGAGTATTTACCTAGGAGTGGAACTGCTGGGTCCTGTGACAAGTATAATTTAATATTGCTAGAAAGTGCCAAACAGTTGCCCAAAATGGTTGCATCATTTCTCATTTCCACTAGCAACATTAAGAATCCCACATTCTCTACAGTCTCGCTTGCACTGTCAGTTTGACTTTTACATGTCCCTTGACTCAAGGATACACTGCTGAGATTATGTGACAGTTATCTAGTTTGAGCTATTGTATCTAAGTTTATGATTTGTTTTGAAGAAAAGGTTTAAATGAATCCTTTTTCATGTGGAGTAGGAGTGTCCCTGACTCATTTGTTGAAAAGACCTTCTTTTACTCGATTACCTTTGTTCTTTTTGTCAAAATCCAGTTCTCCATAAATACATGGGATCTGTTTCTTTGACTCTTGATTTTGTTCTTGTGATCTAAATGTGTCTATTTTTGTTAAAAACATTTTAGTTTTTTATTGTGTTCGATTTGTCTGAATGTCTTTCTGCTGGTCATTTACTAAACTAACTTAGATGGGTAACGGGAATCCTTCGGAGGTTTGACAGACAGAAGTGGGTGCCTCTCTGGTGTGAGTCATCTCCGGCGTGTATGCAGCTCCAGCTGTGGCAGGACACGACTGCAGGCACTGCCTCTCACAGAGAGCTGTGATGGGCTTTGGGAGCAAGGACAAGTCCCTGACAGGAAGTGGTTTGATGGGGTTATGGATCCATTTCCTGTGTTGTTCTTCCTCCTTTCATGACCGAAACAGGCCCTCAAGGGCTCAGAATTGAGAGCGTGGCCAAGGTCATACACAAAGTGCAGATGGTTTGCTTTCTATTCACTCAACAAGCATTCCGTGAATATCTGCTATATGAAAGTACTGTGTAGGCATGAGACATTTCCAAGGAAAACCTAAGATGGGAGTGCCCTGTCCTTCTAAAAGACCTTCATTTACATACAGTGTGCTTAAGACACTCTAAGGGAAATGATGATTAGTGACCAACAGGAAATATGCTAGTAAGGAAGAGGATGACATGATAACTTGACCTTGAAGGAAAAATAAACTTTCAGTTGCTAGAGGAGGAGTGGGAGTTTTGGGTAGAATGTGAATACTGTGAGTGTAAGCTGAGAACAATAGCAGTGGAGTTCTGAGTGTGATCTAACTGTCCAGGAGACATTCCCTTCAGAGTCCCTTAGCGCTTGGGCTTGGAAATGAAGCTCTACTGCCAGGGTGCTGGGACCCAGGTATCTTGCAGCAACCCGACAGTTGTGTTCCGTGATTCACTTTCAGAAAGGTGGCTCTGATTTGCTAGATATCAACCTACCTCAAACCTGCTTTTAAGTGAAATTGTTTGTTGTAAAAGGTAGAGTGCTCAGAATAGGGATTGGGGAGAAAAATAAGTACTCTCAGATTGAAGCCCTAGTGTGAGACAGAAAGGCATCATTTGCAATGGTTTTGGTCTTGCACAACTATAAGAACTAGCTGCTGGGCATTTGTGGTCTCCAGGTCTCTGTGGAGTGGACTGGAATCTGGGAACTTGCTGTAATTATAATGTCATTTAGTAATTGATTGCTTCAGAGATATTGATTATATCTTTGATAGTTGTATTTCTCCTACAGAGAGTATATTTCTGTTGCAGAGATTAATTTATCAGGAATGTATGTAACATCTGTGAGTTTTCTTTTTTCATTAAAGAGCCTGAGTAATTCCATTCTAAACATATTACTATTCCAGATATGATTTGCAGTGGATTTGTTTTAGAAAATATAAATCATGGTAGTGGGAACCTGGATTTAAGGAACATTCCCTGACCGGAAGGAGCATTAGGGTAACCTGTATGCAGCAGAGGCAGTGGAATCTTATCATCTGGGGGTGTGATTAAAAATAGTTTCAGTATTCACCTCTTGGTGACAGTTGTCTTGTTCATAATCCTGGGTATTTTACAGGTTTAATGAAGAGGATGTAGCCAGTTGTTCTTAGGTCTTTATTTGTAAGGACTTGATAAAATGCACTTATATTTGGTTTGCATATAAATATCAGGGACTATCAGTATTATAAAGACCTAGAACTACAGAACGATCCTTAGATCTTGTTGAGATTTTATAAAAGAGGTGAAGAAGCCAGTTGTGTCCTGCCCGCCTGTGACAGTTGGTACACCAGCATGTACCGCAGTGATCTCAATGGGGTGCAGGAAGCATCTGGGCCATATGCACACTCAGGGCCACCCTCCCTTTCTGTTAGCTGTCCAGGACTCACCCCTCCTTAGGAGGACCTGGTTTCCTCTGAGCCTGGGGCCTGATTCATTTTATAACCATTTCAGCAACTGGTTCCATTCGTTTGAGAACTGACAGAGCCATGTGGAATACCATCCAGGAAATATGTGACAATTTATTTTTGAAGGAAGATCTTACTGTGTACCCCATGCTGGCCTTAAACTCCATGATTCCTCCTGACTCAACTGCCTGAGTGCTGGGATCATAGGTGTGCATCATCATGCTTGGTTTTAATGTTCATTTTTGAGAGCTCAGGTAGTTACTTCATTTTTGTGTATTTGTGCACTGAAAGTGTAGCTATTTTTTTCATTGTACAACTATGTTGTCAAAGACCAATATTTTAAATGGTGCCAGAAGGAAGAGAAAATAGTTATTTGGGGCAAGTATCCATTGACTTACTGAATCTATGTATGTAGCTCTTTTTTCAAGAGCTCTGAGAGATGATTTATCTGAGGTGCATCAGGATAGTTGCCACAACTAGCATACGAGTCACAGTCACAGCAGTTGAAGGTTTTGTAACTTCTCTGTAGCTCAGTCCCCGTGCGGCAGCTGCCTGGGACCCTCAGATTGCCTCTCACTCCAGAGTCCACGGTGCCCTACACTTCAGGGAGTCCCCGGGTGCCAGCCACAGTTAGATTTCTGTGAAACCCAGGGTAAGGACAAAGGGAAGTCTGAAAAAGTGACCTCACCGTGCTGTCCCAGGAGTGGCCTTTCTCATCAGAGAGGGGCTGAATGCATCTCTCATTGCTAATCCTTAACTTGAACCCAGTTTACAAATTTGACACAATATTGTAAGAGTCACTAGATGAGGACTTTTAGTAAAACAATACATATTTTTGAACTAGTTGTGATTTTTGGTCATGGGCATAATTTGAATAAAACTAAATTCTTTAAAAGAATTTTTGCATGGTTTTTATTATGAAGTATTTGCAAATCAACCTTTTCAGTAAAACCTGAAATTTGAAAATTCTGTAGTATCTGTTTATATTGTTAATAATAAGCTAGATATTGTAACTCAGGAGGCTGAGACACCAGGATTGCAAATTCGAGCCTGGCCTGAACAATTTAGGGAGATCTTGTTTTAAAATAAAAAAATAAAAAGGGCTAGGGATATAGCTTAGTGGTAGAGGACACTTAGATTTAATTCCTGTTACTGCTGCAAAAACAAAAACAAAATCCGTGCTCTTGAAAGTAGTACTTAACATGATTTTTGACATGAATGATTTAAAGAAAAGTTTATAAAATGGTGACCTAGGAGGACAATAGAAAAACTTTTAAAGGTGCGACCCATGCCCTCCTGTCAGCTCTTTAATCCTGTGTCCCCACAAGGCTTTTTTTCTTTTTCTTTTCTTTTCTTTTCTTTTTTTTTTTTTTTGCGGCACCAGGGATCGAACTCACAGCCTTGCACCTACCAGACAGGCACTTAAGCTGCTGAGCCAAACTCCCAGCTCTCTCCTCCTGTCAACTATGACTGAGTCTTTTTCCTCAGAAATGGAGCACTGGACCAGGACAGCATTTGGCTGACCAAAGGTTCTGTCCTGATCCTTTTTTTTCTTAAGGATTACACTATAACGATTATTGGATATTCTTTGCTTCCGTATAGAGAAGGTGGATAGTGCGATGTCTTTGCAAACCTGAGCTCATCTGTATGACACTGTATCATGAGGTTGCCTAGAACACACTTTTAATGAAAATTAACTCCAAAGAACAATGGGCAGAGACCAAAACGATGTTGGTATGCAGAGATACTTTGGTTTCTGAATTTATTTTTCTCTTTTTGCTTGCATTATAGTTACTCAGCACCAAAGTCTATGCAGCTGTGCAAACAATGACAGATCTGTGGGTTGAGGGACAATTCATGCAAAAATAGAGTTTTTGTCTATTTTGCTGTTTATAAAAGAAAAGAACTATAAGGAAATGGTGAAACCCAAATCCGATCACAACCAGAGCCAACCCAACCCCAAAACTGTTACAGAAGAGAACTATGTACTTAATTAAAGAAATTAGCCTTTGAACAAGGTTGCACAAACCCAAGAGAGTGTTCTGGAAAGAATATAAGCACTGCTAGGGGCAGCTGAGATGAACATGCCCCTAAATCTTAGTTTGTCAGTGGTAGCAGTGCTTTTATTTCACTTCTATAGTTCCACCTTGTGGTGAGATTAGAAAGGATGATTTTTAAATTAATTATAGAGCATCACTCTGAAAGCTTAAAAGAGAAACCGTTTTTTTGTCAAAGAACTGAGTCCCTGGGAAGTAAATGGGTTATTTCCACTGCCTAGTGTCAACATTGATTTATTTTTTAATTTTAATTTGTGTTAGTACCTGTTTATGGTACATGATAACTGCATTCATTGTGGGGAGTTGGTGTGTGTGCATAGAGCATGCTGATTCTTTCATGTCCCCTTCCCACTTCTTCTCTTGCCGTCCTCTGTGTGTTTTGGTCCTCATTCCATCTGCAGGATGTCTCTGTTTCCTGTTATCTCTTATTTTGCCCCCTGCCTTCTGTTGTCTACCTTTTATTTTACTCTTTGATTTGAGGTTCTCATATAAGAGAGACTATAAAATATTTAAGCTGGTGTGTCTGATTTATGTCACTTAACATTATTGTCTTAAGGTGCATCCATTTTCCTAACAGTGACTCAAACCTTTTATATAGCAGAGTAATCTCCATTGAGTATCAATACAATTTCTTTATCCATTCATCTGTTGATGGAAATATAGGCCACTTCCAAGACTTAGCTATTATGAATTGTGCTGCTGTAAACATGGTCATGCATGTATCTCAATATCCAATATTGATTTGAAATTCTTCATTATTTTATCCATTAATACTTTAAGATTATGACAGGCATCTTTACTTTAAAGAAATAGTGAAAGAGATGGAATTTTGTATAACCTTGTGACTTTTTATCACATCAAATAAGAATATTTCATTTATATTACTTAGAATTTCTGATAATTTAAGCAAAATCTGAATTATCATTTTATTCTTTTACAACTCTTGAAGAAATAGTACTGAAATTGAAATAAACAAGTGTTCAGATAAGACAGTGTCCTGGCTAGGAGTGGTGCTACTGCATGCCTGTAATCTCAGCACACAGGAGGCCAAGGCAGGAGAATCACTGAGAGTTTGAGAGCAGCCTGGGCTACATAGCGAGACCCTGGCTCACCAAAAAAAAAAAAAAAAAAAAAAAAGAGTTCTAAGAGATACATTGTTTTTAAAGCATTTCTGGGTATTTTGTGGGCATTGATTTACTTCTTAGTTATAGACATGATAATATATAGTACTTTAATTTTTTCTTGAACAGGATTTTTAAGGAGAATTTGATGGTTTATTTTTCATGTATTTTTGTGAACTAAAAAAGAAAAAAAATGGAAAGCATTTATTTGGTCTCACTGAAGCTCTGTGTGTCTCCCCCCCACACCCCCCGGTGTAGTACAAGGCAGTGATATGGTCTCTCTGGGACAGCCTTCTGTGGTTATTCATGTCGCTTTCTCAAGCTGGCTGATTGTCTTCCAGAACACTGACCCCTTAGACGGAGAGCTTCTCCAGGAGGGGCTTGCGCGAGCTCTGTGTGGCGGCTGTATGCTGTCTGTGTGTTGCCCTTGTGCCAGGTGCTGTCATTCAGACTGACTGAATGTTCCATCTGCTTGGCTTTCTTGTGAGGGGCCTTTTCTCTGTTACTGGGTGCAGAGTGGCCCTGGGCTTCACCTGTGACTTGAGTTTGCTCGGGATGACAGTTCCAGGAACCTTGTATGGTGGCCAGAGCTACCATAGGGGAAGAAGCCCTCACAGATTCTTAGTTGGAACCGACTCGTGTAATGAAAGGTTAACAAGAGAAACATAGACACGTATTAATGTGTGTATTTCACTTGCACATGGGAGACCTGTAGGGAATGAGTATTCTCTAGCAGGTGGGTTATGAATTCCAGCTTCTACGAAGTGTAGTAAATTTCTGGAGATGAGTCAAGTCAAAGGCATGGGACTCTGAATCTGTCAGGGTGGCAGCTTGAGGGAGACAGAGTGGTCTGTAAAGCCTGCCCGTGTCAGCTTTGCTGGGACCATCTCTGAGCCAGTAGGATTCACAGTGATCTTTGGTGGTTAAGCCTTCTTCTCTCTAGAAGGAGAGGAGGATACTTTTTGTCTTTGTAAGTCTGTGTCCTGTTTTTAGGCAAATATTGGGAGACCAGAGAACTTTCCTGTCTTTGTTGCCTCTAACTGCCTTCGGCTCAGTGGTCCTTCATTCTTGGGCTTTGGGCAGCACCTCTGGGTCCCCACAATACAGTATCATCTTGTTTTGCTTGAAAGCCTTCAGTGGTTCTTTATATCTAAGAAAAGTCCTAGCCACAGCTTCTGCTGCTGCTCCTTTTCCTCTTCCCTCTCCTTATCCAAGGCCTTGAGTAACTAGGCAAGCACATTGCTACGTCCCCAGCTCTGCGCCAAGCTTCTCAGTGTGGCTCGTCAAGCCACCACGTACCCGCTTTCCTGCCTCACCTTGTCCCTCAGGGCTCACTGGCTTCTTGGCTGCTCTCCTGCCCTCCTCAATACTTGGCTTAGTTCCGTGCCCTCGCCTTGCTCCTGCATCCATGCCTCGTGCTTCTGTTCTTGCTCCTCTGTCTGTGCTGGGAGTTCTCAGAGCCTGGACTGGAACAGAGTGTGCTCTAAGTATATGTTCATGATGCCAACGTTTTCTCATGCAGTTTCTATCATTTCACACTGTAGTCATCAAGAAGTGGCACTATCATTATCTCTCTACCGGTAGAAATTAAAGAACACCCTGACCTGTAGTAGATGTTTTATTAGTTAGCTTTCCTGTTGGGCCCAGATTCCCATCCCCTACAATTTAAAGAAGGAAATGGTTCATTTTGCTCATGGTTTCAGAGGTTTTGTCCATGGTCAGCTGACTGCAAGGCAGCAACTTCATGGTGGAGGATGTTGGGGGAGCCTAGCTGACATTCATGGTGGCCCAGAAGTGGAGCACGGAATCCCATCAGAGAGAAAGGGGCAGGGACCATTAGTACCCCAGGTCACACCTCCATGCCCTGCCCAGACACATCCAGAAGTGAGCTTTATTAGTTCCAAGTCTCCCAAGTCTCTCCAGCTGACAGTTAAGCCTAAAGGTCACAGTGTCCAGGAGTATTTGGTTACATGTATTAAACTGCAGCCACATGGTGGCCACATGTTTCAATATAAGAAATATTCCTGTGGAGTTCATCTAGATTAACTTGAACTACTGCAACGTCGGACTTTGGAAAAAAGACAATTTTGAGCCACGCATAGTTGTGCAGGCCTGCTTTAATCCTAGTACTCTGAGAGGCTGAGGCAGGCAGATTGTAAATTTGAGCCCAATCTGAGTGACTGGATGAGGCACTGTACCAAAATGAAAAACAAAAAATGGGGTAGGGCGGACAGCTCAGTGCAAAGGCCATAGGTTGAGTGCTTACTACCACAGGGGAGAAAAATAGAAGGCTTTAAACATTAAATGAATACTTGTATACTCTTCTCTCCAAAGCTGAATTTAGTTTAGCTCATGTAGAACTAAACCTTAATTAAGCATTCACAAAATGAAATTTTGAAGTATACTTTTTATTTATTTGGTAGTATTTTTTCTTTTTGATCAATCTACCTGGACAATACAAACCTGGCATATTGCACTCTGTTCAAAATAACTGTGAAATACTGCCTGTCGTTATGAGCATCTTGTTTAGAATTTTCCTCCCTCAGAACGTTTTCTTCTATATTTATTTTCTTTTAATCACAAGATTAGCACTCCCTGTGGATAGACCATAGGTGCGGTGTGGTGCATCCTTTGTAGAGAGCTCCGCAAATTCTGGGAGAACTGTGTGAAGTACAGAAGATGCTTCGTCCTTGTTATGTAATGGAGTTATATAATCCAATCCCAGGTGTCTCACAGTGCTTTTAGTTTGCTCATCACCCCCTCTTTCACCATTCGTTCAGACATTTTTTTTTGTCCCACAGGAGGAAAATATCCAAAAAGAGATGAATGTTTTATTGAAAATAGAAAAATGAAGGTTAAGACCAGTGCTGTTAAGTATAGTCATCTGTGAAGAAAAGTAACCAGGCCAAGTCACAATGACTCAGACTTCGGGCACATACATGAGTCACGCCTTTGCTGCGTGGGTTTAAACTCTCTAGGTTCCCTTCTTCTCTGTCTCCTGAATGGCTCCCTTCACCAGATATTTCCCCAGAACCCCAGTATTCCCCCTTGGTTCATCCACTGCCACCCTTTGCTTGTAATATTTATTTATTTATTTATTTATTTATTTATTTATTGGCATTGGGGATTGAACTCACAACCTCATGCCTGCCAGACAGGTGCTTAAGTCACTGAGCCAAACTCCCAGCCCTAGTTTTTTGAGGCAGGGTTGCACTATGTAGCTCAGGTGGCTTTGCGCTCGCGTTGTAGCCCAAGCCAGCCTCGAACTCACAACGCTCCTCCCACCTCAGCCTCCTGAGTGCTGGGATTAAAGGCGTGTGCCACCACACCCGGTTTGATTTTTAATTTTTTAACAGCTTTCTCTTTTCACCCCACTCACTCGTCATGAGGGAATGAGCACGACTATAAAGCACTTAGCACTCAGGGGCAGAAGCCTGTCTTGACCCATCATGCTTGCGCTTTGTTTATTGCTGTAGACAGGAAGGTGATGTTGTGCACTTACTGTGTGACGGGTGGGGCTGCCCCCGGGCCCCACAGCAGGCTTGGTGAGGTTCTGCCACTGAGCTCTGCCAGCCCATAGCCCCGAGAGCTTAAAGTGGTGCAGTGTTTCTGTGGTCCTTCAAGAATAGTTACGGAAATCAAGAAAAACAGGCAGTGTTAGAGGGTAGCACTGTCCAGGGCATTTTGAAGTATTGTAAAAAGATTAATCTGTATGCTTTTCTTTTAAAATTCTTTAAGTCATAAGGCTTAAGAGTACTACATTTTCCATTTTACCGTTTTCTTTTAAAATTGCCAGTTCATTAATTTCAAAAAAGTTATCATCTTATTTTGAGAGCATAGGATTGCTGTTCATGGGAGCTTTGTATTTTCAAACCTTCATATTGCAGATGAGGAAACTGAGACCAGGAGGGCTTAGGCAATTTGTTCAAGTTCATGAGGCCATTGTCAGAATTGGGACTGAAATGATGCCTCTGAATTCTTTTTTACCTATTAGAGCAAGTTTTCTTTCCTCCTAATTTGGGTTTTTGTAGCATATTGTCATTTACTAATTTAATTTTATTTATTGTAGCATAAATATAACCATGAAAAATGACATCTGGTTTCAGGCAGTTTTGTTTTTAACATAGAATGTTTAGTTCAGTCTGGCAAGGCAAGCTGTGACATTGCTTTCCTATGAAGTGTTTAGAATCACATCCCACTTTCAACTGTCCCAGGGTGGAAAGATGCAGGAAGCGAGTTGTGGAGTGAACTGGGGGTCTGGCCCGGCTCCCCACAACAATCGTGCTATGTAAGCAACTGTTCCGGGTGGCACCAGCAGACTGCGTGCTTGCTTTCCCCATCCTGTTTGCGGAGGATGCAGACCTATGCTGCGAGGGCGTTTACGTGAAGGGATGAAGCCGCTGACCGGGCTCTGTGGCTGCGTGGTGTTGTTGTGTACTGTGGTCTCTCAGGGCCACCAGAGGCTGTGAGCATCAGGCTTGTCTTACTTACTTTTTGCTTGTTGCTGAGACAAAATACCTGATGCCCAAAATTAGGGAAGGAAAGGGAGTTTCAGTCCACACTTGGTTGGCTCTAAGGCACTGTGGCGTGGTGGGGCAGCCATTCATGGAGGCCACAAGCAGCAAGGCGCGCTGGCGAGAGACAAGGCCGAAGCGTGCAAGCCCAAGAGGAAGACCCACCTTCCCTTACACTGTATCTCAACTCCACCCCTGGGCATGTGCAGCACTCACATTGCCAATCCCTACGGTAGACAACAAACTGAACACAAGCACTAGACTCAACCCCATCAAAAGTGTGAGGACTTGGGGAGACATAGCATACCCAATACAAGGCTGCTTTCGGGTTACACTGGAGACGTGCCGACAGATAGGCAGTGTGACGGAAAGCTACAGGGTTTAAATTACAAATGTACCGTAGTAAAGACACTTCGCCATTTATCCTGCACCAGATACCCCTCCTTACTCCCACCTTTGTGTCTGATGGCACTTGGGAGACACGTTCACTATATTTTTGGTCACATCTTTTAAAGACATAAAAGAGGACTTGTAGAATGCTTCAGAAAGTGGCAAGAATGAGACAAGTTGTATTCAAAGTGTGGGGGGGAGTATTGTGAGAGGGATTGGTGGCAAGTATCTTTTAATATCTTTATGGCAATTTAATATCTTTGTAATAATTTTTAAAACAATTTAAATATTCACTATATTTTAGTAGTTATTATTTTTATTTTCTGTGTCATTTGACTTTTAAAATGAAAAAAGAATACAAACAATAACAGAATTTCAAAATAAAATAATAAACAATGGTTAATGTATTGCATATTGTTATCTTCAAAGTGGTTGTTCAGATTACAAGATATAGGCATGAAAAAATTAACAAACAATTGAACAGTGATTCACTGTATATTTTGATCATACCCTATATGTAGATTTACACATTAAAAGTGTAAAATATTCACAGATTTAGTTTTTTGGCTCATTTTTAAGTAGACTTCTAAATTCAAGCTCATGCCTTGGAATGGGAGTGGGTGAATTTTTATAGTGTTGTAATGTGTAAGTAGAAAGTTGCAGTACCTAGTACTCATTTCATTAGGGGCTATTGTGCCTTGACACTGTGAGTGTGCGTGTGTGCATGGGTGTGCTAAGGTCCTTGAACTTTGTCTCCAAAATAGAATTGAGAACTTGAGAGGATTGTCATTTAATTCTATCTCAAAGTAGATATTCTCATAGAATGGATAATCCCTTTGGATGTTTTTTAGGAGTACAGTAATTTATAGTGTTCTTTAAAATAAGGATTGCATAAAATGTGTCTTTTAAAACTTTCTTTTACTGTAGTAAAGTTTATGACATCACAGAGTTAACTGAATTCCCTTGGGAACTAGGAAATTTAAATGACTGCCAGTTCCTAAGATGGAGACACAGTTGCAAGTAACTGACCCTTGCCGTCGATTTAGCCGGCCGTTTCTAGGTACTGTATTGTTGACCTTAGAAGTGACTTAGTGTTGAACTCATGAGCCTAAGTTTAACACTTACTTTACCTATTTGTAGGTAGCTGTGCCAGATGACGTTTGCATATTGAAAACTTCTGTGACTTAGGCTAATCACAGATAATGCAGAAAGTGTCACTCAGCGGTAGAGCACTTGCTTGGCATTTGGCCCTGACTTTGCTCTCCAACACTACAACAACAGCAACAACAACAGCAAACCCAGAACCAGTATGTGTATAGGTGGCTAAGATAATGCAGTGTGATGACATTTAGGCTGAAACGCAGGGCCAGTTTGCTTCCTGCCCACACCAGGCCTTTTCTTGTGTTGCATAGTCAGATGGGGTTCATTGTCATCTGAGGTCTTTTTTATTACTTTGCGCTATGTTTTTCTGATATTTTGGAGGTGAAATCAGTAGGGCTTTGAGTCCTGTTCCTCTCTTACCACCACTTCTGTGGCTCCTTTCATGGGAGCAGCACAGAGGAGCACAGCCCAGCATCGTGCAAGGTGAGAAAATGGGAAAGGGGCCTCTTACCTTGGGACAGCAACTGTACTTGCCTTGCTTTGACTGGTTGGTACAGGAGCAGTCCCTATGGGGCTGACTGAACTAAGCTTTTGGGGGAGTCTTTGTGATGGCTTGCGCTCCAAAATCATAGGTTTAAATCAGGCCTGTGGAATGGAGAAAGTGGTTGCAGGCTGATTTTGTGTCACTTAGTTTTGGAAACTTTCAGCTCCAAGATTTATGCTGTGTAGAGGAAGCTTTGGATAGGGGCCTTCTAATCAGAAATATATGAATTTTTAAAAACTTTATATTTTAAAATGATTATGGGTACATAGGAAGTTGTAAAAATGGTTGAAGGTCTTATGTGCCCTCCACCTGGCTCACAGGTATGGGTTTATGAGACCCTGTTAGCAGCTTGACGGCAGCAAGGCCAAGGGATGGGTGGATGGATGGGGTGCAAATGGAAATGCCACACGCTTGGTGAGGTGGCTCTGGTGTTGTGTCAGGAATCATAGGTAAAGTTAGGGTGTTGCTTGTATTTGAAAAATTGCAGCCCCATGTAGTCATATTTATATTAGTCTATTATTAGTAGTATTTATATTTATATTATTATGTTGCAATGTAATAATCAAGATTGTCTTTATGAAGTATTAATTTGAATTTCACGTTCATTAGTGTTTACATTTAAATTTTTAAGTAATGAGTGTATAAAGGAAAAATAACTATTTGAGGCATGTTTTCTACTTTTCTGTTTTAAGAATGTGAAGAATGGTTCTGAGTTCTGCAATGAAAAGTTTTGCTTTTTCTTTGTGTAGGTTCGAAAACATGTGAATGATCTCTATGAGGACTTAAGGGATGGACACAATTTGATCTCTCTCTTAGAGGTCCTCTCGGGAGATACTTTGGTAAGTGTTATTTTTCTTCTTGTTTTTCGAAGCACATGTAATGCTCTTCACAAATGAACATTGTGTTTACAATACAGACTTCTTCAATTTTTATAGTATTTATCATTTGAGCTATGAGTTCTGCCAGAAAGTAAAAGTTCTGGTTAGATACCTAAGCATTCTCCAACTTCAAGTGATGTGAATTTGGGAGATTGAAGCACTTTGATTAATTTGCTTATATAATCAGTCCTGTAATTAAAATACTGTTTTTGTTCTTGCTTCTTTTTTACTTGTGGGTTGTTTTGCTTAGCAGAAGTTGGATGCAAAGTATAACCATATATTAAAAGACTTACAAATAGCAAGGAAATAAACATCGCTTTCTGGAAAATGATCTAACCCATTCCACAGGTGTCATTTCCTTTTTTGGTGAACATTACTTCCCCTTCTTGTTTACCTGTTCCCCCTCATTATGTTCTGTTCACGCTCTTCTTTTCATTTCTGGTCTGTCTTGTGTCTTTGCTGTCCTATCTTCTGTCTGTTATATTCATTAGCCAAGGGAGCGAGATTTTTTGAAGACCTTACGATTGGTGAGTTCAACAGAAGCATGCGCATATGAACAGCATGAGGATGTGGAGGATGAGGATAAGGGGGTAGGTGTCCCCCCGTAACTCGACTAACCCAGCTGGTCAGTGCGGTGAGCGCTAACCCGATAGAGAAGTAACTCACGGCTTCAGGCTCCTCCAGAAAAATACAGAAAGAACAAAGCCCACGTATAGGGAGGTGGATATGTGTGTGTATTAGAACAAAACTAGGCAAGGGAATATTTTCTCTGTAAGTTTATCCTCAGAACGATAAAGCTGTTGAATTATTTATATACTATTGTGCACAGCATGGTAATTGCACATATTTGTTTAAAGTATATGATGACATTTTAGTTGAAGAATTTTATATATATTGTATATAAATGTGGAAATCTTACAACTAGCATGCTCATTTTTATGCAAATTCATTCCACTTCTGGAATTGATATTTCAAACATGGGAACTGTTGATTCTTTTTGAAGGAACTTACTGAAATTTTATTTAGTACTCAGGTTTCTACTTTAAATCATACCTACTAGCAGCAGGTATTTGATGGGCATTCTTTATCTAATAATGTCTTATGATTTTGAGAAGGGAGGAAGATTTTAGAGTCCAGGGTCCTACTAGGACTCTCGGAGCTGTTTAATCTCCATGACATGTAGTTGGTGTCCGCCCACCTTTGAAAGACGGATGTACTGCTTTTGTCATCTGCATCCTAAGTGCTCCCTGTTTCTTTGGACTTTGCGCTTTGCTGGATCCAGTGGGTGAATTTATCAACATCTTTTTTACTTGTTACAGAACTTGTTTTCCCTTCTGTGGTCTGCTGTCTGTTCTATTATGGCATCTTTGGTTTTCAATAACCTATTCATGTTTAAGAAGCCACTCTGTTGGTTTCTTCCCCTTTGGAAGATTTTGTGTGACAAATTTCAGCTTGGTTTTTTATATTTTTGTTAAGCATTTTTCAGCTCTGTTTCCTTATGTCTTCCTTCTACTAATTTATATCATTTCTTAAGGAAACAGCATTAAAAAAAAATGACTAAGGTCTGTCACTTTTCCTGAGACTGAAAAAATCATCCCCATGTAGTGTAAAATTAGTCCTTTCTGCTTATTATACAGTCTGATTTTGTGAAAAAGCTAAAATAAAATAAAGAGGAAATATATGGTTTTAGTTGCTTTTCTTTATTCTTCTGTCATGGCTATGTAAACCTGTCTTTCTCCTTGGTGATATTTACACTAACTGCATGCTACTATACCTCATTTTCATTAACATGCCATATATATAATTATAAAAACCCTCCTGCTAATAGTGTTTATTAAGAAGGTAAAGTGGGGAATGATACTTAGTTATTTTTGTGCATCTGTAACTATATATCTGTAGGAGATATAGAATCGTTCTGTTAGTGACTAGGAAAAGTTTATGTGTTGTTTGGCATTTTCTCATTTCCTTTTGTTTAAATATTTAGAATAAAGTATTTATTTAAAATGTATTCAGAAAGTCTTCAGTAGTTTAAATTCAGTCACAGATAATTCAAAGAAGAACATCTTAGAAGTCTTATATACTGTTTTTTAATATGTTAAGATGAGCAAAAAGCGTATTTCAGTTTGCATGGTCACAGGTATCAAACTGTAGTGTTTTTTATACCTGCATTTCTCTGTTCTTAGCCCAGAGAGAAAGGTCGGATGCGTTTTCACAGACTACAGAATGTACAAATTGCACTGGACTATTTGAAAAGACGCCAGGTATGATAATTTTCAGATTCTAATAATCAAATATATGTGATTAAATGTATGCAGAGATATGTCAGAATGAAAAAGTTAAATTTGTCAGTTGTGATAATGAACCTCTGCCTTGGGTAGGCAGATAATTTGAAACATGTCTTCAAATATTTGTTCCCAAGAAAAAGAAGTTATAATACAAGGAGAAAGCTCAGAGGAATTACAGGTGGCTATGTTTTTATCTGATTTTCCCTTTTTGAACTGGAATGCACTTGCCTAGCAGTTAATGGTGTTTCAGTGGCTGCAGAATGTTTAGAATGCCTGTGATGCGCACTTCATGTTTTATACTTAGTGTATAAAAATACTTTCATAAAATGTTTTGCATCATACTTGAAGGACACTTTCTGTAGACATATTTTTATGTAGTAATGGTGAAGCCGTGTTCTGTTGTGTTCTCAGTGGATGATTATCTAGTTCCGCTGTGACACAACACCAGGGGTGAGGGTCAGGAGGCTGACACCCAAATTCAAGGCGTTTGTGTCAGGTGAGGGTTTATCCTCTGGGGGTTGGGAAGCTGCATGCCCTCACTTGGCAAGAAGGGACAGGGACAGCTTACCTGAGGGTCTTCTTGTCTTCCCTGAGAAGCAGGTGGGCCTTTATGAGGTGAGCGTCTTCTTCTGGTCCCTCCACACCATTGTCTTGGTGACCCCTGAACTGTGGAGGGTAAAGATTCAAGTCACAGCAGTAATAGTGGTTAGTTTATGAGTGACTGAGAATTGGCCCTTCCTGACAGGTCCCTAACTAACTTGAGCATAGAGAAGAAATCATGGAAAAGAAAGAATACCACGTGGATAGAATTTTGATTTGGTAATTTTTCAGTTAGAAAAAAGGAAGAAAAATGGCACAGTTGAAAATTAATGAAAACAATGAAAAATTAGAGGTGGTAACAATTTTGCTTTTTAATGGGATAGGAAAAAAGGAAAAAGGGAGAGGAAAACAGATTTTATAATTTCTTCATTTAGTTTAATAAGCACATTGAATAACTTTCAGTTACTAAGTACCAGTAAATGCTCAGTGCTTAAGAATTTCAAATGCTCTGGCTTTTGCCTGAGTATTTTTCCTTCTAGTGTAAGTTTCCATGAGGCTTACTAGTTAATTTTCCCTTCTTGCCTGAAATGTTCTTGGTAGTATTTTTCTAACAGTAAAATGTTAGCTATCATGCTGTGTAGTTTGTGGTGCATAATTTGTGATACTTAATTCTTTTGTCCAGAAATAAATGTTAAAGATCTCATTTTGTTTATTTATCCAAATATAAAAATTAGCAGTTTATAAGCTTTATATCTAAGTATTGTATTATTTGTACAACCTTCAAAATACTCAATGACTTGCATCATTATTTATAGTATATTAATGAAAAAGTGATTTTCAAAATCTCTGTGATGGACATGTGCAAAGTTGTTAAAATGACTTTATGATTCAGAGTAGTTTCCTACTTAATGGTAAGAGTAAAATAAAGGTTATTTTAAAAAGACACATTACTTCCAAATTTAAGATGATAAATAATACTTAGAACTTTTCACTTATGTTTGTGACAAATGAATGTTTTTAGTACTTATATATGCACATCCCTGTGCTTACTCTACACTGTAATTTGCTGTCTAAAATAATTGAAGGTAAGGATGAAATAGTATTTTAGCGATTATTGTGTTCTTTATGTAATTTAGAATTGCATTCATGTACATAAAGATAACTTATGTACTGATTTGGTTAAGAGTTTATCTCTTCTTTACATATAAAACAGGTGAAATTAGTGAATATTAGAAATGATGACATAACAGATGGAAATCCTAAGTTAACTTTGGGACTAATATGGACAATAATTTTGCACTTTCAGGTAAGCCTAATTTTCCTTAATTATCATTTTTAAGCTTTTTATAGGTAGTTTTTAGGTAGTTCATATGAAGGGTATTTTATGTCTATAGGAAGGAAAAATAGATTTCAGGCTGTTTTTGTTAAATAACATATTTGAATTCTTTCAAATAACATGCTGCTTGTGAACTTGACGCCTCTCTGAACGTAAATGGAGTTTAAGGACAGTGTTTTTAATCTTAG
>RJWM01000105.1:0-201355 GCA_004363535.1 Dasyprocta punctata | reverse complement strand
TACCTCAGCCTCCCGGAGTGCTGGGATTAAAGGCGTGCGCCACTACGCCCACCTAACCGGCCCTAGTTTTTTGAGGCAGGGGTGCACTATGTAGTTCAGGCCGGCCTTGCACTCACATTGTAGCTCAAGCCGGCCTCAAACTCACAACGTTCCGCCTACCTCAGCCTCCCGAGTGCTAGGATTAAAGGCGTGTGCCATCACGCCCGGCTTATTAACTTATTTTAGATACTTAAATATTTTATGACTCAATCCTTGGAGTTTTCTGCCTGTTCTGAATACACTTTTCCTGTGGCTGACACTAGATGGCAGTAGAATTGAAAGAAAGGGATCTGAGTTAGAAGCAAAGTACTGTGCTGCTTATGAATCTGTGTACATCTGTGCTTCCTCAGACTCGATTTGAGGAGAGAGCGGGTTCAACTGTATGTACTGTGAATTATTACCTAGTAAATTTGTTCCAAATGAGGTCTGATTCTGATTTTTTGTCAACTGATACGCTTTGGGGAAAGTCTTCACTGCAGTAGGTGATTCCTTTGGAGCTGGTGTTGTGTGTTAACTACCTGTCAGTTAGGAAGTGTTCTGTGGGCAGCACTGCCTCCCCCGCAGCAGACATGGTACGTCTTGATCACTGTGCAAGGTACCCTCAAGGAGGAAAATAGTTTCTAAAAGAAGGTACGGTCTGACCCAATCTCGAGAGGAGTAAGACTTAAAAAAAAAAAAATTGGCTGAGCTACAGTGTTTGTAGGGGAATGGTGGAAAATAATAGGGCTCACGTGGGAACTGACTATGTGTGACAGGCAGAGAGTGCAGGATAGGATTCTAGGTGAGTTCCGGGACCGGAACAAGCAACTAAGCAGTGTTAGTAGCAGGGTACTGGAGGAGACCTAGGTAAGTGAGGAAGACATGTTAGCCAGCCAGGATTCAGGGTAGCTGATGAAGGTGAATGTGGTCAGCTGGGCTGTAAAAGTCACACAGGATGCCCCCAGCCTTAGGGGCTGTTGGTAGTAAGCACTAAACTGTGGCAGAGACTTGCAAATGCAGCTCATAGCTATATCTCGTTCCCAAAATTGGGTGAGGTCCACATAGAAGTGGCCCAAAAGTTAGTTTCACTGGGAGTTTTTCAGTAGCTTTCTCAGGCAACCCTGAATTCTCACTAAGTGGATTAGGCTCCTGCACTTTCTATAGGGCAATCCAGGAGCTGCAGGCCTGCCAGTCACTTCATCACCATAGGGCTGCAGAAGCAGATGGTGTCTGAATTCTGAGTGTCAGACTGCAGATCACTGTTGGGGTGTAGAAAGCTCCTGGACCTTAGAAGAAGAGATGACTAAGGTTTCACTGTAGGCTTTTATTTTTGTTTTTTAATTTACAGCTGCGATGGCATTGCTATGGTGGAAGTAATGTAACTACTCTGAGCTTGAAAAGTTGTGTTTTAGGAACCAGATCGAGTCCATATAAAGTAGAAATCAGCAGAGTCCATAGTCAGGGAGACAAACTGAAGCTGAGGTGAAGATCTCAGATTACAGTGATGAAGGCCAAGACTCAGGTAGGGATAAAGACTGAATCTGAGAGCTGATACTGAAGAAGAAAGGGAATGGCCACAGGGTCCAGAAGATGGAGAAGAGGATTTTGTTAAGGGTGACCGAAGAGCAGCGGACTGCTCAGGGATGGGGTGATGGTGAGGGGGACCATGCCCTTCCAGGTGGTTTGATGGGATGGTGGTCTGCTCTGAATCTCTGGGTGTTAATGACTGTTGTCACCAGTAGTTGAAAATTAGACCAAGATCTATTTAAAATAGAACATACCTATGTTTTGGTTAAATTGGAAGTGTCCCTTCTTATTTAAATGCAATAACTTTTCTTAGTACTTTGTAACTAAAGATTAGAACTAGTTCTGATTATGCCAAGATGTAAAGCTATTTATAACAGTGGTAATTACCTCACTCTGAGTGACTGAACCTTTTTCCTTCTATAGTCTCTACAAATATGAGAGTTCATTTCAAAAAATTCCTTTATTTACTTTAAAATCATATGTTTGGAGCATTGCATACTGAATCTGTTTTTCAGTCAGACAGTCTGAAGGTGGGTATTAGCATCCTGGTAACTACGTCATTAGCCACCGTATACTGGACCTGTAGGTATTAAGATAATGGAGTATGTTGTCCTGTGTATTAGGGGAATGTTCAGAAAGTTAACCAAAATCAAAGGTGATAAATCTATTGTGATATAAATAAAATTGGAAATGTATGGGAGGGGAAATTGTTGTGACAGGGTTGGGGAGGGATTAGAGAATAAGAGAAATTTTTGCAGATATTAGAGATAAGTGTTGCAGGATGAATGCCAGCTAATAGACAGATGGTAAAGTTGGGCCATTTATAGACAAAGGAACAGTATTTGTGGCTTAAAGGTGGACAGGTGCTTAGTTTGGCAGGGCTGGAAGGGTGCAGGTCACAGATTGGCTGTCTCACATTGTGAATCCAAACTCCTCATGATACATTTAAATGATGCCGTATTGACTATGAAGATATTAAAAATCAACAAGAAGTCAACCAAGTTAAAACCTTATTTTTACCCAACCCTCTTTTAGGATATTTACTTTTTGACAATGAAGAATGTTTACTTTCCTTTTTAAATGATTAAGGAAAAACTTACAATGAGAGTGTGTCATGACCAACATCTATACCATCACTGTTAACTTGCTTACTCAGTAAAATACACCCAGTCACATCTTTTGATCAGTCAAAAGACTACCCAGAGAAAGACTATTACCAACTTATTTTTTGTGGTCAAATGACCTTTGCCTTTGTGTAAGTCCATTTTATACCATGCTAATTTACTTTTGCACCATATCTGTGACTCAGTGTTAGAAGTATGCACACCTTAGCCAATCAGGTTCTGTACTGATACCCAGCATGACCCTACTGAAGCTGCATAATATTAAACTAGGGTAGAATTTTAAAGGTTATAAACAAAGTTTAACTGCCTTGATTCATATGTAAGAATGCACAGGTATTTTCCTTGGCTAATAATTTAAATAATTTCATTCATCTGTTGGCTCTTATGAAGATCCTAATGATCAGATAATGGCAGTGGCTTAGAAATTTATGTTGTTTGACAAATATTCCAAGTTTTTTTTTGAAGATCGATTTTAGACACAACTTTATTAGTGTTTTAAGCATTCAGTATTTATCTCTCCTGCTAATTATTGAATCATTTTCATATGCTTGTTTTGAGTAAGAGGCAGTGTAATGTAGAGATTTTCAAACTTTTTGTTTGTGTGCAAATTAAAAACTGGGTGGTGTTTCTTAAGAAGAGTTATAAGGTCGAGGCTGCCTAAGGCAGTGTGAAAGGCACTTTGAAACTAAATTCCAAAGGCACTTTGCTGAGTCTCTCTGGACTGGTGTTTGCTTTCTGTTTGTGCTCAGATTTGTTGAACCACCATTAGTTTCAAAGGTCAGTGCAGACTTCTGTGTCTGCATTTCAGGAAATTAAGGGTCATAATCTCCTCCGGCAGTGAACCTAAGGATTTGCCCTGGAAGCTCCCCAGTGTTGTCATTTGACAGGGAGCAGTGTTGTTTGTCTCAGAGGATTGGTGGCCAGAAATAAGCCATGGCGTCTAATGAGACCCAGGGACTGGACTGGGCAGGGTGCCACAGCATTTCTCGCGTGTGCCTTTCCCATAAGCAAGATGGCCACAGGCTGAAGAGCTTGGCCATAGGGTCTGTGAGGAATTAGAGGTCAGCGTGGAGTGTTCAGACTTCCGAGGAAGCTCCGGTTTTGAAATCCGCGAGTCTGCGAAGCTGTGATTCCTTTTGGATCAAATGGGGAATGTCTGTGGCTGTGTGAGAGCCGAGAAAGAAGAGCAGTATTTAGATCCTGCCAAAGCTCCATTGAACCACAACAAACATTCTCCTGGAAGAAAGCATTTCAGAGGAAAACCAACTCTGAAGATTGTAGGTGACTCAGAGACTGTACAGCAAAAGAGGAAAAATGAAGGCAAGAGTGGCATTCAGCTTCCAGGGGAGCAGCCAGCTCTTGTATGCAGAGGACAGGCCCCAGCAGAGTCTGCCATCCCAAACCCCACCCTGGAAGATGGTTTTCAGCAAGAGACCGCAGGAGCTGTGGCTGACAGGGTTAAACAGAGACTTCGGTCCACTGCCGCAAGCAGTTGCTCTTGTGAAGTGAATGCTTCACCAGTGAAGCACAGTGAAACAGAAGTACAGGAGAGTGTGCCAGACGAAAAGAATTCAGAACAAGAGAGAGCTCTGTACTGTGCTGGGAGGAAGGAGCATGTAGATGATGTCAACGCGGAAGAAACAACATTCCAGAAAAAAACTGATGTGTTTTCTTTCCGAAAGGCAGCCAGCTTAAGTTCCCTTCACTATGGCATCGAGAGATCACTTGAAAAAAGTGGGTTTGCTGAAAACCCATCGAATACTTGCAGCAGTGTCCAAGAAAGGCAAAACACCGTAAGATTTTGCCCTTGCGAAACTCACCATTTTCAGTTTAAAAAAAGGAGGTGCTCTTCCCTCTGCACTGTGTTCTCAGTTTCCAAGGATACACTTGGAAATGAGGTGAGTGGGAGGCAAAGTCCGAGCTGGAGGTGTAAATCAGTGTTCTGCGTGGACATGGCAGACCTGGGGGTTTGTAATTTATCTTTTTAAGAAGTGATTTGCATATTAGTATATGTGAATGCTATACAGTTCTTTGCATTCCTTATCTTGGATTATTACAATTTTATTTCTGTACTTTCCACATCCTTTTTTTCAAACTTTTAATTTCGAAACCTTGTACACATTTATTGTTGGAATATTTAGAAAAACACTAGTTTAAGAGACTGCGTATCTTTTGAATTTCTCTAGTTCTTATTTCTTGACTTTTCTTATGGAATAGCCTATAAAATATTAGCTATATGGTAGATAAAAGTTACACTAGAGAAGAGTCCTGACAAATATTTGAAACTGTGTCTGTCACCCTGATCTAAGTATGGCAAATTGTATGCATGTATTAAAATGTCAGGGTGTACTCCTTAATAGGTACAATTACTATGTGTCAAATAAAAATTACAAAATTGAAAAATGAAAACAGTCATGAAAAGACAATGGTTTGGACATTGTCCAAGATGTTGAGTCTGTATGATACAGTGCAGTTCCCAGTTGATACCAGCTTGCTGTTTCGTAAGTTTGAAAAGTCAAATTCCAGCTCTGGACCAATTTTCATGTACAAAAACATGCATATGATTGCTTTTAGTTCTATATATGTTGAGGACGAAGGTGAAATTGCGCAGATGTCTTCTATCCCCTTGTTTTTGGAGTTACTCCTTTATTCCAGTACGCAGCCAAAAACCGTTAGGGCAGCATTTCTCAAGAATTTGAATATGACACAGAGTACCAGGAAGTTGAGATCTTTTTATTCCTAGCATTGATTTTTAGCTTTAGACCGAGTTATTTGTCTGGTTTTTACTTGTCTTTAAATGCCTGGGAAGTACATTACCCAAACACCTTCAACATGTAACTAACTAGTAGGGAGTTGACAGATTTTTCTTTAAGCTGTTTCTAACTTTATTTTAAAAACAGAAATCTAGACATAAATGGTGTTTGTGCTGCTTAACATTCTTGGGCAGGCCCTTGTGTCTTGGGGAGAGATCATTTGCAGTGATAGAATGAGATTTAACGGGGGTTAGTGTACACAGTTGTCATTGACCTTGGCTGCCGAGCTTTCCATCAGGCGTCCCTGCTTATGTGTACCACACACCTTGCCAATATTACGTCACCAGTTTTGTTTACTTTTCACAGTAGTTGCATTTTAAGAAAGAAAGCATCCAGCCTGTCATTATCTGTGTAGGGCTAACATAAAGGCCAGTGTAAAAGAAGAATATTGGTTGCTCCATGTCCATGAATATCAGCACTTAGTTTCTTTCACATATATTTTCCAGCTGGGTTTTTTTTTTTTCTTTGGAGCGGGGACATACATTGGTTTAAAGAAGCTGCATAGTTTTCTATTTTTTTCATCCATGGGAATCCTTAATCTGTTTCCTAAAGTAAATTATCCTCACTGCAAGGATTTTACCTTTCTTTTGTAGTTCTAGTCTCCAGCAATCTTTGAAACTTCAAGAGAGGGGAAGGAAAGAGGATGTACAGGCCCCACACAGGGAATGTGGACATTATGCACTGCATTAATGTACTAATAAAAGAAATATCAAAAATGCAAAAAAAGATTTATTAAGTTATAATGATACAGAGGTATATAACAAAGCCTGGTGTCTTCTGCATCAGTAATGTAGAGATAGTTATTATTTCATCAGAGAAGTTTGACATCTCACTTCCCTTCATTGCAGATGACAGCTGCTGTTTGACACAGTCAGACTTAGCAGTTGAGATACTTTTCTTTCAGCATTCTGTTTCCTTGGTGGTGTCCTATTCTGTCTGCTTAATTGTCTTTGATTAAGGCTGTTTACAGAACTCTAGATCTTGCATTTAATTCTTCATGTTTCATTGCAGAATTAGATGCAATCGAGAGCTCCTAGTCCTTTCGTTAGTATTTCATACTCGAAATAGCCTATTAACCAACATTCCTTTTATTTATTCCTTCAAGTTCTTGTTGATATGATTACTGTCTGACCCATTACCCTTAGTTGTAGGCAGGTTGGAGCTTAATCATCTTTGAGTTAGCTTCCCAGTGGAATAGTGTACACTTCTTTGAGCTCACCCTACCCTGTTTTGACCTTCTCTGGTCCTGTGACAGTCATTCTTAGTACAGTGACCAGCCTAGCACCTCCCTGACTCCCTGCAGTGATGTACTGCCCTGCAGTGGCCCTCCAGGCAGGGCCTCTGTGGAGGCCAGCCCGCCTGCCCTTCCTGCTTGCTGGTGAGCAAAGTCCCACTCGTAAAGGTGCTACGTGTTTTATTAGCTTAAGTAGATGAGCTTTTAAAAAGGCAGTGTCTTAGGTTTGTATATTGCTTTAGAATTGGAAATTGCTTTCAGACAGATTGTGCAGTTTGAGCTTTACAACTGCTATATGAAATGGGCAAAACAAGTGTTATACAAAATGAAGAAATGGAGACTCAGGGAAGTTACATAAGTCATAAGGCAGTACAGTAAATGGGATTAGCTGGGTTAAACTATAGCACTACATCTGCTTCATGTAATTGTTAAAGCTGTGGTTGAATATGATGTAGTCCTAACTGCCTGAGAGGCTGAGGCAGGAAGAGCACTTGAGCCCCAAAGTACTCTATGCTGATGCAGTGTCTGTGGTGAGTTTAGCAGAGGAGGGGTGAACAGACCTTGTTCAGCAATGCAGCACGTCAGACCCAACCTGTGCTGCTTATTAGTGGAACAGCTCCAGTGAGCAGCCCTTCTCCCGAGCCTATGCAGGCCAGCAGGACCCCATCTATTGGAAAGAAGTCTGAGAAATCAGAGCAGAGGTTGATGTCCATAGAGTCACCTGAAGGATGTGTGTTGTAAGCAGGGGTGGTGTTACTTTCAGGGAGTCTTTTTGAGAGATCCCCCTGATACTCCCAAGCTTCCCTTATCTTGTGACAGCATCTCCTGCCTTTTCCTTGAGCTGTCCCCACAAAGCATTTTTCTTTAATTTTGCTTCCTACACTTGCCAGCTTGACGATTATAAAGATAATTGGTTCTTTATTGTCCCCAGCTTCTCACCTGACAACATGCAAGAGTTAGCTGAGGAAATTTCAGAATCACCACTGTGGGTGTCACCCCAGTGCTTCTGCTGTACTCAGTCAGGTGGAGCTGTGTAGGCGACGCTGATGTCAGGACAGTTCTGAGCTTCTTACTGCTCTCAGCGCCTCTCAAAGCATGGACCCAGGGTCCTGCAGGACGGCCACGCTACCCTGGATTTGACTTAGAGCCTCTTCTCTTGGGTAGAATGTTGCTTGGTATGTTTTAAAAGCAGTAGATAGAATCAGCATCACCATTGCTTGACATTTGTGTCTCATTTTCTTCTCTGTGGATTTGTCTGGTAATGGTAGATTGTGGTCCTGAAAGGCAGGGTGTGAGTTCTTACAGTCAGGCTTTGCCCTCAGAAAGCATTGTGTAACTTGGGCAGTCTTCATTTTTCTAGGTCCCAGTTTTGTTTTCTGTAAAAGGAGGGTATTTGGACCAGATCATGATTCCAATAGTATTACTTAGGGTTTTGGTTTTTTTTTAAGTCCCACTATATGGTAGGCACTCCCACATTATATTACAGTATTTAATTTTAGAACAAACATATGAAGTAGTTCTATCATTAGTTTTATAAATAAATTGTTCAGCTTACTTAATTAGCAAGCAGTAGAGCTTGGACTTGACACAAAGTTGTCTGCCAAGCTAAACTTTTTCACCGATGTAATTTATACTCCTTTTCCTACATATGTGTCTTTCAGTTTTAAGTGAATCGATATACATGGCATATGCTTTTTTGTATGTTCAGTGTTTTTACATCTTCTTTCCCCCTTTTTCTGTTTTTCTCTCAAAAATATATTAAGTATTAGTATATTGAACTGAAACTCACACTCTGAGCTAAGTAAAAACACAGCACCTTCTGCACACGATACCCCAGAGTTGCTTTGTAAGAAACGACAGGGCTGTGGCCACGAGCGGGGCCCTTGAAAATGAGGCCCCCGCGATGGTGATGAGTTCCACCTTGCCACAGAGCTAATTAACTGATGAAAGGTGAACTACTTTTGTACTCATTTTCATTCTTTGGTGAATTGCAGATTGATAGAGCAGTTACTTAAAGGGAAGAAGCAAAGGAAAGCATGATAAGAGTGCATTTTATACAGGTTATATTATCAGTATCTGAACAATGAGTTAAATATTTTTATTACTTCAGCTTTTATATTAAAAACTTTTAAAATTATGAAGTATCTCAGAATGTGAAAGAAACATTACTATTCAGTCACCTTAAAATACATTTGTTCATTATTGTTTCTCTAAACAAATCTTTTCTGGGGGTAGGCAATAGAATTCCTACTGAGAATTTGAGGACTAGAATAAAATCTCAGTGTATTGCTCCTTTCACGTGCTGGCTTTGCCCCTTGGGGTAATTTCTTCTACAGTGGGCCACTTCATTTCTTTCTGAACCATTTTATTTCTTTTTTAAAAGTGCAGATGCATTCATTGATACCCTGGCTAATCCTGATCATTTAGATTTTATAACTAGCTTGTGTAAATTTGGTTTTTAAAATATTTCTATAGAATTTGGTCCCTAGCAACATTATAAATGCTTCTATCTTTAAAATTAAAGACCTGTGAAAGTTTAAAATCCTTTGTCATATATAAAAAGGTCATTTTATGTTAGTTTTTCTTTGTTTACATAAGAAACAGAATTTGTTCACGATAGCCATCAATTTAGAAGGTGATATTTACCAACTTTTTAACTAGGTTTTGTTTTTTGGGCATCCATTTGACCCTTTTCACGTAGGCTGTTTGTTACTAATTAGAATTTTCACAGTGTTTGAGCCATCTTTGCAATTTCACACATTTTTTTAGAAAAACTTGGAAACAGTAAAAATATGTTGGATACATTTATTTCTGCCAAAATAGTTAAACTGTTTTTGAGGAAATCATTTTCAGAAGCAAATATCATGCCTTCGAAATATTTGCCTGTGCTGACAGACTGGACGTGGCGTTTGCTTTGCCTGAGTGTGGTGTCGTCACTGCTGTAGGCCTGGACGGCACCTGCCACTTGCCGTCTCGGGTCTCAGCAGCTCTGTGAGGTGGCGCTGTTTTGCGTCTTTAGTTTCCGTTAAGGGAGACTGAGGGTTGGAGGAGTCGCAGGACCTGTCACTGACAGGACCAGTCCTCCTCAGCGCTGCACTTCTACTCCAGAAGCAGCAGCGCGGGGACTCCTGAGGCCATGACTGGGGTCCTGCCATTTCCAGCCTACTGCTTTCATCCTCATTGATGTCTAAACTTGTTCATGTAGAAGAAAATCTTTCTTTTTTATTTTAAAAAAAAAAAACTTAGGAAGGAATTGAGTTTTCATTCAGTGATGGGGGATTTTGTGTTCTGCAGACCCCTGGGCTTGCTCCCGTTTCTCCGTCCACTGTGTGTCCCAAGAGTTTCTGCTTCCATGGACCGGCATGGGTCATCAGTGGCTAGGATTCCCTCCAAAGCATTGCAGGGCGTGGATGTGATGGGGTAGAGGAGAGAGGACTGAGGAGATCTCGCATTGGAACCCTCGTATTTAACCCGGGTCATGTTTCCACATGTGGAAAACCAGGGTGGCTGCCTGTGAGCTCGAACGAAGCCGCGTGTGCGAAGTAGATTTGGGAGACTGCAGAGTGCTTCATGACCATTATCCTTTTGCTGTCCCACTCCTGTAGAAAATGGGAAGATCTCGTAGCCATCCTCTGACTAGAAGAGCTTTGTAAATCTTCAGAGCCTTCTGAAGCTTTAACTGAGACTCCTCTTCTCCTCGCTGGTCAGAGTGTTGTGCACAACTAGAGTAGGCTGCACCCACTGTCTCCCCATGTGCCACCTCCTTTCGTGCTCTCGTTTCCTCAGAAATAGTTACTGAATACCTGTGAAGCATCTCTCTGTGTGCTGAGCGTGTTCTTCAGATGCCAGAGTTAGTTTAGTATGTTGTTAGATTGAACAGAAACACCCCTGGAGGAACCAGTCCTTAAAACTACTTTTGATGATTTCCACACAGGTAAGGACTCATTCCCGAGGCAATATTGAGATTATCTCCAATGTGAGAAAGGCAGGGTCTTGCTCTGTACCCAGGCTGTCCTCAAACTTCCAGGAACAAATGATCCTCCTGTCTCAGCCTCTTGAGTGGCATGGACTACTGGCATGCACCATTGCCCACGATGTATTGGGAGCATTTTTCATAAACCTGACACTGCACTGATGTGAGGGATCCGGGTGCGCCTGTTGCCTGTGCTGTGGACTTGTGCGGCTTCCCTGTGTCATCGGCTGTGTCCATGTGGAAGCTGAGAGCTACCAGTGCAAAGGGCGGCTATAGGAGTGAGGGGCAGGGGAGGCTGCTCCGGGGCACTAACCCTCATGGCCCAGCAGTGGCGCTCTGAGAGCGAGGTGGGCTAGCGGCATCTGCTGTGTCTCCTGACACAGAGGAGAAGTGAGTGCATTGTAGGATGGACATTTTTCTTTATTTAGATTCGGAAGAGAAGTTTCACTGTTGTCTGGGCAGTTCTGACCTGGACTGTGGGAGCCCTTGGTTCACAGCTCTGGCCGCTGTGCTGCTACCCTGATTGCGCCGACAGGTTCGCTGGCACCACTGGGCCGCCGCCAGCACTGCGCAGGCCCTGGGCCTGCCATGTCTGTTGCTGGTCGCAGCCTTTTCACTAGGTGACTCCTTTCTCCCAGTTTGAATTCTCTTGGTTTCTTCTGTAGCCTTCTCTCAGTACAACACTTTTTCCTCTTTTACATAAATTATTTAAATCGTGAGCTTGATAAAACTTTTAAGTAAGTTGTGTAATTATTTTAAACTTACAGGTTGCATTTATAGAATAACGAAATAGGTACCTTTAGAGAATGTGCACAAGCGCTGGATGTAGCTCAGTTGTAGTATTTGCAAGGCCCTGGAATCAGTCTCTGTATCCACCCATTTTATATTTATTTATAAGAATAAAACAAAACACGACTAGGCTTGCAGAGCGCCAGGCTGCTCTGGAGCTGGCTGTTCTCAAGTGCTCAGAGGCTTTGTTAGAGTCGGTGTCCTGCTGCCCAGTCCTCTGGTGGCTTTGACTTTGCCCCTAGGACTTTTGCTCGCAGCCCAGCTGATGGCCGGGGTGAGGCTGCTGCATGTCTTCAGCAGGGAGCTGTGGCGAGACCAGAGTGCAGTGTGATGGAGTGTGCTGCTTGTTTCATTGGCAAGCCATTTTAGGCATAGACTGTGTCAGGGTATGTTGTTAATGATTATCTACAGATTGGGTCAGGTTGTGATTTTTTTTTTTTTAAATAAAAATGACATGGTTAAATTCAGTTTCTATGCATGCTGTTGGGTTTTTGTTGGGAGGTCTCTGGACTGTGCTCCCTGCTGGGCCCTTCTATGCACTGGTCAGTGTGTTCTGTTGTTATTGGAAAGTAACGATGTTGGAAACCATTTAATTTCTAAAATTATGACATCATTCACATGGCAGGTTTAAACCTCATTCATACCAAACACAAATATAAAACATGCTTCTTTTAATCCCAGCACTCGGAAGGCTGAGGTAGGAGGAGCGTTGTGAGTTAGAGGCCGGCTTGGGCTACAACATGAGCACAAGGCCAGCCTGAACTACACAGCGTGACTCTGTCTCAAAAAACTAGGACCAGGAGTTTGACTCAGTGGCTTAAGCGCCTGCCTGGCAGGTGTGAGTTTGTGAGTTCAATCCCCAGTGCCACAAAAAACAAAACAAAACAAAAAAATGCTTCTGATCTCTCATACTTGTTAAAATTAAATTGCTTCCTTTTTTCTCCCCTCCATACCTTCTTATGTAGCAGAACTTTATTGAATGCCTAATGATGCTGTGTGGATAGAATATGGGGAGGTGCATTAAGAGGAGAAAGCTAGCTTGAGTCAAGAGCCCTAGGAGAATGGAAGCACTTGGTTCATCAGCCTGATGCTCATGTGGGTCAGTCGTAGAAGAGAAGGAGAATGAATGGCTCGCGTCTGGAAGGATAAGACAAGACAGAAGCCGATTAGTATCGGTGCAGAATGCAGAATCACATGGGGTAGGAATGGGAGGAGAGCACAAGTTGGTGGAGCAAGACCAGTTAGGTTAGACATCACTGACCCAATCCCTGAGACTTAGTTCCCGAAGAAAGTAGACACTCTCTTGATCCCGTATTTTTCTAGACCTGTCATGGCTGTGATTTCAGAGATGTTCTTGGTATTGACATGGGAGGTTGCAGGCAGTAGTCTAGGCTAGAGGTAATGGTTACCACAAGTTAAGGTGGTGGTAGGAAAAGAAAGGGAATGAGGATATAAAATGCCCTTCTCCTTGCAGAAAGCATGGGACTGCTGACATACCCATACTGCCAGGCAGGATGGAGGAAACGAGCAGATCAGTGTATGAGGGGCAAGATAAGCCAACATACGTGAGGAGGAGTCAGAAAAATCAGATTAATTCACCCTTTAAGAACTCTGGGACTGCTTTCTTTGGCTGTCTTTGAGGAAACAAAGCATTTGTTTATTCTCAGGTATTTGTTGTGTCTTTTAGTGGTTTGTTGAGACAGACCACTGTGTGGTCAGACCCACACAGTGAAGCATCCACTGTTTTGCATCTCTGCCTGTTCGTGAGCAGGTGTCTGTCTGGTGACTGTAGAAGGAGCTGTGAATTTGGGTGTTTAAAAATTGCATGTTCACGCCCTTCTGCCCCCTCCAAGAGACTCATCTATGGTCCCCTGAACCGTCTGCTTTTAGTTCTGAGTATTAGGTTTTTAAATCATGAGATGTTTCAGCTCTGCAAGAGAGAGAAGGGAGATAGGGAGTAAAGTGTCAGTGTTGCATCTAAGGGAAGCAATTATCTGAGAAAGGAGACATGAGCAGAACAAAGGTTATGAGGGCATTTCATGTTGGGATCAGTTGTTTTTAAGGTTGATGTTAGTTTTCAGTATTTTTAATTCACTTTCTTGAGCTTACTTATGGATGGAATGAAAAGGCGAAACAGAAGTGGTAACTTCTTTATTCTCAAGGTCCACACTCCTGAACTATGATAAAAACTTTATATATTGGATACCTAGATTCTTTGGTTATGGCCCAGGAGGCCGCAAATTATTTTGCTTAATCTGTGATAAACTTTTTACTAAACTCTCACATGTGGTAAGCCAGACAAAAGCTCAGCTCCAGGAGGCACACCAAGACATGTGTCACAGCAGAAGCTCAGAGACTCAGGTCTCAAAGGTGGGAGTTTTGCCGAGTCCAGTAGCACTCAGCCTGTCCCAGCTGCGTCTTCAGTTGCGACTGGGGCTGGAGTTCGGTTGTGATGGAGCTTTTTGTTCAGGCTGTCCGCACCACTCATGTTCTTTCAATTATATTTTGAACTTGGAGAATAAATGCTAGATTTGGGTTGTTTTTCCAGTCCCAAGATCATCAATTTTGTTCTTTTGCATGTGGTACTGGGGATAGAACCCCGGGCCCTTTGCGTGTTAGTTAAGTGCTGTATCACAGTTATATCCCCATCCAAGATTGATTTGATAAAATACAGTATCATGTGTGTCATTTGTCTCTTGTTAATAAGAAGCCAAAAAACTACCCATCTGGTTGGGTGACCTTTTTAAAATGGACACATTTCCTTGGTTGGGGATTGTTTGCCACCCACAGAGGGAAAGCCTCCGGGAGGTGTGGTCAGTCAGAAGTGATCACGAGTATCCTGGCTGGCTAAATGAATCCATGCAGATTCCAAAGGTATCTGACTCATTTACAAAGTGTTCACTGGGGGTTTACTGAGTGTCTTCTGGGTGGCCGGCCCTAAATAAGCCAGATGTGGTAATGCTAAGATGAGGAAGACATTGTCCTTTTTCCAGGGGTTAGGTTTGAGACAGAGTGTGCCTGTGTAACTGAGGCTGTCTTCAAACTTGTGCTCCTCCTGCCTCAGCCTCCCCAGTGCTTTGATTACAGGTGTGTACTACCACACCTAGCAGAATTGTTATTCTTTGTTTGCTGCTCACGTTTCAGGGGAAAGCTGTGTGAACAGAGAATGCTGGTGTGTAGCACATGCTGTCAAGCTAGCAGTATGTACAAACCTGCGCAGACCATGGAGGTGGAAGGATAGGGTGGGAAATGAGTCCCTGTGTATACAGATCTGTGTGGAGGAAACCGGAAGTGGCTCTGTGTGGCTTCAGGATGGGTGTGGGGTTGGGGCGCAGCTGTCCACTGGGAAGACACGGGCTGAACATGACAAGGGTGATGCCAGGGCTTTTGATGTGGAGCCAGCCGGCTAAAAGTGAGGTAGGGATCCAGAAAGAAGAACACAAAGGAGAAAGGGAGGTTTTGTTTTTGCTACATTAAATTTGAAAGGGTTGAGAGATGCAGCAGTGATTAAGAGAGGCAGCTCCTAGGCTGGGGTGGCTGCTCTTTGCTAGAGTGCCTGGGTTTAATCCCCAGCCAAGTAGAACACAGGTAGATGAAGTCACATTTTACTTCTACCTGTTAGTGGTCTGTAAGAATTTGAGTAAGTCTTGAAACCACTTTATGCCTTTCTGTCATATATAAAATGAGATTGTAGGTCTTAAGGATTATAAAACACATGCGCAATGTGCCTAAGTGCAGTGTCTTTCTCATTTAAGTGCACAGTACCTGGTTGGTTTACTGTTTCACAGAGGTATCCATGGGGTTGGGTGAGTTCAGGGTTGGAGTGGGCAGTGGAAAGCAGGTAGCTGGAGCCATTACAGGCAGGATTGGCGTGTAGCCTGACAGCAAGGGGAGAGGGCTGAAGCCCAGCCCTCAGGGGCGGCATTAAGGTCGGGTATCTCTGGAGCCAGTGACAGATGCCTCAGAGACAGGACGAGAAGACCGTAGATGGGGCCGCTGGCAGTGCTTCTCCAGTGTTTGATTTCTGTCCTTGCGCCGCACGCTCCTTGTCTGTAGAAGCAGTGCCCGTCAGTGGTGCAGGTAGATGGGGGTGAGACTGAGAAAGGGGTGACAGACGATCTCCCAGTGTCTTTCAAGTCTGCAGCACCTTTGACCTGCCACTCCTGTTTGGCAAGCAGTGAGTTCCTTCCTGCCTGGGAAAATAGTCACAAGCCAGACTTCTTCACTTTCTTGTCTGTCATCTCTGCTAAGTTAGTGGCCAGCTGGGTGTGGAAACTAAGTCACAAGTGTTAGATGAATGAAGATAAAAGGCCACACACACACACATACACACTCACGCACACACACACAGTGTTGTTTCCATTAGTTTTACTAAGAAACAGTGAGAGCCGAGTCTATGAAGGTTATTTATTTTTATTTATTTTAGTTGAAGAGCCCTAGGCATTTTAAATACTGTGAGGAAAGACCCAGATGGATGGGGATAATTTATAGAGTAAGATCCTTAGGAAAAAGGTGAAAGCAGAAAAGGTTTGTGAGTAACAGGACAGGAAGTTGAGGGAGTCCTACCCTTGTGACTCTTTTCTGTGTTTATAGAAAAAAACAGAGAGAGAAGACGAAGTGATTAAGACGAAGAAGAGGCAGTGGTTTCAGAACGTTAGGGCAGATAGTGAAGAACTGGGGGAGATACTGAGATTAGTGGAAGGATCGGGCGGATGGGGCACAGGAATGGGCAGGTTTCCTTGTGGACCCAGCTGTGAATTCATGGTGGTGAGGGCCGCGTAGCTGTGTGGTTTGCTGTGGTGGAGCTTTGTGCACAGCGTGCCGGCGGGGAAGGAGGATGCCTGGACTGCTGAAGACCGAGGCCTGAGCGTGTGGCCATAGGCGAGGGCAGGGCTGTGAGGGAGCTGTCTTACTGATGAGAAAGTGGTCGAAGTGGTGAACTGTGTAATACCAGACAAAGAGAAGGATGTAAAGGGCTCACTAGGAGCAGAAAAATAACTTTTTCTTCAGTTCTCGTGAGTTCTTAATTGGTGTAGACACTGTAGCAATAGATACAGCTCAACAAGAGGAAAGTCAACAGAAGTTCACTAAGATACTTCACAGACACAGGGGAGACACACAGGGAATGTGCATTTCTCAAAGAGGTGGCTTTGAATTCCAGGTCACATAGACTCATCTATAAAGAAAAATGAGAAGTTGCAAGAAAGAGCAAGGACTTTGAGTCTTTGAGGGTAGCCACTGGGGGCAGGCAAATAGACGGCAGGCAGAAAGAAGCTAGTTAGTGAAGTGGGTCTGCGCAGGGTCTTCTGCTATCCTCTGCTACCGTCTTGGTTACCTTTTCATTGATGGAACAGAGCACCTGACACTGGCGGTTTAAAGGAGAAGAGGTTTATTTTGGCTCATGGTTATAGTCCATGGTCAGCTGGCACCCGGCAGGGACAGCAGACAGAGGGCAGAGTGTGCAAAGCAGGGAGAGCCACTTCAGCCAGCAGTGGAGCAGAGAGAGGAGCTGGGGGAAATGGAGCCTGCCAGATGCCGCCTCCCGATAGCAGGTCAGCCCCCTGTGAGTGCAACAAGACCTTCAGGTAATGTCCCCAGGGCAGTCTCTTTCTCCCCGGTTAGCAGTGGGGGTCAGGAAGGGAAGACACTGTGTATATCTGTTCTACAGAGCGCTCCCGTGCTTGCCTCTTCCTTGTGTTTGGTTCAGCAGTCCCTCACATTCTGGTCTCCCACGGTCCCACCCTGTCTCCCCGAAATGTTTCTAAACTTGTTTATCTTGTTAATCTTTTCTTGTATGGGTCCATTCCAACTAAGAACCTCAGTTCAACTAAGAACTGACAAGGGTTGGAGAAAAACATTATTTTTCTTCCCTTACAATTCATAAATGAGGACAAAATTGGGCTGGTCAAAGAATGTGAGATTTGATGATGCTTACCCAGAGTGAAAAAACAGAAGTACTAGAAAACATTAAGTTGCTGTCAGAGGCTCAAGTGTCTGAGATGACAACTTCCAGTTCAAGACAGTGATGTGCAGGTGACCGATGTGGGAATGGTTGAAATAGAAAGGACGCCAGACAGCGGGTAGGGTGCTAGGTGAACTTGGGGTTTGAGTTGGTAGGCATGTACTCCTGCACCTAATGTTTGAGGAGAGAAAGAGATAGTTGGTTGAAAGTGTCCAGTAATATAAAAATAAGGTTTCTGAACATTCAGGTGTGGTTTGCATCACCTGGGGGTTGGACACCTCTGTGCTACCTGTTGGCCTGCTGGAGCCTGGGGCATGGCTGCATTTGGGTTACTACAGTAGGGTGTCTTGGGTTTCAGCTAATAGGTAGAAGCAGGGTGAAGTATTGAAGATCTAAGAGACTTTGTTTTCCACAGCATGGATATTTCTGGAAAGTTTGGGAATGGGGGCAAACTGGTTAGGAGAAGTGAAACCAAATGAAATAGGGACATGAGAAGCTCAGGGACCGGAAGACCAACAGTGACGTGGATGCCAGGCCTGAGGGCATCAAGTTTCCCAGAGGAACTCTGTAATACAGTAGTTCGTTGGTATTGGATGCCAGCTGAGGATTGCTGGTGAGAAGCTTGAAGCAGCAAACACTAATAATAAAATTGTGGTGGAAGAGTTTCTATGTGCCAAGCACTAGGTTAAATAATGGACCATTTCATCTGATCTTTAGACCCACCCAAGGAGTAGACATCCTCATTTAAATTTTAGGGATGAGGAAAATGGATGTTGGAGAGATTTTGTGAATGGCCTATAGTAATCACCCTGCTAACTTTTGTTGTTGAGATTGAAGCCCAGGTAGGATGAATCAAAACCCTCTGAACATCACTGTACTACCTTCAGGTTCTGGATGGAGCAGCTGGATTACTTCCTGGAGTCCATCCTGAGTGTGGAACCAGCATTTCCTGTCATTGGTGGATGACTCAGGCTGTTTGGCAGAATACTCAGATTTCAAATAAGGCATTATGCTGACAACAGCTGACTTAAACAGCATTTCTCTTACTTTTCTTTTTTGATTTGGCTACAGAGTGTAATGAAAAGTCTGATACACTCAGATAAATAGTGACTACTCTTGACAGTCTATTTTTAGAAATACCTTAAATTGTCATGCAAGCATGATGTTTAGTTAATTGGGAATAGCAGGCTGAAAATGAGTTAATGTGTTAGTCTTTGATATGTTAAACTTGGTTCCTAACATCCTAAATACACATTTTAAAATTACAGTTTTGTAAATAGTATATGTATGTGATCATCTGAAACAGTGTGTGGTAACAATCTGAAATTCATTTGTTGGAAACTTAAGAATAAGTTGTGTTCTCTTGGTTGCTTAGAACCATTTTCAGATCTCTAACAGTCTTCCTCGGGTAGAATGCTGTGTCGTACTCAAACTGGCTCCTGTGGTTGGAATTTACTCACTTTCCTAGTTAATGGGTATGATATCTTTTGTAAGTGGACTGGACTGGAATCTACTTGAATCAGCAAAAAGCAACCCCTCCCCCATCTCTCACATCTTTACATCTGTCAATGCCACCCTCCCATCTCCTGCATTCTGAGGACTCCAAGAAGCAGTTGATGTCCTCAACTCATAGGAACTTGTGATGAAATTTTACCTAGAGGCCCAACTTCTTATGCACCACTTCCTAGATTAGTTTCTCTGAACCAGCAGATTTTGATTAGTTCCAGGTATCAGTTTTAAAGCTAATATTTGTTCCTCCCTATGGGAAGAATAGGGAGAAGAATAAAGACAAGTTTTTGCTTCTTTCTTCATCAAAAGAGTGACACCAACTATGACAAACAAGCTAACCTGTATTGAACATGTCTTTACTCTATGCCAGCTGTGACACTGTGCTAATGCTGAATTCTCACGTACTAAAACTTACTGTCATCACTGTTGTACAAGTGAAGGAACAACCTCAAAGCAGTTGAATAATTTGAGCAAGTAAGCAGTGGCAGTGTAAATACATTGGCCATGCCAGAAAGGATCACTGGCCTAATTTTAGACCAGGATATCTTTGGAGGTGGAGCAGAAAATAGTGGTTTTTTTTTTTTTTTGTTTGTTTTACACATTAAAACAAGAGGAATTCCTCCTGTGTGCTATATAGTGGACTTATGTACCTAATCCTTTGTGGTCCTGTGGAGGTCAGCATGAATTCCTAGGAAAGATGATTAAAATGGATACACCACCTTGCTTTCCTGTCTTGGCCATTTGTGAAAGTGAGTGTCTTGTGTTGTGTCATGCAGAGCTCCACAGGACAGGGCCTGGCTGTGCCTTGCTGTGCTCTAGTGAAGGGGCAGGTAAGGGCCACCATTGTGTCCTCCTGGTGGCATTGGCTTGGTTGCCTGACCTGCTAAGGGCCTTGTCTGCCACAGCCTTTGTGCCCCAGGTCCCAAGTTGGCTGTGCCCTGGCTCTTGTGGCAGCCGAGGGGAATAAAGGGCTTTCTGTTTGGGCTCCCCACTGCCTGCATGGAAAAAGCTTTCCTGTAGTCTGTAGTTTTTTATTCTCCACGTTGGGCTGCTTGACCCTGTATTTTGACTTCTTGAGTTCTGCGTTGCATTCACAGTCTTTTTAGTAAGAGTTTAGCCCACAGAGGACTTTAAACATTATCTATGTCAGCCTCTGCCTTCCTCATTTTATAGCTGAGGAGGTTGACTCATAGACGTGGAATGAATTATGCAAAGCCATGGCACTGGTGGCCTGGACTAGAAGCATATCTCAGGACTGGTCTAAGGATGTCATTCCTGCTACAGGATGATGTGTAGCTCTCTCTGTTTTGCTTCTACTCTTACTTGGCTGTCCTGATCCTGGCTTGCCTCCTGCTTCCTTGATCCCTAGACTTTGCATCTTGCTCTGACGTGGAAGCAGTTGTTTGTTGGTGTTAATCCCTGCTTTGGAATTACTGTGTAATCCCCGGTAAAGTTCCTTTGGGCCTTCCTACAATTCTCACTGATCAAGTAGGACCCCTGTCAAAGAGATGCTCTTGGGAAAATGCAAAGCATAGAAACTGGTGGCTTATTTTATTATCCAGTGCAAAAGACTTTAAAAACAATGAATACAACGTATAGGTAAAAATCAGCTGGTAAAGGTTTCTTGTTGAACAAGCTGAGCGAGACTCACAGGAAAATTAAAGACTTTCAGCCAAATTATTGTACAGGAGAAGGCGCTGTTTCTTTATTCTTTGCACAGGATATTTGCTGGATCAAATTCTGCTCTGCAGGTGGTAGTATAATTTTTTTTTTTAACTTCTAATCCATTAGATTTGGAGAAAACATTTGCTTGAGTTGTTTTAACAGATCTGGTTAACAAAGAAGAATGTAGTATTTTTCAATGCCGGGGAGTTTTGGCATAGTAAAAAAGTAAGATTGGTTTCCTGTAATTATATTCATCTTTATCAATCTGTTACATTCAGTTTTACTGTATGTGAAATGGGTAAAGTATTTTAGCTAATTGAGGATTCATTAAAATAGCACTCCTGAAGTGCTTGGTACGTAGCAGGCTTTGTCTGCGTTCTCTCCCTTCCTTCGTAACAGTTTACCCCTTTCTGTTGGTTTAGATATCTGACATCCACGTCACTGGAGAGTCAGAAGATATGTCTGCAAAGGAGAGACTGCTGCTGTGGACGCAGCAGGCCACTGAGGGTTATGCTGGAGTGCGGTGTGAGAACTTCACAACCTGCTGGAGAGATGGAAAACTATTTAATGCCATCATCCATAAATACAGGTACACAGTTTGTGAATTGTTTCCCTTTATACAAACACGAGCTGTTTCTTTCATTCCTAAATTTTAAAGTAACTTGTTACTACTGTGGAAGCATTATGTGTGCCTGGTAGAGAATTAGAAGATACAAATAAAATACAGACATTGCTACTGCTGAAGGATTATCACTGCAGAGTTCAGTGTGTGTGCACACCCGCACGTGTGTACACACATCCACATAGGCTCTCATAGGTGTAATATGTCTTTGAATTTTGGCAGTGACAACCCATAGTAAGCTCTGATATGCAAAATCTGTAGGTAGATGACATAGATAGCAGTTTCCAAATCATGTTCCCTGGTCAGGTGACTGTAGTGAGTAGCTGGGCTTAACACTGACCAATTTGGGAGTAGTGAACAGTTTTCCGGTGACAGTTAGCAGCTAAATCCACATTTAAAACTGAACAAAGCACTTACTGCCAGGCAGCATTCTATGCAGTTTACCTATATTAATGCAGACTTTATACTGTCCCCTCTTCTCATTCCTGATTAATGGACAGTAACTGAGACAGAGTTACTATTTGCCTAGTCTCACACCTAGCAAGTGGCAGGCTTTAGATTTGAATGTAGGTGTGCTGATGCTTGAGTCTGTTCTTCTGTTGCTTGCTAAGAAACTAAATCCACAGAAAATGTTGATTGAAAGTTCTGTATTTCTTGATATCAGTTATTTTCCTTAATTTTACAAAGATCATATCACGTTGTTGAAAAACTGAGTACATTGCTAGATAGACCAAGCCTGAGCTATAAACTCATTAAACTGAAAAACTTATTTGATTATAATAAAAATACCTACATTAGTTAATGGTTTGAAGCATCCTGTGAAGTGCTTTACGTGTGTTACCTCATTCAAATCTAATAGTGCCATAAAGCAAGACCTGTTATCACTCCAGTTTTGTAGATGAAAAACCTGAGGCTTACCAGGGTCACGCGGTTAATGAGTTACAGCCAAGATTCAAACCCCGCAGTTTGAATTGAAACCCTAGTCTTCCCCCAACTTCTCCTTTTCCTGCCTTGCCCCCTCCCTGCCCCTCTCTTCTTTCACTCCTCTCTTCTTTCTTTTTCTTTCCCCTTCATCTCTCTTCCTTTTTATTTTGAAAAGTTTAGTATCTACAAAATAGTACTGAACCCTTCATGTATCCCTACCCAGGAGTGCTCCTGTTTTTAAATACTATTATAGTTCTTTCCTTTATGGAACAATGTTGAAATAGAGGGGGTTGTGGGTTGTTGCATTAAAAACAAACAAACAAACAAACAAAAAAAAGATCAACTTGCCTGTACTAGATCAAAATGAAGCATCAGATCCCCTCGAATAACAAACACAGTACTAAGGGAGTTTGATGGTTCCAGATGTTGCCACTGTCAGAATGTACTTCCCAGGTGCCTCAAAGCAGAAGGGCTGTGTAACTGGACGCGTTCTACACAGGCACGATAAAGTCATGGAGACCACTGAAGATTTCCATTGTGTTACCTAAAGACCTTATGTGTGGTATATTCTCAAGGGGGTGCTCTGTTCTGTCTTTAAAACTTTCTAGTTAGAATCAAATATCTTTATAAGCCAGTTCTTTTTTTAAAGTAATGTGCTTTAAAACTCAGTGGTCTCTAAACAGTGTGTCTTCAGTACTTGTGAAGAATTGTAAGAACAAATCGGCACATAGAGGCTGTGCGTTTTCTACTAATTACTTAATAAGTCATAGTGCATGTTACTAAAGAGTGCAACATGTTTAATGTTTAGTTTAATGTATAATGTTGCAGAGCTCTTGTTGCTTTTGGTGAGCATTTGAACCTTGTGAATGTTACTTGTTTTAACTTTTAATTCGGAATACTGATCATTTTAGAAAACTGTTGAGCTATAACTTTAAATTTCAGTTTCCCTAGTTTGCTCTTTTTTTTGGTTAGAACTTGTGGTAAAAAACTATATATCAGGTTTAAATACAAGATTTCTTTGTTGGTGAGGTTTTGTATCCAATAAAATATCATTGTGGTATCTTTCACGAGAAGAAACCTTTCATCTATAGAACTGTATTTTTAAAATATTTTTTCTTATGAAGACAAATACTTTTCTTCTAGCATGTGTAAGAATTGGCTAGCTAAGGTAGAACTGAACTTTCTTCCTGCTGTTGAATGACTTGATTTTTGCTAAAGACTGAATGGACAAAGTTACAAGCAAACTGTTGTCACAAGTAGGTTTTGGGATATTGGGCAGTATTAGCCATATTTAGGGAGCAGTGTCTTACTGAGCCATTGTTTTTACGTAACAGGCATTCCCGTAAGTTTGTGGTGTGTTTGAATTTGCTGTGGGGACACATTTTTTAGTTGGGCTTTGTTTTTGTATTTATTTAGATAAAAGTTCATTGTTTACATGAATTTTAGCTTCTGTAATTATGGGCTTGATTTGGCTTCTGTAATGAAAGTGACCTGAGAGGACGCGTGGCTCTGACTTCTAACCATGTGGGGTGCTTTGCAGGGACGGGTCTTCAGAGAACACAAGGGCTCAGTGAGAGAGAGAGAGAGAGAGAGAGACTGGTTGATGCAGAGGCCCAGGGAAGGATGCATCAGGGTTTCAGACCCTAGACAGACTAGGAAACACAGATCCAGAGATTTAAAAATAAGCCAGGGCTGGGCATGGTGACACATACCTGTAATTCCAGCACTCTAGGAGGCTGAGGCAGGAAAATTGTAAATTTGAGTCCAGCCTGCACACCTTAGTGACTTAGCAAGACCCCCATCTCAGAATAACATATGGCGGGGGGGAAGACCTGAGGATTCAGCTCAGTACAAAGGCCTTGGGTTCAATCCCTCATGCCACAAGGAAATAAAAAGTGAAGTGGACCAGTATTATTTCTAATGAGTGAGTGAGTGTGTGTGAATGTGTGGAATGTCTTCTAAAGATTTTAGGAATACTGATTTGACACAACAGAGTGATGACATCCTTTAGATTTTATATTAATGTAAACTATACTGTCAGTAGTTATTAGCCAAGTACATTAATTTGGATCATCTGGCACATTTTTATTAGTACTGTTACATAAACAATGACTTGAAAATTGTTAATACCAGGAAGCCGTATTTTACTAGCAATTCAGTGTCATAAAATTTTCCATAGAAAACAAGTTTTTCTCTTCAAAGAACTATTATATGAAATAAAAATAACAAGTCTCTATAATAAGTAATTCATAGCTGTCATAGAATTAAAATGATCAGTGCGGTAAATAGTAACTGTCACAAGGTGAGTGCCCAGGAGAATATGCAGAATGTTGGCCATGCAGATGTTTCTGCCCCAGCTTTGCTTTGTTTCATTTTATTTTATTTTATTTTATTTTATTTTACTTTATTTATTTTGAGACAGAGTTTTGCTATGTAGTTTGGGCTGGCCTTGAACTCTTTGTAGCCCAAACTGGCCTCAAACTCACCATAATTCTCTTGCCTTAGTGCTGGAATTAAAGGTGTGCAGAACCACACCTAGCATGTCCCAGCTTTCAAAAATGTGTGTTGGCTTTTAAAATTACCTCAGTCTTCTGAAATACTAGATTATATCTCCATTTTTATTAATAAAGAAACTGAAGCTCAGAGGGTTGCTAATCTACCTTTAAAATAATGGAGGCGACTGCTCTGGATCCTCAGGAGTTGTCCTTTTCTGCGATTATCCTTAGATAATTTCCTTTAGGCAGATTTGATTTTAAGAAATGGAACAGTTTGGTATAGGGGAGATAAATATCAACTCCCAACCAGCTGGGTGTCAGGTGTACCAAGTTTGTGTTCCCCAAAATTGAAGAATGAATCCCAAGGAACAATGGAGGTTAAGAGAAGGAAAAATTTTTTTGAGAGAAATAGCTCCTGAGAGACAGGGGTACGAGAAGGTGGCTTGCCAATGAGCCCACTTCTTAAAAGAAGCGTCACAGAGCAAAATCATGAGGTGGGTACAATGTGGGTCAAAACTATGATCAACCAATGAGATTACAAGTATAGCCACTTAACATAATAGTGATCCAATGAGGAAGCAGGTCACAGAGTACCTATACATGGAAAGAACAAAGGCCTTTTAGGAATGGATGGATGAGTAGGTACTGGTTACCCACCAGGGTGACTGATGTCTATCTGGACTTCATTGGACCAGGTGATATCACTTTTCTTACTACTTGGGGAAGCATGTAGGCCTGGTCATTCTCTCTTTATCTGGAGACCTGTCCTTTAACAGATGTACCTCTAGCCACAGTTGTAATGTGTCCTTATCTTCCGTATTGACTCTCTCGAGGGCCTAGCACTATCTGACTATAATATTTTTTCCTAACTTAACTATCTATAATAAGTTGGCCAGAATAGTTATGATAGTGTTACCTTGAAGACTTACAGGATTTAGTAAAGCTACATGAAAATTATTGATGAATATAAGAAAGGATTAAATGTATACACAACTAACAACTGAAGTCTTTGCTCCTTGTTAAAAATTTACAAGGAACATTAGTGGTTTAGCTTAGTGTTAACCAACAGTGAAAATAGCATCAGCAGCAATTTATAATACAATGAGGAAAACTGTAGATAATAAAAGAAAATTTAAATATGTACTCTTAACAGCAGAATCACAAATGACTTCTTCCATAGTTTAGAATGTCATGTTATTCTAAAGAAATGAAGAACTTGGGTTAAGGCATGGTTGTTGGGAGTGAAAAAGTAATATGGTTTCATGGAAGAGGTTATAAGGAACAGTTCTGCAGCTTCTGTTGCCCATTGAATCTGTGTTAGGAAGTTTTGTTCCTCATTCCTTCTAGGAACTTCTATTCATTATGTTCAGTTTTCAATGGAAAGGGTTCACATAGTAAAAACCCATATTCCTGTACTAGTTTCTGCTTGTTCTTTTTGTGTAGCTTGACTTTTCTGTAATGCATTATAAAATCTTTTCACCAAAAACCACACTTGGTAAGGAATTTTAGTTAAGTAAGCCTCAATGTTACCTATAACCTTAGCTGTTGTTCAGAAGAACACCAAGGAAGGCTGAATTTGATATACTGTGTTTAGATGACAAGGATGTCACAAATTAGATGAGTAAGTCTGTTAAAAGCAGGAGAGGATGAAGTAGAGTTTACTGAAAGCCAACAATAAGGAACTTTGGGCTTTGAACACTAGAGGTACCAATAAGTCACCAGGATTTAGGATAGGTATGGAGGCCTGAAGTCTGTAACTGTGTGCACGTTCTTCAGAGGCAGGGAGTGTAAGCAGAGGGAGGGGTCAGCTGTGTGCTCAGGTATCCTAGGAAGATAGGTTTGTAGCCTTTTGCAAGGGAGGAAGCTCTGCGTGCCAGTTTGAAGTTCATCCCAGAATTGTCTGATTTCTGTCAGTCTCTCCAAGTGGATGTTTGTGCTAAAACTTTGGTGAAAGCAAAGCTCCAGTACAGCAGCCTGAGTATTGTCTAGAGTAAAGACGTATCTGTTTGAGCAGGCTGAAATATGAGTGTGTCCCCACAGGCCAGAAAGAACAGAGGCGTCATATGGAAAGACATTTCGTGTGTCAAGACAAATACTAGGGAGTGTGTGTCTTTGAAAGAGAGTATTTCTGCTTGCTGCTGCTGCTGCCTGTCCTATTCTTGTTTTTAATCTACCCCATTCATTTGTTTGAGTCTCCTGGGCCCTTGGCATTCTTTTCATAGGCATGTTTAAGACACATTAGCCAGGTAAGACTGGAAATCTTGAGAACGGCTTGTGTACAAGAGCATACCATTTAAATGTTTTCTAAGTAAACAGTATGTAATTGAGTAGCAATTAGTTTGTTCATTGTTTTCACTTTGAATTAGAAATTAGCAGGTTCATCATATTTTATTGTATTAAATGTTTAAAGATGCTTTAATTGGAAAACTTAGACTACGAAGGCTGTGGTCAGAGTCATTTTAATAGTCTGACCTGGAAGCTGGTGGCTGACTCACATGCTTGGATTGGGTCCACCTAGAAGCTGGCTTGAACAGGCTTAATATACTGGGAGGAGGCCCTGCAGGGTCTGAAATGTTCTGCCAGGAAGTTGGGATTAGTGTTGACTGGGTGGTTCTTTTCCTTCAGTCCTCAGGCTGCAGGGTGCAGATGTACGACGGTGTGCAAATTGTGTGTATGTGTGTGTTCCTCTTCACTGTTCACTTTTCTCTCTTCAGACTTCTTTTTATGTTAGTGGAGCAGCCAGCATGTGTCTGTTACTCTTCTGTAGTCCATCTGTGTGCTTCAGCACTTACTGTGACTCATTTATAAGTTCGTATTTCTCAACTTATGCTGCGATATGAAGTAGTTTAAGATGTTATTTTCTATGAAAATAAAAATAAATAAAAGTAAATTGATCTCTGTTCCCATTTTGGGGAGGTGGTGTTTATCCCTTAGCCATCAAGATTTACATAACATATACTCTTAGCTAGTTCACTAAAGCACAGGTACTCGAGAAATTACTTCTCACTTAAGTCAGTACTTAGGTCTGTGTTTATTAAAGTCTAGGAGGAGGGGTGGTGGTTCTTTGTGCATTGAAAATCTTAATTCTTTAAGGATCTTTTAATTTTATCAAAGTTGTTAGATTCCAGTCTTGAAGTACTAAGAAAACTTGCTATAAATTAGTAGTGTTCTCATCTTTGCTCTCTGCCTTGTTAATAGTCACATTGTAGGCAGGAAGAAAAACAAAAAAAGGAAGACTGCTTGAAATAAAGTCAGGCATTTGGTTGGGAGAACAAAGGAAGATTATCTTCATAGCTTGTTGCCACCTTGGAGTTCTTGGCTTTGTTTCTTTCAGTAATATGTGCCCAAATACAAGCAAAAAGGAATGTCCACACCCTGTTTCATAGTTCTGTGTGGGACTTCTGAACGCTTATATTTATTTGCTGGAGAATGGGGAGGAGACCATCTTGCAGACCTTTTCTTGGAGTGGTGGTGGAAGGAGAGATGGTTGTACCAGTAAGAACAGCAAGAATATGCTAGGTCTGGACACTTTGTACTTCAAATAGTCACCTTCAGGAATCAGTTGTGGTAACCACTGCACTGTCACAGGAGTGAGGCGTGTGCCACATGGGCACTTACCATGGGCTCTGTTGACGGCCTGATGTTCTCTGTGTTTGTGTGTGAGTTGTGTTCTGGAATAATGGTGGTTTTAAGACCAATCTCTGAGTAATTGGAAGGCGATTTTCTTTGTTTTTTCTTTAAACTTGCTTAGAATCCCTTTTCCAGTTCCTTGCGAACTTTCTAGCAGAACCTGAGCCTGCGTGAGCCCCGCTGCCTGCCTTGTCTGTGCATGTCCCTGTGCATAACTTGTGCTGACACAGGCTCACCTCAAGGTGGGAGTTGTGCTAGAAATTCAACAGCAACTGCTGTCTGACCACAGGCTTTTCATATTCCTGTCCCTTACCCCTTTCCTCTCTCACACTGCTTTCCTTCCTGTTCTTCCTGTACCTTTCCATCACTGGGAAAATGGAGGCCAGGAAAAGGGAAGTCTTTCTTCTTGCTACCAAAGATATAAACCTACCTTCGTTTGCATCTTCATCACCTTCGTTCCTCGTAGACAGGGCACCTTTGCTGCCTGTCCAGAGACAGTGCCTCCTGCTGCTGTGGGTCTCATCTCACCATCTCAGCCTCTGCCTCAGAAACTTCGCATGCGTGTGCAGCACTGCCCTGGACCTGGTCTTTCTCACTGGATTTTAACCATGCTTCTGTAATAAAATAATAAAAAACATTCTCTCTTAACTTCATACTTCTTTTTTTTCTCAGCTGCTTCCTTTCTTTCCAGGGCAAACTCTCACAAAAGAGTTGTCTGTATCCTCCATCTTCTTTACTTGATATTTATTCCGCAAGCCACTCTGGTGGTTCTGGCTCTAGTTCTGTAATCCAGTGAAGCACAGTCAGGATCCTGTGTGACTGCCGGGTCTAGATCAATAAATGTTCTTCCCACCTCATCCTACTTCACCAGCAACAGGATTTGACCTGTTGAGTGTTCCTTTCTTGTTGAACTGCTCTTACCCTTAACTTTTATGTTGGAGCGTTTCAGGATTGGATGCTCTACCTTCTCTTTTCTCTGTGTTGCCTCTCATTCATGCCTGTGGCCTTAACTACTACACCCAGTGTTACAGGACCAAGCTCTATAGATTTGACCTTCTAAGTATCTCCGGGCCCTCCAGAGCTCCCTATTGCTGCTACACTTACTCTTCTGCAAGCCACCGTGGTCTTCAGCCTGGATTCTGTGTGGGATTTTGGCACCTCTTCAGATGTCTTCTCTGTCTGACCCCAATCTGATGGTTTAATCTCTTATAATCCCCCTTAATGCACTTCAATGATTTGGCACAGTGCTTAGAAAAAAGTTTGTAATGCTTTAAAGAAGCTCATGGGACCAGGCCTTACACTGGCCCCTTGCCACCTGTCCAGCCTCCTCTCCAGCAGGTTGCCCTTGCTGCTGGCTCCTCACAGTCAGCTCCTCTAGCACAGAGTTGATGCATGCATTTTCTCAGGTCCTGTCTGGAGTATTATGGAGCCCCATTCAGCACTCTGACCTCTGCACTACACAGCAACTGTATTCTATGTGCCTTATGTCTGTTAAATATTGTGTGAGGGAGTGACTGAATGGATAAACTTGCTCTTTTCCTGACTGAAAAGAATTATGTGTAAGTAGCATACCAAAGCATCAAGTTATATCTTCTCTGATTTCGTTTTATTAGCTGTGCACATTGCTCAGTGTACTTAATGACACGGCTGCTTTGACTCTCTTGAGACCTTGGGCAGGTCGTTTGGAGTCTTCATCCTGATGCAGCTGCAGCCCCTTGTCCCCTCAGTCTCTTTAGGTAGAAGGGGGATTCTGTGGGACCTTGGTGTAGCTTCTGTGGCTCCTGACATTCACTTTTCTTAGGAATTGAGGCACAAGTTGCAGGATGTCTGTCCACAGTCAGCCAGGGAACAGGTTAGGGCTGAATCACAGGACGTCTGAAGTGCACAGCTCTGTGATTTCTGTTGTGTGGGGTTTTCTGTTGTTGCTATTCTATCTCCTTAGAATCCCTTTCTGAAATATGTAAAAATTGTCTTATGAAAACTAAAGAAAACTTTTGCAAAGGTACGCGTAACATAAAGTGTGCCACCCCAGTCTTTGTGAGCATATGGATGGTGGTGTTAAGCACACTCACACTGTTGTGTCGCCATCCCTGCCATTCATCTCTGAAACTCTTTCGTCTTGGGCGACTGAGACCCAGTGCCCATTAAATGCTTACTCCCCATGTCTCATCTCAACCCAGCCCCTGGACACCCCTCTTCTACAATTTCTTTTTTAAAAGATTGAGATAGGAAGTTATTACCTAGTGTTCTTTGAGATGACCAGATAACTGACAAAGTTTAATTGGTTTTTGTTATGTTAATTTTTAAAACTGTGATGAAATGCTGTTTTGTCCAGACTTCATAATTTTACAGCATATTCCAAAGTGAGGCCAGCACGAGCTGTCCTCCCCCTACCAACTCTACGTGTATTATTTCTTTTATATTTAGACAATGAAAATAGACACTGGAGAAGAGTTAAAGGTGCACTGTCTCGTACTGAGGACATAGGCAGTGGGCACACTAGTGTTTGTGTGTACTCTGAATTTCTGTTTCCATTGTTACATGATTATGTGGTGGTGCAGTGGTTCTTTTGTTCTGTTTTCTTTGCAAATAAGAAATGTTTGTAATTTGAAAAGAAAATTAGAGTGATGGATTTTAACATGGTTTAGTCCGCAGTCTTGCCTGATAAGATTCACCTGATAAGAATCACCCTTGTTAAGATACAGGTAATCAGGCTTTTCTCTCTGTCCTTAATCCAGATTAGGACCCTAACAGCATTCTAACCTAGGAGGCAGGCATTGGTGTGGTGTGTGTTGGTGAGTACCATTCTGGTAACGGTCTGGCCCTTCATCTTATTTCTTATGGTTTGTTTGTTAGCCTGCCAGAACATAAGCACACACGTGTGGCAACACACACACATGCATGCACACGCTGTATCATATTTCTTATTGAGTACTGCCATTATCCTTGCCATTTCTCTTAGAAACATACATTTTTCTGGACTTTCTTTATTTTGAGTTCTTAGCTTCATGTTGGATGTTAGTTCTCAGTTTGTAATGCCAGATGGCCCAGCAAAGACCTCAGGCTTTCTGCTCAAACACCCCTGGCTTCCAGTCCTGACTGCCACATACAAGGTTGGGATTCTTGGTCAAGTTATCTGACCTCGTGTGGACTTTTCACTGTAAACTCAGGATAGTAACATAACCTGTGGCTGAGGGTTGTTGAAGAGACTAAATGAGACAGTGTCTTCCAATCTCTCTCCTTTCCCTGAGACATGTGAGAGATGTTTCTCAGGCATCGAAAGGTGCTCTGTGTGCAATCAGTGCTTCTGTCTGCTTACGTAGTTACTGAGTGCTGGCTGGGAGTCAACACAACCTGAGAAACTTTATGAATTTAAATCATTTAATTTTTGCACGCTTGAAAAAGCCTTGGTTCGTCCTTGACTCTTTGAGGTTTCTTCTCCCTGACCCTTTAGCTGTCACCACTGTTTTGGCTCGGGTTTGTTGTCTTCTGTCGGTCCTAATGCACTCTTCTCTAAGCTAACTTCAGTTTTCCTTTCTGTCCACTTTAATCACTATCGCCTGCAGTATGTATCTGGCTTCCTTCTTTCCAAGTATTTCAACTCCGTTTCATGTTCCTTGTGGCTGAGTGTACTGGTGTTTGGCATGATGGGGTGTGAAAGTCTTAGGTAGTCTTGTCTTTAGTCATTAATATTATGCCCCAGTCATCGTTCCCCCAGAGTCCTACCCATTGTGGTCTAATGTATTAATACAGTGTTTGATTTGAAAGATATTTTGGGGTTACATATCCTCCAAAAAACTCTTCCGTGCAATTTTAATGTTAAGCCAGCTTTGACTGTTAATGTAGGTGGAGGTTCATACTGTATGAATTAGGTCCACATGTATACCTACATATACATAAATGCTTACATGTATACATGTGTGCACGTGTGTAATGTATACATATGTGTATACATAAACATATTGTGTCTAAAGGAGAACCTTATTTTAAGATGGGTATTATAAGAAGGATGAGAGTGAATGTTACTTTTAACCAAAATAGTTTTGTATTATAACAATAACCTTTTTTTTTTTTTTTTTTTTGTGGCACCGGGATCGAACTCACAACTTCACACCTGCCAGTCAGGCATGCTTAAGCCATTGAGCCAAACTCCCAGCCCTAGTTTCTTGAGGCAGGGTCGCACTATGTATCTCAGGCCAGCCTTGCGCTCACGTTGTAGCCTAAGCCGGCCTCGAACTCACAGCACCCCTCCTACCTCAGCCTCCTGAGTGCTGGGATTAAGGGCGTGTGCCACCACGCCCTGACTAACAATAGCCATTTTAAAATAACTCTTTGCTCTATATTTTTAGTACAGGTTCAGGGTATTCAGCATGCATATTAGTGGCTTGAGCTTTGCGATAATCACTTTCAACTCCACTTTATAGCCTTCTCTTGGTTTTATACAGTACTTTTTAATTTAGAATCTATGCTATCCTTTTGTATTTACAGTTTTTTCTAAGGTGTTTTTAATGGTTTATAAATGAAAAAGTGGGTTATAAATGTATGGTTTTAAAAATCACTAAGGTTGAGTCATTAGATTTCATTATCTAGAATAACTTAAAAATTACGGAGTGGCTTCAAGGATTACATTTTTATGATTTGGAAAAGTTTTGTAAAATAGGGGAATTAGAGTAGTTCGTACTCAGCTGTCGAAAATACAGTACAAGAATATGACCATGGCCTTGTGTACAATTACGATTTAGTCTAATACTCTGGTTAGTCAGCCCTACGATAGCAGTGAAATTTTCTGCTAACCTGTCACAAGAAGGTGATGTTACATTGAAACAAAGCCTTTAAAATAAAAATAAATACCTTCTGTGTGTGAAAAACAGCTGTGGTCTGGACAGCTGTGTGGTCCCAGTGAGACCGAGAGAGACCAGGCATGGGGCCTCCTTGCTGCCCTGGCTGCGCGGGAGAGGCATGCGAGGGGCGGGGCACCATTAGAGAGTCCAGGGCAGCCTCACACTTCCCAAGATTTGAAGCTGTTGCTTTTTAATGGTTTTTAATTTTTCCCCCTTTCCATTTTTATTCAACTGATCTTCTTACTACTGTCTTTTAATGTAGGAAAAGTGCCTCAGTGTCTGTTACTCTCAAGTGTTAAAGATCAGAATAAAAGAACAGACTTGTTCCAGCTCATGGTATTGTGCAGCTGCTTTTGTGCTGAAATGACGATGTCATTCTGAAGGAAGTTTTATGTTTTATCCTCTTGGTCAAAAAACTCAACTCTTCAATGACTTTATTCTTCCCCTCTGGGATTACTCAGTGTTTACTCTCTTCGCTAATGGTAGGGTTCTCATGATAACATGCTGCTTCTTGTTCGAGATTTGGCAGGCTCAGAAAGCCTGGTTTTTATTTCTCTAAAACATGTGAACTTTAGGAAAACAGATTAATTTTTTTAATGAAAGAACTTTACCTATTTATTTTTATCTAGACTGTTAGGCGTGTTTAGTAACTTTTATGTGTTCAGATTCTGCATAATTAAATGTGTTAAAAATACTATTTTTCGAGGTATTTCATTTACCTCTATTGTTTTCAGTAGAACTATTGTTCCTGTAGGTCCACTTTTGATGTTGGTGGCATATGAAAATCATTACAAAATTTCCTGGAATATAAGCATGTAGAAAGTAGTAGCAACCTTTCCAGGTTTTGAGCGCTTCCAAGTATTAGGTTAAGTAGGTGTGTTTTTTGGAAGTGTACCTTCTCACCAGATAAACTGCTTTTTAACATTTTACATGATTAATGATATATTTTCCAAGAGTCTGTCATGTAAGTGACCTTATAAGTAGTATTCAGATTAATTTGCCTTCCCCCTACTTCTGTGCCCTCCCTCTTTTTGTGGTTCCCTGCATGGTTATTTTCAGCAAGGCAGAGAGCTGGTAGGGACTGTGGAGAGCTGTCACTTAAACCATGGTAATAAACACCTGTCAGTCAGTGAGATCACGGGTGTGCGCTGCTTTTTTTGAAAATTCTGTGGCTTTTGCGCTTGTTCTGGATTCTCTTAATACTCTCGAGTAGCTTCTGGCCTTAAGTGATGTTTCCAACTCCCATGCTTTGCCACCTTTTGTGTAAGGAGTATTTGAGAAGCAGCTCCTAACTTGTGGAGATAGGGCTTGCTTCAGGGTGCCCCCATTCACAGTATCATATGAGTTTCACAAATCAGAAAGAGATCAAACCCTATTGTGTGTGTGCGCACGCGGGTGTACACAAGTGAGCGTGCGAGTGTACATGTGCACATGCACACTTAGGAAACAAGTTAATGTTTATTCCAGTCATCCAACCAGTTCACTTACCAGCTTAACAGACACTTTTTGAGGGTCTGCTGTGTATATACATCTCAGTAAGAGGATCACTGACTGGTTGAGAGAAACAAGATGTTCATGTACACAAAACTGTGACTGCATAGGCAAAGGAAGTATGAGGTTACATCCTAAGTGCCACATGAGTGATTTTGGCTGGGAATATAAGGAATTCTGGAGACAGAGAAATGGGGTGGGGGAGCTGGGAGAGCGCCACTCCACAAGGAGATGCAGTTTCCTCTGCTGGGAAGAGGGAGACTGAGGGTAAAAGAGCGCTCAAGACCAGGGCATCCCGAGGGCTGTGCAGGGCTTGGTGTGGCAGAGCGGGAGCTGCTGGTGCTGGGAGCGACACCGGGAGTGCTGCTGAGTCAGGCAGATGCCGGTGGAGTCTTGGGACTTACACCGGTTCAGTGGGGCAGGTGCCTCCTGCACATTCTGGGGATGAGGCCTTTGTCGACTTTGTTGACCATTACGTATTTCCACATTTTTATGCTTTCCTGAATGTGTTTGTTTCCAGCACACAAGTTTCTGAGAGAAGTAAGTGATGTTAACTATTTGAAGAAAATTTGTGCTTTAACACAAGCTTGGTATTAGTGTTTGTGAAAGTTGTTTCACAGATAAATGTGTAATGATAAGGCTGATTGGCATGTGAGGAAAACTTCATTAACTCCGTGAATTTTTTCCTAGGCCGGACCTGATAGACATGAATACTGTTGCTGTTCAAAGCAACCTTGCAAATTTAGAGCACGCTTTTTATGTAGCAGAAAAAATCGGTGTTATAAGACTTCTGGACCCTGAAGGTGAGTTTTTTGTTTTTTTTTTTTTAATAGGTAGGGACTGGATGAAAGCCTGATTGAAAGTAACTTATCAACATCATGAAATGATTTATGTTGCTGGTTTTAGATGTCGATGTCTCTTCACCTGATGAAAAATCAGTTATAACTTATGTGTCATCTCTCTATGATGCATTTCCCAAAGTCCCTGAGGGTGGCGAAGGCATCAGCGCAAATGTGAGTATTGACTTTCCTCTACTAGAAGTTGCTGACACAGTTGACTGAATTCCTTGACAGTTCTTATTTTTTATCTATCTGTTTGTCTGTCTGTCTGGTACTGGGGATTGAACCGAGGACCTTGTACATGTGAGGCAGTCTATGACTGAGCTATATCCCCAGCCCTTTTGTTTTTTAGGTGTTTACTAAGTTCCCCAGGCTGGGTTCAAACTTGTGTTCCTCCTGCCTTAGCTTCCTAAGGAGCTGGGATTACAGGTGTGTGCAATTTTTAAATGTCAAATATATTTAAAATATTTTGACAGCATTCTGGGAAGCATATGCAGGAGGATCAAAAGTTTGAGCCCAAGCTGGGCGACTTAGACCCTGTGTCAAAATAAAAAAAAGAATACTGTGGCTCAGTGCAAGTACTTTGAGTTTTTGGCTTCCTACTGGACGTTAGTTCTCAGTTTGTAATGGCAGGGTGGTCCAGCAAAGAGCTCAGGCTTTCTCCTCAAACACCCCTGGCCTATGATCCTGACTGCCACATACCAGATTGGCCTTCTTGGTCAAGTTATCTTATCCCCTGTAGATTTTTCACCTGTAAACTCAGGAAAATAACATAACCCTCAGTCACCAGCACCACACATAACAAGAATTTGATTTCATGTGCTATTTAGTAAACAGATACTATACACATTGCACGGTAGTATCTTTCTTTCACTGGGAAGTGGAGTCCCCATAACTCCTCTGTCCTTTGTGCTATTTATGAAAGAATTCAGTCAAGTCATAGGCAGCAGAAGCCTAGGTAGAATTTATTCTAAAGTAGATATGGAGAGATTTTCACCTTCAGAGGAGGTGGGCCATACCCCAAAGGTGCCTAAGATCCCATACAGTAAATTGACAGGGGAATGTTTTTCGTATTTAAAGGAGGGCTTGGAGGAAGGTAATTGGATCTGGCTGTATTCACAGAACTAGGTCGTCCACACACAGGTTTGGGTAGTAGGCATGTGTCACTGTTTCTCAGAAGTTTGCATAATTTCATTCAGTTGTGTGCATTTTGCAGTGGCCTTGCTGTTGAGTGTTAGTGTGTTTCTGGAAGACAGCAGGACTGTTTGTGTCACACATACTGGGGGATTCCCTCATCCTGGCTTCCCCCACTCCCCTCTCCTTGCAGATGCCTTCTGTGTCTGCATTGCTTTGAACATTTGGGAGCCCCTTTCTGGTCTCTTCCTCATCTCTGTGTATCATTTCTAGACTTTCTGTTATTCTCTTTCTCTTTTCCTATCATGAAGATCCTGTGGCTTTGGACCACAGGTATCTCATGCTGATGTGTAGCCTCTCACGACTGCTCTTTGATCCTGGATGTTGCTTCAGAATATTTCTTGTTTCTCTTAGGATTTCCACTTTACTTCTGCCTCTTACTCCTCCACCCTAGAACTGGGGTAACAGCTGTGGATTTTCAGCCCCTTGTACCCTGGTTCCTATCAAATGTGCATTTTGTTGCCAAGTTAATCTTCCTAAAGCCTATGTCTTTAGCTTAAAAATTTACAGTGATGATATATTACTTGTAGCTTAAATCCAATCTGTATGTACTGATATTCAAAACTCTCAATATATTTATTGTTCTTACTTACATTTTTGTCAGTGTTCTTACCTATATTTTGTCTCAAAATGAACCATTTACTAATAGCTGAGCATTTCCATGTCAAGGCCCATCTCATTTGGGGCCACCCTGTCTCTTTATCTACTCTCTCCATGACCTCCACCACTCCACCCCCACTACTAAAGAATCACTGGTCCCATTTAGAGATTTCCTTTCCTAAGAAACCCTGGTGGCCGTTTCAAGGCACATACATACTTATACTTGCCTGATTATTATCTCAGTTTCTGACATACACAGTAGTACCAGTTTCAGTTCTATGAATGTATAAACAGTGCTTTTCATTTTGCTTAGCTGCTTATACTATGAAATCTCTCCTGTCTCCCCAACTGGACAGCAACTCCTTGACAACAGGTAGGAGGTCTTAGAGTTTTACTTTTTACTGTAACACTGAGCACATGATAAGCATTCAGAATAAACATTCATCGGATGCTTAATTGAATATAGCAGTTGACACTCTCCCAGTTTCTTTCCTTTTTAAATAAGTTTGCTTAATGAATAGCCCCATCGCATCCCAGTTCATTCCTGTCTGGGTTCCTACATATCGTGTAACTCTTCTGAGCATCAACTATTCAGTGGACTTGGATCTGAAATGGTCGGCACAGATGACTGGCCTGGCTTATGCAAGCTGCTGACGCCCCCTTCTTGAGCCCTGGAAAGCACTTCACATTAAGCTTGGCATTGATTTTTACTGTTGTCCTGGAGGCAGACTCAGACGCCTCCTCAGTGCTATGCCCCCAGCGGCCACTGTCTTTGGATCAGAATGTTAGTGGCCAAATGCTGATAGTGTGTTTTTAAAGCTCTTTATGTGGAAAGGATTATGGCAGAGTGGGAAGTAAGAAACCATTTAGCTGGTTCTGTCTGTCAAGCTTGGACATACGAAAAATTCACACAATGACTTCTGACCAAGTTGTGTTAGATGTGAATATTATTATCTGTAGTCACAAACTTTGTCGTTTTATTACTTTAGGATGTTGAAGTCAAATGGATTGAATACCAGAATATGGTGAACTACCTCATTCAGTGGATTAGACATCATGTGACTACAATGTCTGAGAGAACATTTCCTAATAATCCTGTAGAACTAAAGGTCAGTGCCATATGGAAGTTAATCAGGATTGATTTGATAATAAACTTTCAACTAAATCTGTGATAATTCCGTAATTTTAGACATTCAAGAAAAGTTGCTGTTGGCAAGCTATGAAAAAGTAGGCAAATTTTTAATTTTATTTCCCTATTATACAGAAAAATAAATAAATATTAATAATTAAAACATAGCAATAGTATCTTAAAGAGACTGATAGTCTCTAAGCTACATTTGTTGAGAGTTGAAAAGCCTGGGATAGCATTGCCACATTGTTTTTGGTGGTGGGGAACCCTGGGAGCCCACATGTGGCCGGGTAGAGGCCTGAGGATTCCGCACGCAGGCCACAGTGGTGGGGAGCATGGCTGGCTTGAGTCTCATCACACGCTGCCTCTGAGGCCTCTCTGTGGAGCCAGAGATGTGTGCTGAATTGAGCAGTAAGTTCAGAATTGGCACTCATGAGCGCAGATGGGTTTGCCAAGCATTCACTCATACCAAAAAAGTTAGGTCAGACTTTGAGGCAAAGATATCTTAGCAAATGAAAGGCATAGCTACACAGACTTATCGCGGAGTAAGTTTCTCATTTTGTGTGTATGAATTTGAAATAGCAGAGCACTCTGTTTTTACAAACTGATAATTAAATATTGACTACAAAGCCTTAATTCCTCGACTTGTAAACTTTGTTTCCACATTCAGCCTGTAATCATGAAAACAATCATGAAAACAATTTACAGGGTGGGCCTTTTAAATTTACTCACCCTGCTCATGCATCTGTACAAAACATCTGGATCACAGCTTGTATTCACACTGCCACAGGGTGTTTGTCCTTGGCATGAAGTTACTTGGCATCTGTTAATAAGACACATTTTAGAAGTGTCCTAGCATTGTTTGTGTGCTATCTACCTATGTGACTACAAACTTCTCCAGGAAGGGAAAGCTTTTCCCTTCTACCATCATGGTGCCACAAACATCACGTAGTGACATTGAGTGCTTAATGCCCAACAAATGTCCCAAAAGATGACATTTTCTATTCAAAATGATTTTTACTTTCAAATACACTTATTTCCAGGTATTCCTATTGTCTAGACCTTTGGGTGAATTTGCACTTGCCTCTGATAAATGCAGGTTCTTAAATTTGTCAAAGAAATTTAATGACTATGCAGATTGTGTACTAGTGCCTAGAATAGAGTAGGACATAATGCAGGACAGAAAATACCACAAAGTAATGCTAAATAATTGTTCTAACTAGACCACCATTAAATAAAATTCTACGGAACTATGTCTACCTGAAGATTTATTGGGATTTACTTTAATGTAGCTTGAATTAAGAGTTATTAGCATGTACTTATTAAATGAAAAAAATTTTATCTGTATAATTTTTATGATTTTAACAAGCACAGTAAATTTAAGAGGTTTGCAAATTAATATGTACATTATGCAATTAATATCAACCATATAGTTTAACTGTGTGGTTCTTTATTAATAAGCCCATCAACTAATAGTGTCTACCTTCATTTATTTAAGAAAAGCTGTTTACATTGGCCAAAGGGACATTGAAACCAAATTTTAGTCCTTTTTAGCTAAAGAATTCTGTTTTCAAGGGTAGAACATGAAATAGAAAATTTTTTTATTTCTTTATGGAAGTTACATTAAATTATTTTTCCAAAAACTTCAAGCTGAGTTGCAGCATTTGAAAAGTACATCTTTTGAAGGATATGCTGTCTTATTTTAGTGCTGAGAGATGTTTATAAAACCTTAGAAGGCCTATCATGGTCATTATTATTCAGGTTCCCCAGGAGCACATGTTGAAACATGGCTCACATCAAGAATTACATCCTTATCAACTCTTACATAAATCAGGTCAACAGTTGACTGGGAATTGGTGTCATCCCTAAGTGTTAATTTTATAAAGGAATTTTCACTGAATGCATGCTGCACAGTAAATAGCGTTTGTAATGACGAAAAATGAGATACGAAAGCAGGCCTTTGAAGTTTGACCCTTAATTTGTTTTCTGTTTCATTTAGGCACTTTATAATCAGTATTTACAGTTTAAAGAAACAGAAATTCCACCAAAGGAGACAGAAAAATCAAAAATTAAACGCCTCTATAAATTATTAGAGGTAAGTGGAAATTTCCCTTGTATTATCAAACATTATCTTTATTTTTTTTTGATCTGTGCTTCACATTCACAATTTTTGTTTTCTCAAGAATTGGATAGAATTTGGGCGCATCAAACTGCTCCAAGGTTATCATCCAAATGACATCGAGAAGGAGTGGGGGAAGCTCATCGTCGCCATGCTGGAGCGGGAAAAGGCACTTCGTCCTGAAGTGGAGAGGTAGATAGAGGTTCAGAAACCCCGGGGACCCAGTGGCAGGAGGCTCTTTTTCACTGGGATAGAAAAAACTTGAGTTTTAGAGCCAGGCCAATGGAGGACCAGTATTATCGTGTTCATTTATTTGGTGTGTGCCCTTGGGTAAGTAACCCCATCCTTCTGACCCTCCATTTTCTTATGTAGAAACTCTTCTGAGAAGTTGAAAGGAGTAAAACAATAAAGTAATTATTATAATGGACCTGGTGGGCTGGGGTTGTGTGTAGAAGTCTCATCTAATAAATATTCACAGTTTCTGGGTTTTTTGTTTTTTGTCTTTGACATTGGCAGTCAAAGCGAGGGGCCCTTTACCACTGAAGTACACTTCCAGCCCCTTGCACCCTTCTTCCTCTCTTTATTCTTTTGCAACAAGTTCTTGCTACGTTGCCTAGGTGGGAATTGGACTTGGTGATCTTCCTGCCTCAACGTCTTTTAGTACTGGAATTACCTTACCTGGCTAATATAGTTTGAAACCAATCATAGTTACACATAAGAATTTTCAGACTCCTCTGTAACTCACTAGATCTGGAAGTTCATAAGTTAACTTCTTTGGTTTCTTAGTACACTTTTGGCTAAGGGCTTCTTCTAGCTGCCACCATTTAAAAGCAACAGGGCTGTGTGGAGAAAACATTCAGTCAATGCCAGCTCAGTTTCTCTGTCTGCCACATGTTTGCAAATGCATTTATTTCATGATATCATCACTGCCTCCTCATTCTTCCATCCTCTCACTCTGCTGCACTCAGTTTCCAGGAAAGGTGCGCCTTCATCTTTGGGAAACGTGGTGACAGTGGTGGTGGTGATGATAGTGGTGTTGGTTGTGTTGGTGTTGATGAAGGTAGTGATGGTGCTAATGGTGGTAATGATGGTGCTGATGGTGGTAGATGATGATGGTGATGATGGTGATTGTGGTGGTGGTGGTGATGATGATGAAGGTAGTGATGATAGTAGTTGTGGTGGTGGTGATGATGAAGGGGTGATGATGATGGTAGTGATGATGATGAAGGTGGTGATGGTGGTGGGTGATGATGAAGGTGATGGTGGTGGGTGATGATGAAGGTGGTGATGATGGTGACGATGGTGATTGTAGTGTTGATGATGGTGGTGGTGATGATAGTGATTGTGGTGGTAGAGATGGTGATGATAAAGGTGGTGATGGTGATTGTGTTGGTGGTGATGATGAAGGCGGTGATGAGATGGATGATGATGAAGGTAATGATGATGATGAAGGTGTGACGATGGTAACAGTGGTATTTGTGGTATTGGTGATGGTGGATGATGTCGGTGGTGATGATAGTGATTGTGGTGGTAGAGATGGTGATGATAAAGGTCATGATGGTGATTGTGTTGGTGCTGATGATGAAGGTGGTGATGATGATGGATGATGATGAAGGTAATGATGATGAAGGTGTGACGGTGGTAATTGTGGTATTGGGGATGGTGGATGATGATGGCAGTGGTGATGATAGTGATTGTAGTGGTAGAGATGGTGATGACAAAGGTGGTGATGATGGTTGTGGTGGTGGTGATGATGTGATGGTGATTGTGGTGGTGGTGTTGGTGGTAGTGATTGTGATGATGATTATTGTAATGGTAGAGGTGATGATGAAGGTGGTGATGATGGCGAAGGTAGTGATGAAGGTGGTAGAAATGATGATGGTGGTGGTGATGATAGTGATTGTGGTGGTAGAGATGGTGAAGATAAATGTGATGATGGTAATTGTGATGATGGTTGTGATGATGGTGATGATGGTGATTGTGTTGGTGGTGATGATGGTGATGGTGGTAGTGATGATCGTGATGATGATCATGGTGGTGGTGGTGGTGATAATGAAGGTGGTGACGATGGTGTAGGTGGTGATGAAGGTGGCAGAGATGATGATGGTGATGGTGGTGGTGATGATGATTTGGTGGTGTTGTGGGGTAGACCCCAGGGCCTGGCACTTCCTATGCAAGTGCTTTGCCACTGAGTTGTACCCACAACCTTGCTGGATAGATGTGTTTCTGTGCGGCCCTCAAGCCTGAGGCACAGGCACTGTGATTTGCACTTCTCTGGCTGTGCAACCCAGGCCTGTGTGTATGGCACCTCTCGGCCTCCAGGCTCTCACAAGCAAGTATGTGCGCTGAAGTTTGGCCTCCTCTGTCCCCTGGTATGTGCGGCTCTCGCTCAGTGAGGCTGTCTGTTTCACCCTCACCATCTCAGTCCTGATAACTCTTCCTTGGGGAACTCGATGGGGTCTCCTGGGCTGGCTCACCTGTCTTGATTGTCACTCTGGTATTTTACTCGTTTTGTTCCTTTAGAGCAACTTGTCTTGGTTGGAATTTTGTGTTTATTTCTGTTTGATTAAGGGCTACTTGTTCTTTGCATACAAGCTCTGAGAGCGTGGAGACATGTTTTGCTTTTCCTCACCCTTGTGATGTTGATGCTTTGCACAATGCTTGGCCCTCGGTAGAGACACTTTGTATAGTTCTGTAGTTAATATCCTACACACTGACCTCAGCGCTGCTAGAATGTAAAATGGCATGGTGAATACACGAGGACTTGTCACTCTTTTGTCAAATTACTGATTGCATGCTTGTTAAAGCATGTTGTATTTCTGTAACTGGACCATTGGAATTGAAACTCCCAGGATTAAGCTTTTATGAAAGCAGTAATTATAGGTTATAAAAATGAGATACTAAACTTATCATGTGAAGTAAAGGAAAAGAATACCAGATTAAAAAGGTGGGGAGTAGAGTTTTAGGGGTCATAGTAGTACATGAATTTAATATGTATGTCTTAACCCACTTTGTGTTGCTGTAACAAAATACAGTACTGCATGCTGAGTAATTTAAAAAGAAAAGACATTGGTCAGGCCAGAATGGTGTGTGCCCAGAATCCCAGCACTTTCGGAGGGTGAGGCAGGAGGATCACAAGTGTGAGTCCCATCTAAGCAGCTAAGTAAGACCCTGCCTCAAAATAAAAATGACTGAGGCTATGTAGCTCAGGCCTGGGTTCACTCCCCACTGCGGTACTGGAAGAAAAGTATCACCAGGTGTGGCGGGCTGTGCCTGGAGACTGAGGCAGGTGGCTGCAAGTTTAAGCCCAGCCTGGGCAATTCAGTGACTGAGTGGGACCCTGTCTCAAAATAAAAATAAAAATGACTGGAGGTGTAGCTTCATGTGAAGGTTCTGGGTTCAGTCCCCAGTACCTCCCCTGCCCCCTAAAGCAATGATCTCTCACAGTTCAGGAGGTTGGAAAGCTCAGTATGGTGCTGGTATCTGGTGAGGCCATGGTACCACATCATCTGCCGCTGGAGGTGGGAAGGCAGAGAGGGTGAGGAGAGGCAGACAGAGGTGCAGGAGACACAAAATGCACATACATGCTTTTCCAAGAGAGCAGGCAGCCTTGCCATCAGAGGGGCCAGACCTCCAGCCATGGTAGCATTAGCTAGTCTATAAGGGCAGAGCTGTGGTGGTCACACCACTGCCTTGGGGGTGAAGTCACCAGCACATGCTCTTCAGAGAAGTTCAAGCCACAGCAGAATGTTGTCTAGTGATAGTTCAGTGGTAAGGATTAGAGTGATCTGTTTGTGTGAAAATGCAGTTGGGAGTTCAGGACTCAGGAGCCTGCCAGTGAATCCTGGATTGTATTTATTTCCTCACACTGCAAGTTGTGTGATCTTAATACTTTTACAAGTTTTTTGATGTCTAACCCTTAGTTTCCTTATTTGTAAACAGAATGTACTAGTACCTACCACATTTGGTGGGAAAGTATTTGAGATAGAGTAATTGTGTGTAAAATGGTTAGTTCATTTCCTGGCACATAATAATTGCTTAACGAGTATTAGGTATGTTGTTGTTTTTTTTTTTTTAATAGTTGGACTTACAATATTTGACATAGCACTCTCAAATTCCTCTTTTCTTACCTTTTGAAAAGAAAAATATCTTACCCTCAGAGTACAGAAATGACAGTCTGGCTTTGTAGTGGTGCAGGTAGGAAAATACTGCAGAGTGTGGTTGGATAAATGCCTTCACTTTTCTTGACACAACATGTTTTTTGGCATTGGTTGTGCATCACAACTAATAGCTATACAGCATGATGTATGTAAAGACAAATAGGAAAGAGTCATTCTCTTATGCCATGTAATAACTTGTCAAAAGTGAAATAAGCACAAATTAACTTTGCAGCTATTACATTTATATTCCATTTACCACTTCAGCTTTTAGAAATGTGAAGTAACTACAGTAGCTTAGAAAATATTATCGAAGGTCATGTCACATAAAGGATGGCAAAAAGAAGCCAGGCGTGGGGGCATATGCTTGTAAATCCCAGCATTTTGGGATGCTGAGGCAGGACGATTGCATGCTTGAGCCTAATCTCGGCACCTTAGTTAGTCAGCAAGGCCCTAAGAAACTAAAAAAATTTAGAAAGGTCTGGGGTTGTAGCTCAGCGTGAAGGCCCTGGATTCCATCCCTAGTGTCCCTCGTCTCATGGAAGGTAAATGGATAAGTTTCCAATTAATTTAATCTTAGGAACAAGTGGCATAAATGGAAATGTAGTTCACGTCTCTTGTTTGTGGGTGCTTGATAGTTTACACCCATTTGCCTTGTGTTACTCAGTTCAGACCCGGCCTTTGCAGAAGTCAGGCATTGAGCAAGTGTTGATGTTCTCGCGTGGATGCTCACTGTTGTCAGAAGAACCTTCACTGGTGGTTCCTGGGCTTCTGGGGTCTGGCTTGTTTTTTAGGTGTTTGCAGTTGGATGACTCTTGGTGGAAATATTTGGCATATCTTTCCAGCGACGCCCCAGTCTGCCTGCTTTGTCTGTACTTGCAGGGCTTTAATGCAGGCTGCAGAAGGCAAACCTCAGCAAGCAAATGAATGGCTTTAGGCAAGATTCTTTGGAATAATTATCAGCATATCATTTGCTGTGTGTTACATATACATGTTGAAACCTATTTAAGGAGCCACCAAGGCTTTAATATTCAGCTTCCACTTTTCACCGTTAGAGGTAGAGTTTTTTCCAGATCTTCTACTTCTTAGGCAACTTTTAATGGTCAAAGAACATCATTTCAGGAATAAAAATGCACAGTAGTAGTTATAGTTACCGTAGCAGTGATTCTGTGTTTAGTAACACTACCAGCACTCGAACCAGTCTTGATTCAAATGAGAATTTTCTCTCGGTTCATTGTGGTCCAACACTGATCAACTCCTGCATTAGCTTCGGCAATGAATCCTTTGAAGGACACAGGTATTGGATCACTGCTGTGGGCTTCGGGGTGACAGTAGTTTTCAGGGATGGCACACTCTTTGATTTTCTCTTGTTCCTTCTTTTAGGTTGGAAATGCTACAGCAGATCGCCAACCGCGTCCAGAGGGACAGTGTCGTCTGTGAAGACAAACTGACACTCGCCCGAAATGCTCTCCAGTCTGTAAGTTCAGTGTAGGAGCCCTGGGGGGCTGGAGAGGGCCCAGTCTGTGTTTTGATGAACTAAAACTTTTGAATAACATTTGGTTGATTCTTGTTGAATTTCCTCTACTGAAGAAACTTAGTTTATTAATGATGGATTGAAGTCTGCTCTCTGGACAGCCTGTGAGAAAAGGGAAAACATTTTTGAACCAAAAAGTAAAACAAAAAAGCCTAAGTAGGCTTTTGTCCTAATAATTGGAGTTTTAAATTTAAGACTAATTCTGACACTTACTTCATACATGTAATATTGAGTTCTTTTCAATATAGGATTCCAAAAGATTAGAATCAGGGGTGCAGTTTCAGAATGAAGCAGAAATTGCTGGGTACATACTTGAATGTGAGAACCTTTTACGTCAGCATGTCATTGATGTACAGATTCTTATTGATGGAAAATACTACCAGGCAGATCAATTGGTACAGAGGTAAGAGTGCTACCTGGGCTCACCCTATCTTCTTAAGTATTTTATGGGCACTTATAATCAGAATATGAAATTCATTTCTTAGTTGATTTTAGATGAAATGTATGGTCATTTCTTCAAAGATTAGTAGTAGAAAAATATTTTATACTGTATAAAATAATTACTACGGTAGTAACTAAACTATTCATTACAATGAAGATTTTAATTGCATGTATATTATTTACATATGTGAGACTGAGGGAGCAGCCGCAAAGCAGATACTTAATGTGCCCAGGGCCTTGTGTTCAATCCCCAGCACTGCATGGTAAAATGAATGAATGAATAAATATCCTAAGTGGCATTTGGAAAAGGGAGAATATAAGAAAATTGCCATTTTAATTCAGTTTTTCAATCTCCTGTTTATCCTGTTATGAAAGTGTTCAGAAAATGTGTATAAACACATGCATCTCCAAGAAGTGGGTTTGAGGTTAGGAATGAAGACTTACATCACAGCCTAAAAGTTTCTATTTATGTCTGTATATCTATATAGATTAATATGTATATAGACAAGCAAAATTTGTAAATCATGTTTGACCCTGTAATTTCACTTTAGGAGTGTGCAGTAAATCTAAGTGTGGATGCTAAAATGTGAAAACAGAAGAAGCTTTAAGTTCATGCTAGAAACACTTTATAACAAATGTTTAAAATTGTACTAAATGTCAAATAATAGGAGAATGATCACATTAAAGTCCTTTTAAATGACAAAGACTAATGTGGGAAGTGCTTATGATACAACAGTCCGTGAAAAAAATCACTGTGCAAAATTTTACCAATATGGGTACAGTGACTTTTTTTAAAAATAGGCTTTTTTGAGCAGTTTGAGTTTACAGAAAAACAGAATTAGAAGTGGAGTTCCTATATTCCCCTTTGCTCTCACCCTTTCCATATTGTAAATCCTGCAGTAGTGGTACATTTGTTAGAATTGATAAGCCATTATTGGTATATCGTTATCATAAAAAGTCCACAGTTGACATTAGGGTTCACTGTTTGTGACAAGTGCCTTTTATTCTCTGCCTCACCTCTTTTGATTTTAGGGTTGCAAAACTGCGTGATGAGATTATGGCCTTAAGGAATGAGTGTTCCTCAGTGTACAGCAAAGGACGCATGCTGACAGCGGAGCAGACGAAGCTCATGATATCAGGAATTTCTCAAAGTTTGAACTCAGGGTTTGCACAGACCTTAAACCCCACTCTGAACTCAGGACTGACCCCGAGTGTAACACCTTCCCTGACCTCTTCTAGTGTGACCTCTGGCCTGTCATCGGGATTGACTTCCCGCCTGACTCCATCTGTCACTCCAGCTTACACACCTGGCTTCCAATCAGGATTCATTCCCAACTTCAGTCCAGGGGCAGAGCCGAGTTCTTTGCAGTCTCTGAAATTGATGCAGATCCGGAAACCCCTTCTAAAGTCATCTTTGCTGGATCAGAATTTGACAGAAGAAGAAGTCAACATGAAATTTGTTCAGGATCTTTTGAATTGGGTTGATGAGATGCAGGTAAAAAACATTTTTTTTTTTTTTGTTTACTGGATCATTTCCGTCTTTATTGCTGTCAGTTTCTTTTTTTTTAATCTAATATTTTTATATTAAAGGTGCAGCTTGATCATACTGAATGGGGCTCAGATTTACCAAGTGTTGAAAGCCATTTAGAAAATCATAAAAATGTTCACCGAGCTATAGAAGAATTTGAATCTAGCCTTAAAGAAGCTAAAATCAGTGAGGTATGTGAATGTGCAAATTTTATCTGTTTCATTATTTTGCTTTTTACATGAATTCCTTGTATTGTACCTCAATAATACATGTCCAGAGAGTAAGAATTAAGATCCTTAAACTTGATGTCTTTTTATCCTGTATTATAGATTCAAATGACAGCACCTCTTAAGCTAACATATGCAGAAAAGCTGCACAGATTAGAGAGCCAGTATGCAAAACTCTTGGTAAGTTTTTGTTTTTAAGCCTTTTGTTTCCTTTGTCTCTTTGAGCGAAGATATGATTCTTATAACAGTTTGCTTTATAAAGAGTACATCCAGGAATCAGGAACGGCACCTTGACACACTCCATAATTTTGTAACTCGTGCAACTAATGAACTTATTTGGCTGAACGAAAAAGAAGAGGAGGAAGTAGCTTATGACTGGAGTGAGAGAAATACTTATATAGCCCGGAAAAAAGATTACCATACTGTAAGTGCAACCTTTGTACTTGCATGCTGAAGTTGTATTCTAGGGTTAGATTTTTTTTTCCTGACATACTCCTTAATTCTCTCTTAAATTAGGAATTAATGAGGGAGCTTGAACAAAAGGAAGAAAATATTAAATCAGTTCAGGAGATAGCAGAGCAGCTTCTTCTAGAAAATCACCCTGCCCGTTTAACTATTGAGGTAAGTTAGAACATTTAATACTGAGTTGAATGCTGGTATGTAAGTATTACCCTTCTTTCATTGCTGATAAATTGAAACATGAAAACTGCCATGATTTTTATTACAATTTGCATCAAAAATAATGTTTCTGACAAATTGTGCTGATTTTGCCTGTTGTTCTCTTGCTCTCTCTAAGTATGTCGCCTAGCACTGTCATCTTTTGTGGCCAATGAAATGCATTATTGTAAATCTGAAGGACTTGTCTTTAAGCTTTTAAATTTTATTTTAAAATTTCAGTAGATAATGATTTTATGAAGCATCATTTCCCTACCAAAAATGGGGAAGAATGACAACGAGAAGAAATAATTTATTCTGACCACCTTAGTCTAGTTCTTGGAACTTGATATGTTCTCGAGGACTGTTGTTATTTGACCTAGTACTTTTATTTTTGCCTGGTTTTGTGAAGTTTGAGTATATTGGGACTGCACCCTCCGCATGGTGTGTAGTGAACATTTCAGAAACCAAAACTGAGAATTCACACTAGGTTTGTCTAGTTGCCTGAGCAGCAGTGGCCATGGTGATGTTTTTAATTTTTTAGGGTGGTTTATTCTAGTGGGAGTTAGTGACTGCTGTGGCTGAGTGTGGGGGACTTCTGTTGGAGGGCAGGGAGTGTCACACCTGAACTCATTGGTGTAGGAATACATTGCTGGTGGGAAACATTGTGCATGAAAGCTGATAACCCTTTGGATTCAAAATTAAGGAATAGAATCACATAGTTTTTGTCCACTAAAATTGTTACACAGAATATTAGGCTTCACTAGAAATGCTTAGGAGTGTTGTATTTAACTTTTTGTTATAAAATATGGTTTTGTGTTGATATGAACTTCCACTTAGGAATGTTAAAAGACATAAGGGTAGGGCCGCCACTAGGGCACGGAAGTGGAATCATACTGGTTCAGGGTACACTTTTGTTCTATAGTAAACCAAAAGTGGGGTACTCCTTAGGGTAGAGAGAATCAAGCTGTTAGGAAATGAGATGATAGGCAAAAAGTTTTGATAGGAATGGAAAATGTGAGCATGAATCTGACTGCTTTCATGTAGAAAGGAGACTTGACTGAAAATTTTTTATGGAGTAAAATGAAGCCTTCATCACCTTGCTGATGCCTTTGGCCTCTCTGGTATTCAGTTCAGATAGATGGATAGTATTAGTTACGTATCAGTACTCCTGTGTTCTATATGAAGAAACTAGGAATGTAACAGCACACAGTGGTGCATCCTTTATAACCAGAGCACTCAGGTCAGGTGGATGTTGGCCCAGGCACTAAGTGCAGGGCGTGTGCCCCCCATGTGCACAGCCCTGGATTCAGTCTCCCGCACCAGAAAGCAGCAAACAAAAGTGACCTCGTTTGATAGAGCAGATGATGTGAGCATCATGTGCGGGCAGAGTTCCAGCACTGCCCAGTGCGGTGTTGTTGGAAGCCCTGTTGGGAAGGCCTGGCTGATTGCAGCCCGCAGGAGGGAGTGGCCCAAAGGGAAGAGGATGCACCTTGGCCTGTGGTTATGAACGCATCGAGTGCCCTCTCCTGGAAGGTGGCGAATTGCACCGTGACCATACAAGGGTGTTTGATGTCCACCAAGTAGATACCAAGTCTACAGTACTTATTGCCCTCATGCAAGATGCACTTCATATTAAATAAAAGTTCAAGTAAACAATTTTTAAATAAAGTTCATGTGTTATATAACGTGATCCCAGAACCACACTGATAGGAAGCATGCACTTCCTTTTTCAGTCCCCCAGACCTATCCTCAGCAAGAAAAAGGAAGAAAACTACAGAACCGTATATTTCTGTGTTAGAAGGTATCATCGAGTTTTAGTAGTATAAAAATTGAGAACCTGCTACCGTATTGCATGCCTATAATTCCAATACTCTGGGAGGCAGAGGCAGAAGGATCACAGAGTTAGAATCCAGGCTGGGCTTAGTAACTTAATGAGACCCTTTCTCAGTAATAACAGTTAATAAGGATCGGGTGTGCAGCCAGTGCAGAGGCCCTGGGTGAAATCCCCAGCATCGCATACAAAGAAATCAGAGAAAAGATAGGTGTTAGCTCATAAAGGAAGCATATTCGAAGATTCCACATGGCAGGTTTGCCTTTATGTCAAATGTTAAATTTTTTTTCATGTAAAAGTAGCTGAAGTTCTTTGTTCTCATATTTTAAGGAAAACTTCACGACATTTAAAATTTGAGATTAATCAGTTGGATTGATTTTAAAACTTACACATAAATTTTAGCATTGGCTGTGGAAACAAGAACTCATAGAGAGGAACCCCAGTTTCCAAGTTTCATTCTGTGAGAATAGTGCACTGTCTGTGTAGGCAGTGAAATGTTTTATTGTTTGAACAGCATTGACACGCACACACCCCAGTCTTTTTCTCCTCTGTGTTAATTCATGTGCTAGGGGTAGAACCCTGGGCCTCATGCACGCTGGGCAGGCGCTCTGCCCTGGCCGCATCCCCGTCCTGTGTTCTTACCCCTCTCTAGCCAGGTTCAGGCACTGTGTTTTGTCTTCAAGGCCTACAAAGCAGCAATGCAGACGCAGTGGAGCTGGGTCTTACAGCTCTGTCAGTGTGTGGAGCAGCACATAAAGGAGAACACTGCATATTTGGAGGTATGTGGTGGAATCACAGCTTCAGCAGACAGCGCGCTGAGCTTGCGGCTGACTTTGGAAATCTTCATCAGTTACTAGGACATACTAACATGCAGCGATATAACTGAAGTCTTTTCCTTGTAGGACTAAGGGTTGCATTCCTGTCCTGCAGGACAGATGAAGCCTGCTGCTATGACAAAGATCCTTTAAAAACTTGGCACATCATACATGTCTCCTATTAAGGAAGTGTTCTTTATTATAGATAGTCAACCATGTGAGCTCTTCATTTTATTTTTCAGGAGATTTAAGATGTCCTTAGAGTTCCACCCTACTTAAAATTAACAGAACCCTAAAGTAAAATAGACCTTCCATCAAGATAATACAGAGCCCAAGCTTGATACACACTTAGAAACCTGAGACTCAGTCACCACTGAGAACCATCCAAAGTCTGGGGTGGTCGAGTTCTGAGGACGATGAACGTAGCTTTTGTGCTTTATTTTGTTCTCAGTTGTGAGTGGCACATAGGGCCTAGGCACCCAAATCTGACAGCTTGTACTCTGCAGGGATCTAGCACACTTTAATCACCACATTTTATTTTTTCCTAGTTTTTCAGTGACGCCAAAGAAGCTACTGATTACCTAAGGAATCTGAAAGATGCCATTCAGCGGAAATATAGCTGTGACAGATCCAGCAGCATTCATAAGCTGGAAGACCTTGTCCAGGAATCAATGGTACTAACACAAACCCGATGTATCTCATTGCTAATGTTTACTAACAGTGAATGTTCTATTGTATTTTTATGTGTGCAGAACTTTATATTTTGTTGGCATTCGATATTTCCACTTTATTCAAGTAAGAATTTAAACAGTATTTTTTTATTATAAATACAACAAAGATTTTTTTTTTTAGATGATAGCCTTCATGTTTTAAAATAGTTTAATGGTGTTCTTTGTATTTAGTTGTTCATTTCACAAATACTTGTTAAAAATGTTCTTTATTCCCAGCACTGTTCTGGGATGCAGAGATGAAGCAGTGAACAAAACAGACAAAATTCTCTCCCTTCATGGTGCTTGCATGTTGGAGGGCAGCTAAACAATACAGTTTACATGAACAAAATATATATCATATGTTCCATTTGGGAACTGCCGCAGAGGGAAAACCACCCATCCAAGTGAGGGAAGAGGGAGTCGAGTGCAGGTCGTCAGGAGCACTACACTGGAGGTTTCTTTGTGCAAGCCCTTGGGGAAATGGAGAGTACGTATCTTTTACTTTTCAAAATCCATTTTTTCTGTTACTTAGGAGGAGAAAGAAGAGCTTCTACAGTACAAGAGCACAGTGGCAAGCCTGATGGGGAGAGCAAAAACCATAATTCAGCTCAAACCAAGGAACCCTGACTGTCCACTCAAAACCTCTATCCCCATCACAGCTATCTGTGACTACAGACAAATTGAGGTACTTGAAAGTTCTAAAACCAGCAGTTTCTGTCATCATCCCTTTTTTGTTTTGGTTTTTGAGACAAGGTCAACCTGGCCTTGAGCTCACTATGTAAACCACTCTGGCTTTGGCATCATGGCGATCCTTCCTGCCTCAGCCTCCTGAGAGCAGGGATAACAGGTGCACATCTCCATACCTGGCTTATTCATGTGTTTTTAAAACGGTATCATAATACTCACTTGTGATAAAGTTTTTGGACTTCATAAAGACAGTCCCAAGATTGAGTATGGAAAGGTTAGTTAATGGTACCCTCATTTAGTTGTTCTGTTCTTCATTTGAAACTAGATAACCATTTACAAAGATGACGAATGTGTTTTGGCAAACAACTCTCACCGTGCTAAGTGGAAGGTCATTAGTCCTACTGGGAATGAGGCTATGGTTCCCTCTGTGTGCTTCACTGTTCCTTCACCAAACAAAGAGGCAGTTGACTTCGCAAATAGGTGTGTATGCATTCAATATTAAAAACAGCTGGTTTGGAGGCTTTCTGAAGATGAAACAAACAGCCAATGCTTTGTGAAGGCTCTCTAGGGTCAAGGTGTAGCATGTTTTCAGAAGGAGCAATAAAAAGACGTGTTTTTTGTCATGTTTCAGAATTGAGCAACAGTATCAGAATGTCCTTGCTCTTTGGCATGAGTCTCATATAAACATGAAGAGCATAGTGTCCTGGCATTATCTCATCAACGAAATTGATGGAGTTCGAGCTAGCAACGTGGCTTCAGTAAGTATAAGTGTACACGTCATTTTAGCATGTCAATGAGTGCAGGACACTTTGTCCTGATGAGGTGGAGTTGGTATTTGCTAGAGTAAGATGGAGTCCAGAGGATACATGCTAATGTTTTCGCATTTAGTAGATACTTGTTCCATGCCTGACGTGTACAAGACACTGTCTAAGAATCTCATCACTGGGCCTAAACACCTGACACCTGCAACTTAAAGGAGGAGAAGTTTATTTTGGCTCATGGTTTAAGTTCGTGGTCAGCTGGCACTATGACAGAAAGTCAAAGCTGAAGGACCTGGGCAATGGAAAGCTGCTCACATCATGGTGGCCAGGAAGCATGTGCAAGGGAGGCACCTGAGAGTTGAACACACCCCTCCAGGTCATGCCCCCAGTGCCTGCCTCCTGTTACAAGCAGGTCAGCTGTATTGCCCCCCAATTTGGTTGCCTTCTAAAAGTGCTATCTGTGAGCACATGTGGTTCTTGAGGAACATTCTTGATCTAAACCATAATCTGGAGATCAGAGATTTCATTCCATGCTTACTGAAAGATAGGGAGATAGGACATAGCGTTTAGACATACAGAGAGCTGGTATAATTTGATTTCATTTATCGAATTTCATTGATTTGTTTTTTCTAAACCAGAAATTGCTAATAAAAAAAGTAAGGATTTTAAATGGTTCTTGTACTTATGACTATTAATGTAAGCTGGAATATGCCATGAGATCAACTTGAAGTGGATCTCATTCCAGTTTAACCCTTAGTACATTGGTCTTCATTCCTTTCTAGATAAAGACCATGTTGCCTGGTGAGCACCAGCAAGTTCTGAGTAATCTGCAGTCCCGATTTGAAGATTTTCTGGAAGACAGCCAGGAATCCCAAATATTTTCAGGCTCAGATATAACACAACTGGAAAAAGAAGTTAATGTGTGTAAGCAGTATTATCAAGAACTTCTTAAATCTGCAGAAAGAGGTAAAGTATAGGGATTTCTGTCTTTTTTTTCCCTAGTGGATGTTTAACCTGTGCTATTTCCAATCTCAGTGGCAATCTCAGTCTTACATGTATTGCACCACTCACTCTGCCTATGATAAACTATACAATTGCTGAACCATGAGAAAAAGCCGGGGGCTGCGAGTGTGACTTAGTGGTAGGCACTTGACAGGCACACATGAGTTCCTAGGTTTAATCCCCAGCTCTACAAAAAAAAGAAAAGAAAAATTGTCTGATATAGGACAATACAAAACAGGGATTCATTAATTTCTAAATGATGAATTAACAGGTGCCAACCATGTGGTGCCAACAAATGATGAATTTTCATCTACTTTCAACATTTTCACTGTGGTAATAGTCAGAATGGTGATCCTTCATTTTTCAGAAAAACCAATTTTTTTCTCATGTACAATTTTATAAAAGTACTAAAGTGAAAAGTTTTGTTTAGTTAACTTTTATTAAATATAAATTCTGACCTTTTGATACTAGAGATAAGTAATTTTATTAGTAATATCCTATTTTATTAAATCTTGAACACTTAACACATTCTTTACCTGCTTTTGACTTTTTTTGCTTTTAAAGGGAGTAAAACAGAACAGTAAAATGAAACAAAACAGTGATAGGAAAGTAGGAAATCCGTAATCGTTACTATATTGCATATTGTTATCCTCTAAATAGTTGCCTAGACTACTGACTCCAGGCTTGCAAAGTCAATCAAACAACATAAATGCCAGGTTACTTCACTACTTCAGTTATTGTCATCTCAGCCTGTGTTACCTCTGGTTGCTTACAGGTGGTGGGGAAGAGGCAGAGGCAATTTCCTCGCTGCTGCTTCTCCCCGGATGATAGGGGCTCTGCCGGCACGCAGGGAGGCTGCGCGGTTTCCTTGCTGCTTTTCCCGGACAACAGGGCCTCTGCCGGCATGCAGGGAGGCCGCGCGGCTTCCTCGCTGCTTTTCCCGGACGACAGGGCCTCTGCCGGCATGCAGGGAGGCCGCGCGGCTCCCTCGCTGCTTTTCCCGGACGACAGGGCCTCTGCCGGCATGCAGGGAGGCCGCGCGGCTCCCTCGCTCCTTCTCCCCGGACCACAGGGCCTCTGCCGGCACGCAGGGAGGCCGCGCGGCTCCCTTGCTGCTTTTCCCGGACGACAGGGCCTCTGCCGGCACGCAGGGAGGCCGTGCGGCTCCCTCGCTGCTTCTCCCCGTACGACAGAGCCTCTGCCGGCACGCAGGGAGGCCGCGCGGCTTCCTTGCTCCTTCTTCCCAGACGATAGGGCCTCTGCCGGCATGCAGGGAGGCCGCGCGGCTCCCTCGCTGCTTTTCCCGGACGACAGGGCCTCTGCCGGCACGCGGGGAGGCTGTGCGGTTTCCTCGCTGCTTCTCCTCGGACGACGGGGCCTCTGCCGGCACACAGTGAGGCCGTGCGGCTCCCTCGCTGCTTCTCCCCGGACGACGGGGCCTCTGCCGGCATGCAGGGAGGCCGCGCGGCTCCCTCGCTGCTTCTCCCCGGACGACGGGGCCTCTGCCGGCACGCAGGGAGGCTGCATGGCTCCCTCGCTGTTTCTCCCTGGCTGACATGGCTTCCGCTGGCGTGTGGGGGGTGGAGACTGTATTACTTCTTTGCTGTTTCTCCCCAGCACCTGGTAGTGCTTTTTACTTCTAAGTATTTATAATTTTTATAATTAACCTGCAACATAATTTAATTTTTATGAACATAAAAAGAACAGCATATTTATTTCTTTGGACATCATAAATCAGAAACTGGTACTTCAGAGGGCATTAGGAAAATTTTATTAACTCTTCTTATTTTTTTTTTTTTTTTTTTTTTTTGGTGCTGGGGATCAAATTCACCACCTCACGCTTGCCAGGCAGGCGCTTATGCTGCTGAGCTAAATCCCTGGCCTACTCTTCTTAATTTTTAAGTCATTTTAAGGTTTATTACCTTCAGGTGAGTTTGTGAGAACTGGAACTGTTTTGAACTGTTAGTCTGACTAACTGTAACTCTGTGATAGTAAAGCTCTTGTTGAAACAAGAACAAGAGCATCCAAAGTAAAAAAGATATTTTCTAAACAACGTATTTATTTCCACAGAGGAGCAAGAGGAATCAGTTTATAATCTATACATTTCTGAAGTTAGAAACATTAGACTTCGGTTAGAGAACTGTGAAGATCGGTTGATTAGACAGATCCGAACTCCTCTGGAAAGAGATGATTTGCATGAAAGTGTGTTCAGAATCACAGAGCAAGAGGTGAGAGTTACACATGTGCTGGGAAAAAACAAGGCAGTCTCTTAGTGACCTTAAATGTCCCCTCTTATAATTTCTTATGTGCTCAGCTTTGCACACTGGTTACTTGCTGAGGTCAAATCAAGTATTTATTTCTGGTTGTAAACCAGGATTCTGCAGTTCAGTTCCCTTTCTGGCCAGGAAAAACAGGAGCAGGTACCCTCCTTCGCATCTTGCTGGCTTCACAGGCCTCCCACCGCTGTGTGCCAGATGCTAAGTTAGGTGTTTGGGTTTAAGGACGTGGACAGGTAGGAAAGTGGATTGTTGATTGTAAAACTGGAATGCCATATCTTAGCTTCTTGGTTGAAGAAAAAATGAAGAACATGGAGATTTTTAAGTCAGTGGTGATAATATAAAATGGATTTCTAAATTATATTAAGAAAAATATTCCATTTGGCATGACTGCCTAATATCTATGTTTTTTTCATTCTCTGTTTTGTAGAAACTAAGGAAAGAGCTGGAACGACTTAAAGATGATTTGGGATCAATCACAAATAAGTGTGAAGAGTTCTTCAGTCAGGCAGCAGCTTCTCCATCTGTGCCCACCCTGCGATCTGAGCTCAGTGTGGTCGTTCAGAACATGAACCACGTCTACTCCATGTCCTCCACGTGCATAGAGAAGTGAGTGACCTCTGTGTTCCTATGTAACGTGCTTCAAACAGCCGTCATCCTTATATGCTGTTAATTTAAAAATTCATTTTTATAAACATAAATGTCCAATTTTATTTCATCTTAAGATATTTAATGTCCAATTTTATTTTGTCTTAAGATACTAAATATCTGTATGGATTTTTGACGCTTCTCCACAATGCAAGAAGATGTGCCTTAGAGATTCATGTGTAGCATTAGTGTGATCTTCCCATGTTTCAGTTTTGTAGCTTGGCTGTGGTTGCTTACAGGTTCTTCTCTCATGCTAAAGAATGTCTTATGTTAAAATCACTTTTCTTAAATACCACCTGTGAGGTAGGCATGAGTTGGAGCACATGGTGTCAATTAGAAAAAGAGTCGAGGCTATAGTGGCCCATGCCTGTGATCGCAGCCCTCTGGTAGGCTAAGAGGACTGCAAATGCAAGCTCAACCTGAACAGCTTAGTGAGTCAGCTAACCTGTGTTTTGAAAAAAAAAAGCCCCAAACCTCGGGTATGTGGCTCATCAGTGCAGAGACCCCAGGTTCAATTCTCAGTATGCTCCCAGCCTTCCAGCTGGATGGCTGTCTGATAGCCAGTGTGTTTGCAGAGTGTTCTCAGATGAGGAGTACACTATGTCATGTGTGATAATGGTGCTTTAGAAGTGCATTATGCAAGAATAAACATTTAACAACAGGGGTTATTATTTAATTCCTTTTTCAAGGTTGAAAACCGTCAATTTGGTATTAAAAAACACTCAAGCTGCAGAAGCCCTTGTTAAACTCTATGAAACCAAACTGTGTGAAGAAGAAGCTGTTATAGCTGACAAGAATAATATTGAGAACTTAATAAGTACTTTAAAGGTAAACATCTTACTTGTAAATATTCTTTAAATTGTACTCCTAAAGTATTTCTCCCACACTGAGTTCATCTTAAAAGATAAAGCACCAGATATCCTACTTGTACTTTCAAATGTATTTTTTCCATTTCATGTGTCTTTAATTCCACAGCTTATTGTAAACGTATACATTCAATCACTTTAGTTTGAATAATGTGCTTTTCATTTGAAGCTTAGACTTTTTTGTTAGCATCTTTTCATAGATAATTCATGTTAATAGCAAGAGGAATTCAAACTAAAAATTAAGTTCATGGTAATAGAGGTAGTTATTTTTAGGATACCAAGAAAGTAAAAAGAGCTAATCTAAGAAAGGGAAAGTCTGGTGATTGTCCTTGCGTGTATCTGAATTTCTACATAGAAAACACCAAGTAAAGCTATTGCAAAGCATTGTAAAGTTAATTCAGTGATTTTTAATGCATGTATTCATTTTAAACAATGAGATTAGGTGAACTGCTGCAGGTATAGATATACATTTAAGAAAATTGTATAGCTCTTATAAGACCAGCAATATAACTTTATTTTGTATATTTTTAATTGAAAATATAAATAATAATTAAAAAATAAAAAGAAAATACAGCATAATAAAACACATACATTTGGAATTCTGTTCATTTATTATCTTTAAGACCACCTCAAATTTAAAGCTACTTTATTGTATGTTTAAAGTGTATTATAACAGTTTGGTAGTTAATAAAACACTGTTTTTTTAAAAAAATTAAAAAATAAACAATGGGACTAATAACAAGTAATAGAAAAGACAATGAGGCAACAAACTTGCTTATGGAATGTATCTTATTGATATGCCTAGTCTATTAGGCAAAATTTTATAAAACGTCAAACGTTAAAGATCAGAGGGTGAAAGAGTAGTCAAATATTGGCCATTTAATAAGGTTAAAGCTAGTACAATATGTGAAAGGTGGTCTTTTCTTTATCTGATTTTATATAGTCATTGTGAAATAACTTGTAACATTAGGCAAATAATGGGTTCTCCATGACTGGTTGATATGTTTTGTAACTATCACCAATTAATGTATCTTAGCAATGGCGATCTGAAGTAGATGCAAAGAGAGAGGTATTCCATGCCCTGGAAGATGAGTTGCAGAAAGCAAAAGCCATCAGTGATGAAATGTTTAAGGCATATAAAGAACGGGACCTTGACTTTGACTGGCACAAAGAAAAAGCAGATCAGTTAGTTGAAAGGTGGCAAAATGTCCATATGCAGATCGACAACAGGTTGGTATCCTTTTTTGTTCCATTTAAGCACAGACTAATGTCTATGTATACTGAAGAAAATCTAGTTTATCAGGCTTTTAAAAAGTTCCACTGTTAATTATAAGAGCCTACCCAGTTATATTGCTTTTTTATATAGTAGATTTTAGCAAGATATTAAACTTCAAAGTGAGCATGTTTCACCTCTGTGTTATTAAAACCATTGATGTATTCTGGCATTTGCATTGATAATCTATTTGCCTTTTTGTAGGAAAAGTAATGTATTTCTGTAGTTATTATCAATCAATATTCAAATAACTGAATCATATACTTTTTTACTAGGGTTCTATATAGCAATATATATTTGATCCAAGAAATATGAATAAAATGTGTTGATGTTCATTTTAATTGAGGATACAAGAATGCTGAAGGCATTTGCTCAGTGACTAAATTAAAAACATGAAAGTAAATGGGATACTTTAGTAATCCATTGGAAAAAACATGGATTAGTATATTTTCTCATGTTTTTTATCTTTTTATTAATATATATTGAATGCTTTATATATTCTCTTCTCGAACAGTACAATTATATCCACATATAGTATCTCATCTCTGAAATACCTGACCCATAGTTCCATCAGTCTAATGTGCTGAGTTTAAAATCATACCAACAGGTATTGAGGCCCAGCTGAACCCATGCTGAGCATTCATTGAACTGTCTTCTCATTTCAAAACTGAACTACTGTTTGATGCAAGTGTTGGGCTATTTGAGACATTCTGATTGGTAAAGCTTATGGTGAAGTCTCTAGTTTTTACTCATTTTGGCTTTTATATCTTGACCTTATCCCTAGAACAGTCAGTACAACTGTGTTTCCTGAGAGTCAGAGTAAAGAGTTCATACTCTGCTCTTGGCCAGCATTATCCCCTTGGAAATGAGCTCAGTGGCATGCACCTACCCCATGCTGTGCCTGAAGAATCAGAGGCAGTTCTTGTCTCTCCCTTCCCTGCACCTTCTAGCTCCTCGTGGATTCTGTGGGGAATTCTGACTGTTCCATTACTGTTCTCTTAGGTTACGAGAGTTAGAGAGCATTGGGAAATCCCTGAAGTACTACAGAGATACCTATCATCCTTTAGATGATTGGATTCAGCAGGTCGAAATTACTCAGAGAAAGATTCAGGAGAATCAGCCTGAAAACAGCAAGACCTTAGCCACACAGTTGAATCAGCAGAAGGTATGTCAGAAAGGTCGCTTGTGCCAAGGTTGTCTGCGTTTGATCAGTTGCGAGCTTTATCTTCCTTTCCTATGTAAAAAAACAGCAAGTAACTTTTCAGGGAAAAGTGGGGAACATATAATAAATTCTAAAATCTTAGCACCCAAACGTACAAGTGCCACTGATTTTTATTGCCTTGAAGTTGTTTTTGGAATCATTGATAATAAAGAAGAGGCATGTTGGGATATGTTAAAATTTCCTAGTGATTGGTTAATCATAGATATGGAAACTTTTAGATATTTTGCTGGTCACAGTAGTTTTGTGGGTTTCTACATAAATTGAAATGCCTTAGTAGTAAATGTTAAACAGTTACATTTGACACATCGTTGAATGCCTTGGAACTTTCCTTCCATCTTTAGGGGCCAGCAGTAATTTCTAACACTGTTTTAATCAGAAATGGGTGGTAGCCAAGGGTCTCAAGTCCGTCTGATTTCTGCTTTGGACTCTTTATGAGAACAGGTCCTTTACGAGTCTTACTCTGGTGGTTCACGGTTTCCCTACAGGGCAAGTTGTGTAGTGAGTGCAGAGGGCTCAGGAGCTGGACTGTTAGGGGATGTGGGTATTTCTTAGTAGCTGAGCATTTTTAAAAAGTAGAATAACATACAATTGCTTTTCATCTTTCTTTTAAACTGTTACAGATGCTGGTGTCTGAAATAGAAATGAAACAGAACAAAATGGATGAATGTCAAAAATATGCAGAACACTATTCAGCAACAGTAAAGGTAAGAAAATTCAAATTAGTTAAATTAACACTCAGGGTTGGGCGTGGTGGCACACGCCTTTAATCCCAGCACTCGGGAGGCTGAGGTAGGCAGAGCATTGTGAGTTCAAGACCCGGCTTGGGCTACAACGTGAGTGCAAAATGGGCCTGAGCTACATAGTGCGACCCTGCCTCAAAAAACCAGGGCCAGGAGTTTGGCTCAGTGACTTAAGTGCCTGTCTGGCAGGCATGAGGTTGTGAGTTCAATCCCCGGTGCCGCAAAAAAAAAAAAAAAAAAAAAAAAAAAAAAAATTAACACTGAGGTATATAATACTATACTTTGAAGGACATTTCACTCTGTGTTCAAATGTTAAAACAGAGGCTCCATATTTGAACTTATTTTATACTTACCTAATAATTCTTTGTAAAATCTTGAGTCAGATGAAATCCCTCTAATTGATTTATTTTCTCTTTCTCTTCTCCATCAATCACATTAGTACATATGCAGCCCTACCAAAACCAGTAAACCAATAAACAAAAATCCTCACATCCCCCACCCTCACACCTGTACACACCAGAAGAAATACACAACTCAAAGCCTGCTTTCTTATCACTTCTCTATTTTTTTCTTTTTTCTTCAACACTGACAGAAGCTCTAATTTTCTAACGGGACATTTCTCATACTTTTTGGGGTTTTGATTAATGATTCTTCAGGGTTCCAGCCCACAATTCCATTCCTGAGCTGGATACAGGAAGATTGACTACAACTACTATAACAGTAAATGTTTTCATGAGCTTCCAAAGAGGCTTCTGAACTTTTCTTACCATCTTAAATGTTTCTTCTTTTATTCCAACTTTGTAAACAATTCCAAGATCAGACTCATTTCTCAGAATGTAGCTTTAGAATATTTTCTTTATTCACAATTAATTCAGTGAAACTAGGTTCCAATTCCCTGGGTTTATTCTCTATATAAGCTTAAGGGCGTTGCTTTAATTTTATCATGTTGACTCTTCCCCAGGACTATGAATTGCAAACAATGACCTACCGGGCCATGGTCGATTCACAGCAGAAATCTCCAGTGAAACGCCGAAGAATGCAGAGCTCAGCAGATGTCATTATTCAGGAGGTGATAAAAGTATCAGAGAGGGGCAAGGGCTGTTAAAGGAAGAAACAACATCCTAAAAATTAATTTATTTTTATTGTGATGAAATATATGTAATATAAAACTTACCATTTAAAAATATGTAGTTTACAGGGCTGGGGAGTTTGGCTCAGCGGCTTAAGCGCCTGCCCTGGCATGCGCAAGGTTGTGAGTTCAATCTCCGGTGCCGCAAAAAAAAAAAAAAAAAAAAAAAAAAAATGTAGTTTAGCCAGGCATGGTGGCACACATCTATAATCCCAGCACTTGGGAGGCTGAGGCAGGAGGATCACAGCCAGCCTGGGCTACATAGTGAGTTCAAGGCCAGCCTGGAGTACGTAGCAAGACTCTTTCTCAAAAAACCAAAGAAAAAAGTATACTTTCCTGTTATTTTAGTGCCTCACAATGTTGTACAACCTTTACCACTGTTCATTTCTAGAGTTCTTTTTAGTACCTCATAACAATACATTGTATTGTGCATTTTAGAAAACCATTTTACTATCAAGATGAATTCAAGATTAGTTACTATTTCAGAGATAAATAAATAAGTACTTCATAATTAAATTTAATGGAAGTATTTTGTATGGTGTGACTGTCTATCCAGTCACCATCGATTATAGGGGAGTCGTGAGGTTTACTCTCCTAAAGCCTGGGTAATACTATGATTATTACTGAGAGTTCATTCAGCTTGTTAAGGAAATTATGTTTCTGTTACTATTTTTTTACTTTCAGTTCATGGACCTTCGGACACGGTATACTTCTCTGGTCACACTCATGACACAGTACATTAAATTTGCCGGTGATTCATTAAAAAGACTGGAAGAGGAGGAGGTAACGACTGACTTCGGGTAGTTAAATAGAAAGGAGCTGGATACAAGGGGGTCTTGGATACAACTTGGGGGAGCAGTGGCAAGTTCTATGATAATTTGCATGACCGGTGTACAATATGCATGTAATTATTTAGTTATTCAGTTGCAGTGAAAAAGAGTGATGGCCGTGGATTTTTTGTTTTATTTGTAAAGGTCCTCTCAAACAGAAGTATTTCTAAATTTTCCCTTTAGGTGGGCTGGTGATGTAGTGCACTGGGAGAACATTTGTGTGTCATGGCTGAGGCCCTGGGTTCAATCTCCAGCACTGCAAACAAACAAAAGAAAACAAATGCAGTTTTTACCTTGAGACCCTCGTATGATGGTGTTACTGTCTTGAGTGCTGCTCCATAAGTCAGGGAACGTGGCAGTGTGGCAGAGTGGTTTCAGCTTTGTCACAGCTGAGAAGTATATTTCTCTAAAGTATTGCTACTACTATTATGATGTTTACAGAAATACTGCATGAACACATTTGTTTTATGCATTTTAAGTGAATGTGTATCTTCATGGAAATTATTATAATTTAATTATATTAAAAAGACATCATCTTAAAGCAGTAGGAGTTTGTATAAAACATGACTGTTTTTAAGTATAGTGAGGATTAGGCCTTTGTGTTTTGCCAGAAAGATATGATTCATAATAAAAAAGATTATGTAAATATTCTAATTTGGAGGACTTACAAGCTTTGACTCTGTCTTTAAAAGTTATATTCAGAAATAGATTAAGGAATTGTAAAAATAAACTGTCATGAAAGGCTGTTGTTTCTAATCTTGAAGAAATTACTCTTTTCTCTATTATCTTTCTATGCTTTTTATTCCTAACCTCAGAACAGACAAAAATAGTAAACTGAATTCTAAAATAAGTGAATTGTAAAATGTAGGACATCATCATTGCAATTAGATTGTTGTTGAAATACTGAAGGTGATTATAGTTGATGTAATTCATTTCCTACAAGACGAGAAAAAGTACTAGATTCCTATTAGATGTTACTTTATTTCTGAAAGTGTGAGTGCTTTTGTAAACTATTTTAGTCTGTTCTGCTCTAACATTTTCTGACAGTAAATCACTAATGGAGCTAGCTATAAGACTTTATAGCAAATTTCCGTTAGTGATCAGGAAGGAAAACCAAAATACTTGTGACCATTTTAATAATTACTGTGCACCTCTTCTATATGAAAGAGCATCCATAGTTTTTTTTACCTTTTTAATTTTTGAGAAGTCTTACTCCATGTTCAATGGGATGCTAATCTTTCAATTTGTATATATAATAATTAAATATAAAGTAAAATAATTTCTTGCTTTCTGATAGTGCATATGTGATTATACATATATGGCCTGTTTGGTTTCATTTTTCTGATAAGGCTAGACGTTGATAAAAATGAGATATTTTAAAAGGCCTAAAATAAATAGAAATCATGATTACAAACATTTGACAGGTCAAAGATTTATAATGAATTGAAAATCAAAAACAGTATATTTATGGAGATGATATGCAAAGATTAAAATTTAAATATACTAAAGCCCCCACCACTTAAGTATCATAGCAATACAATGGCCTATAAAAGATGGATTTTTAGACTTCAATTTTAAGACTTCAAAGAGTGGTATTTCTGAAATAGTCTTGAGGAGGCACTGAAGCGGCCTTGTTCTGGAGGCAGAGTTTTTCATAATAAGCATAAAATCAAAGATAGGTGCCCATTAATTTCACAAATAATACCAAATTAGAGAATGTCTGTAAAGGATATTAGATTTGATGAAGACAGTCTCTAGTTTGTGTTGAGAGCAAATTATATATTAATTGCATCAGGAAAAATTTAGAGAAAACTTGAAGTTGTTTTTATGTGAATAAATTCAAGACCTATAATAAAAGAAATAAACATTTGATCTAAATTATTTCAAGTAACTTTTGTAGCATTTGCTAAAATATTTAGAGTCACCAGACAGTCAAAGATTATTAACAAATCATGAAAATGACTCTTAAGTTCACGTTGAGGACTCAGCCATAGATGCATTTTTTCCTGAGGAAAACAACATGACCAAGGAAAAAAAAGTGCTCAAAGTCTCTTAGCAATAACTAAATTTTAAAGGAAGTTTGATATAGAACTGAGAAATACCCTATTAGAGGTAATAAAAATAATTTAATTATTTTTTTGTTTGTTTTTTGTTTTTTTGTTTTGTTTTGTTTTGGTTTTTTTTTGGTACCGGGGATTGAACTCACAACCTCACACTTACCAGGCCAGTGCTAGAACCCCTGAGCTAAATCCCCAACCCAAACTTAATATTTTAAATAGATAAAATGCTTTAGGGTCACCAAGAGTTGATTTGATACCAAAGTAAAGAAAGCCATGCCTTGAGCACAGTAGGTTGGATTTGATTTGTTTCTGTGTGGATTCTTAAGAAAAGTGCGTTTGGGTTAGCAAAGGAAGTGACTGAAATTGTCAAAATTACTGGAGGACAATGAATTGAAGAAATGAAAATATTTTATGATCTGTAACAGTGGCGGCAGACCTGTGGCACGCGTGCCACAGCCTGCTATTTGTTATCATTGAAAGCTCTAAAACGTTTGCATCACTGGTCTATAATCTAAATTAAATTCTGGAAATTTACTAAAGCTCCTCAGTGAAATCAGACCTGCTATCTAAAATACTTTTTCTACTCCCGTTTAAATTGTTGCCAGCTATGGTGACTTTGAGTTGCTGATACTAAACTAACAACACACTGGTAAAGTGATGTCACATTGTCATTAGAACTGATCCTGGTCATGTAGTTCTGTTGGTGTGAAGTGAACTCCTCCCAGCTGAGACTGTCTGTATTTTATGTAACAATTAGAACTGAATCCTTGAGTATATTTAAAATAGATTTATATTTAACAAATATCTTTGTATTTGTGGAGCACCTAGAGGTCCTTATCAAGGTGGAGTCATAAAAGGCATGTCATTAACAGCAGCCACCACATCTGTGAGTATATGAAGCACAAATTCTCAGCCCTTCAGGGACGAGGGCTGCCTTTGCATTAGCACTTCCCATGATTATAATTGGTATCATGTGGCAAGTATAAACACGAAATATAACTTGAGAATTCCCAAGTTTTTATGTAATCTCTTCCTTCCGCTTGTTACATGTTATTTCTGAATTTGGCTCTCTGTTCTGAAGTTCCCCATTCAGATTTTTTAACCATAAAATGTGGGAATGTAAGCATCTTTTTAGGCATCCTTTGGGCTACCTACTAAAAACTAAATTCTTTCACATTATTTGGCTCCTGAAAGCTGTGTGTTTTTCTCAGCGAATAGAAGTCTTTTCATAAAAGCAGAAAGAGCACTGCTGGGAAAGTGTTGGTGTCCTTTTTGTCACTCATTGTGTGAGTTTGTAAATTATTTAACCTCTCCACTTCTTTATCTGTAAAAGATTGGGATCATGCTACGTGTTTTTGTAAGGCCCTTTCTTGTAAAAGCATGAGTCAGATAATTTTTTAAGTGAAATTATTCCTGATAGACAAAATAAGAATCTTCAGAAAATGCACCCTGGAGGTTTTCTGTCTTTGCCTGCTGCTGATTTTCTGAATGTGGTGCTGGTGCTGGTGCTGGTGCTGGTGCTGGTGCTGGTAGTGGTGCTTGCTCCATGTTAGGTTCACTTGACTTTGTAAATACTCAGAAGGACATTGCTTCAGATATTGTAAATTAATTTGACCAGGACAAGTTTGACACTTTAAAAACATCTCTTGTAGATGAAAAGGTATAAGGAGACTTCTGAACATGGGGCATATTCAGATCTGCTTCAGCGTCAGAAGGAAACAGTGATTGAGAATAGCAAACTTACTGGAAAGATAAACGAGTTGGAAAAAATGGTAGTTGAACTAAAGAAGCAAAAGTCTCGAGTAGAGGAAGAACTTCCAAAGGTCAAGGAGGCTGCGGAAATTGAACTGAGAAAGCAGCAGAGAAATGTGGAAGACATTGCTCTGCAGAAGATAAGGGCTGAAAGTGAAGCCCAGCAGTACCGCAGGGACCTGGAGAACATAGTGAGGGAGAAGGAAGCCACAGAACAGGAGTTGGAGCGGGTGAGGCGGCTGACCTTGGAGGCAGAGGCCAAAAGAGTAGCCGTGGAAGCAAACCTTCAGAATTTTCGGAATCAGTTAGAGCAAAATACCTTTACGAGAAGAACGCTGGAAGATCATCTTAAAAGGAAAGATTCCAACTTGAATGATTTGGAACAACAAAAAAATAAGTTAATGGAAGAATTAAGAAAAAAGAAAGACAGTGAAGAAGAACTCCTGAAGCTGGTAAAGCAGATGGAAAGAGATCTTACATTTCAAAGACAGGTGGCAGAGAAACAGTTAAAGGAGAAGCAAAAAATTGAATTGGAAGCAAGAAGAAAAATAAATGAAATTCAGTATCCATATAGAGAAAATACATTGCCAGCTTGTGTAATCACACAGGCTATGTCTGGTATGGGAATAGAAGGTCTTCACAAAGAACATGACAAACAGAAAGCAGAGGAACTCAAACAGCAAGTGGATGAACTGACCATCGCCAATAGAAAGGCTGAGAGGGACATGAGAGAGCTGAAGTATGAGCTTAGTGCCCTCCAGCTTGAGAAGACTTCGTCTGAGGAAAAGGCTCGTTTGCTAAAAGATAAACTGATTGAAACAAATAATGCACTACAGTGTCTTAAGTTGGAGTTGGAAAGGAAGGATCAGGTAGAGGAGGGATATTCTCAGCAACTCAGAGAACTTAGCAGCCAGCTGAACCAAAGCACAGATAAAGCAGAAGAAGTCATGCAAGAAGCAAATGATCTCAAAAAACTAAAGCATAATTATCAGTTAGAATTAGAATCTCTCCATCATGAGAAAGGGAAACTGGAAAGAGAAGTAGACAGAATCGCCAGGGCACATGCTATTGCTGAGAGAGAGATTCAGCATTTAAGTTCCCAAGTTCATTCTATTCAGGATGAGAAGGAATTCTCTAATGAAAGAGGGCAGCTCTGCCAGAGAAAATCAGATCACCTGAAAGAACAGTTTGAGAAAAGCCATGAGCAGTTGCTTCAGAATATTAAAGCTGAGAAAGAAAATAATGATAAAATTCAGAGGCTCAATGAAGAATTGGAGAAAAGTAATGAGTGTGCAGAAATGTTGAAACGAAAAGTTAATGAGCTTACTAGGCAGAATAATGAAACCAAACTGATGATGCAGAGAATTCAGGAGGAATCAAAGACTATAGTCTTAGAGAAACAAACCATCCAGCAGAGATGCGAAGTGCTGAAAACCCAGGCCGATGGTTTTAAGGATCAGTTGCGTAACACAAATGAACACTTACATAAACAGACAAAAGCAGAACAGGATTTCCACAGAAAAATTAAAAGCCTAGAAGAAGACCTAGCCAAAAGTCAGAATTTAGTAAGTGAATTTAAGCAAAAGTGTGACCAGCAGAACATTGTCATCCAGAATACTGAGAAAGAGGTTAGAAATCTGAACGCTGAGCTGAATGCTTCTAAAGAGGAAAAGAGACGCGGGGAGCAGAAGGTTCAGCTGCAGCAAGCTCAAGTGCAGGAGTTAAATAACAGGTTAAAAAAGATCCAAGATGAACTGCACCTTAAGACCATTGAAGAGCAGATGACCCACAGAAAGATGGTTCTGTTTCAGGAGGAGTCAGATAAATTCAAACGTTCTGCAGAGGAATTTCGGAAAAAAATGGAAAAGTTGATGGAGTCCAAGGTCATCACCGAAAATGATATGTCAGGCATTAAACTTGACTTTGCATCTCTTCAACAAGAAAACTGCAGGGCTCAAGAGAATGCTAAGCTTTGTGAAACAAATATTCAAGAACTCGAAAGACAGCTCCAACAATACCGTGAGCAAATGCAGCAAGGGCAGCATGTGGAAGCAAATCATTACCAGAAATGTCAGAAACTGGAAGGTGAGCTGATAGCCCAAAAGAGTGAAGTTGAAAAGCTTAAGCAGAAAATGGACCAGCAGATAAAGGAGCATGAACATCAGTTAGTTTTGCTGCAGTGTGAAATCCAGAAGAAGAACATTGGCAAAGACTGCACCTATACACCAGACTTTGAGCTGACCATGAGGGAGCATCGGCACTGTGGAGCAGTCCCCTCTAGGAGCATGGGACCCCTTCAACCAAGTGTAGGGTCTCCTCTATGCAGATGGCCTCAAGAGCCAGTGGGGGAGAAATGGCAGCAGTGGCTTGGTGAGCAAATGCCACAAGAAGTCCAGTTCCGGCCACCAGGGCCTCTACTCGAGAGAGAGAAAAGTCAGCAGTGTTACTCTGAGTATTTTACTCAAACAAGCACTGAGTTACAGATAACTTTTGATGAGACAGACCCTATTACAAGACTCTCAGAAATAGAGAAGAAAAGAGATCAAGCTCTGCACAGCTCCAGACCACCTGTTAGGTACCAAGATGACAAACATGAGATGGAATTGGTGAAACTTTTGACACCCTTGGAGGTATACTCTGTTCTGAGCCCATACCAGCTAACTCGTGCTGAGTTTCTTCTTTAATTTCTTTGATCTCCCCTATGATCTATTTTGAATATGTTTGGCTCTCTGTACTTCAGAGAGGACTATAATACTTTCTAGTGACTTACTTGAATCTTTACTATAAATTATCCTTTTACGTGTGAATATTTGAGATGAAACACTAATGAGTGTCCTGTTATACTGTGGAAATATATTTTGAAAACAGTGGTTCTAAAAAAAGCTGGAAGAACCAAGTAGTTAATTTTAACTTTCAACATATTCTGTGACCCAATTTCAGCAGTCATGCCATTTTAGTATCTTTAATTATATTATCATCTAAAGTAAACTTGGGCCTCTCAAAATAATGTTACTTACTGCTGAAACATCACTTGAAAAATTTCTTCATGTATCTTAATAATTTGAAGAGTTTTGTTTGGATTGAGAATGGGTTAGGTGATGTAAATTCTTTAGGTGACTTTTAACATCTTAAAAATTCCTGTTGCAGATAGTTAAGAATAAGCAGTATGATATGCATGCAGAAGTCACATCATTAAAACAAGAAAAGAACCCAGTTCTCAGTGCTGAAGAATGGATGCCGGATGGGTGCAGAGTGTCTGGTGGACTTGAGAGAGATTTCCTTAAGGAAGAAGGAGAAGCAGAGGCTTCCCCGCACACTGTGTGCTCAGTGAAGGATGAGGAGTTTAAATTCCAGGGGCTCAGGCACACTGTGACTGCCAGGCAGTTGGTCGAAGCTAAGATTCTGGACATGAGAACCATTGAGCAGCTACGACTTGGCCTGAAAACTGTTGAAGAAGTTCAGAAAAGTCTTGGCAAGTTTTTGACAAAAGCCACCTCAATTGCAGGGCTGTATCTAGAGTCTACAAAAGAAAAGATTTCATTTGCGTCAGCAGCCAAGAAAATCATAATAGACAAAATGATGGCTTTAGCCTTTTTAGAAGCTCAGGCTGCAACAGGTTTTATAATTGATCCCATTTCAGGTCAGACATATTCTGTTGAAGATGCAGTTCTTAAAGGGGTGGTTGACCCTGAATTCAGAATTAGGCTTCTTGAGGCAGAGAAGGCGGCCCTGGGATATTCCTGTTCGTCCAAGACATTTTCAGTATTCCAAGCTATGGAAAATAGAATACTTGACAGACAAAAAGGTAAACAGATCCTGGAGGCCCAGATTGCCAGTGGGGGCATCATCGACCCAGTGAGAGGCATCCGTGTCCCTCCGGAAATTGCTCTACAGCTGGGCTTGTTAAATAATGCCATCTTGCAATTTTTGCATGAGCCATCCAGCAACTCCAGAGTTTTTCCTAATCCTAATAACAAGCAAGCTCTGTATTACTCAGAATTGTTGCGAATATGTGTATTTGATGTCGACTGCCAGTGCTTTCTGTTGCCGTTTGGGGAAAGGAACATTTCCAATCTCAGTGTAGCAAAAACTCATAAAATTTCTGTGGTTGATATTAAAACTGGAGCAGAACTGAGTGCATATGAGGCTTTCCAGAGAAACCTGATTGACAAAAGCATTTATTTGGAACTTTCAGGACAACAGTATCAGTGGAAGGAAGCCACGTTTTTTGAATCCTATGGGCAGCCTTCTCATATACTGATGGACACCAAGACAGGGTTACAGTTTAATATTAATGAAGCTATAGAGCAGGGAACAATTGACAACATTTTGGTCAAAAAATATCAGGAAGGCCTCATCACACTTACAGAGCTTGCTGATTCTTTGCTGAGCCGATTAGTTCCCAAGCAGGATTTGCATAGTCCTGTTGCAGGCTACTGGCTGACTTCTAGTGGGGAGAGAATCTCCTTACTAAAGGCCTCCCGAAGAAATCTGGTGGACCGAATCACTGCCCTCAGATGTCTGGAGGCCCAAGTCAGTACAGGGGGGATAATTGATCCACTAACTGGCAAGAAGCACAGGGTGGCTGAAGCTCTGCGTATGGGCCTTGTGGACGAGGGCTTTGCCCAGCAGCTGCGACAGTGCGAGTTAGTGATCACAGGGATTGGCCATCCCATCACCAACAAAGTGATGTCGGTGGTGGAAGCCATAAATGCCAATATCATAAGTAAGGAACTGGGAAGCCGGTGCCTGGAATTTCAGTACCTGACAGGGGGCTTGATAGAGCCACAGGCTCACTCGCGGTTGTCAATAGAGGAGGCTCTCCAAGTAGGTATCATAGATGTGCTCATGGTTACCAGACTCAAAGATCAAAAGTCATATGTCAGAAACATAATATGCCCCCAGACCAAAAGAAAGCTGACTTACAAGGAAGCCCTAGAAAAAGCCGACTTTGATTTCCACACAGGACTTAAACTGATAGAAGTGTCTGAACCTTTGGTGACAGGAATTTCCAGCCTCTACTATTCTTCCTAACAGGACGTGTTTAAATAACTATGAAAGGAACTGTGCTGGCTGGCGCATGCTGTGTGTTCAGAGCAGATGGAACTGACTAAATGTATAGTCTAGGAATTACGCGACTGACTCAGAGCGCTGTTTGTTTCTTGATGGTTCAAAATAACTCACTGCTCAGAAGACATAATTTTTAATTGAAAATAACAAAAATATTGCTGCCCTTAACATGGTTCCATTTAGCTTTGAGAATAGCTGTTTTGAATCTTACCCACACTGAAATAAACATGTTTGCATGATGTAGTGTTACACACTTGTAATCCTAGCACTCAGGAGGCTGTGGTAAGAGGACAGCCACAAGTTTGAGACCAGCCTGACTGCATGGTGAGACTGTCTGAAATAAAATGAAATAAAATAAATCATGTTTGACTGACAAAGTGGAATAAACTTGGTGAATTTCACCATGTTCACAGTATTATTCCTCCAGCCTCCCCCACTGCATGGATCCAGCCTGGACTGCATTCCCATTATTAAATGATGTGTTGTGCTTGCTCAGCAAGCATCTCATAAAGCACCATGGAGTCAGAGGACAAGATGTGCATCCATTCCCTCATCCCTGAGGCTGCAATGTTTGACATTGCTTTGGAAACATAAAAAGTTTGGGGTTTTGTGTGTAATAACTTTCTATACATATTAACATGTTCACCATAATTTCTCACCTCTAGTTGAGACTTTGGAATTAAAAGCTAACGTTATGAATATATTGTGTGTTGGAGGCGGGGAGGGAGTTTTCCTTGCTCTGTGTATCTGTCTGTGTGTAGACCTGCTCAGTTTCCGCTTGCCTGATACTTCTCTGTCCAGATAGTCCAGATGGTAATGTTAATGCAAAGGCAGTCATCCAAGATCTTGTAGTGCCTCAGGAATAAAGTCCACTTCCTTTCTTTGTCATTCGTGGAACTGCTGGGAGATTAGACCAGTGATGAAAGAGTCTGTCACAGCTTTCTTTGCTACTATAAATATTTTGGAAGTACATCTGCTGGGTGACAACAAACATGAATGAATAAAATATCTCAGTAACCTGTGTGTGATGGAAAAAACATTGTGATATTTTTGTTTTTAGTAGAAAGCTCAGTTTAACAGCTCAGTCATTTACTGGAATGTGTCTTTTTTTGTTTGTTTGTTTTTGTTTTTGTTTTTTTTTTTTACCAATACACCTGTCAGAAATCACTGGAAGAAGAAAAGAAAGAGCATGTTGAAAAAGCCAAAGAATTGCAGAAATGGGTATCAAATATCAGCAAGACATTAGATGGTGAGAAGGCTGGAAAATCTCCCTTCTCTAAGCAAAAGGTATTTTCAGAGATCCTGGTTAATAATAATGGGTAGAATTTACTGAGTTGGTAGAGTCCACCTAGCACAATGTCAAATTCTTTACCATAATTTTTATAGGCAGGTATTACAACAACCAGAGAGTTTAGACAACTTGTCCAAAGAAGCACAGTAATACATGGTAGAAGATAGTGTCCCTGGTACCAAATCCTGAACAGTGTGTAAGAGCTTGGCTAGCAGCAGGTTGATAGGCTGTATCATATTCCCATGAGGGCCACTCACTGCTGATGGCCATGATGGGAATCACTGAGGAGTCATCCTGTCTGTCTCCAGCAGTCCATGCACTCCATCTTCTGAAGATATATGGTCTTGGCCTTGCAGATGGAAATAAAAAAGCTAAGAACATTGCAAATACCAGTTAGGAATTTCACATTTTGGAGTCATAACTTCAGATGTGCTTTCCTGTCTCATTTTTATTTGATAAGGAAGTGTCTACAGTCACTCAGAAATTTTAGGTTCTTTTCCTTTACACCCCAGGGTTCTTCAGTCCTGAGGACTATTTTCAGTTCCCAGCTACTTGGCATTATGTGGGTGGCAACAGCTGAGTGTGCTGTTGCTGCTCTGTGATGTCTTGGACTGTAACACTGGAGCCTCTCAGGACATTGGTAGTTATGGTATAATTCTAACAGTGCTGCTACTGATGGTAGAAATTGCTGCTATATTTAAAGAAAAAATATTCTCTGCCAAAATAAAGCCTTCTCCCCAGCCCCCTCCCAGGAATAAATACTTTTCTAACATTGTCCTACTGTTCCTGCCTGATACTTGGAAATTTCAGGGGCTGTCATTTAATGTGACTATTTAGTCCCTCTTCTAGCTCTGCCTCAGTGTCATTTGCCATTGGTTAAACCTGACATTGTTGACATATTAAATAGAAGGCATTACTGTCTCATCTGATTTTTGTCTGTGATATACCTTACTTCAAGTTCTGTTTCGGGGAAGTTCATAGACCTGGTTATAGTCTTGAAATATTACTCAAATGAGATACAGCTGTATTTTCAGTCTTAATACATAGTGTGGAAGAAAGGAGAAATTTGAAAGCATCTACATTTGGTACTTTGAATTCAAAACCTTCAAAGTAAGTCAAGGCAGATATTTAATTTAAAACATCTTCCTCCTTTTTCTCTATCAAATAGAAGACAACTAAAATAGCCACATGCTACTTAGCAAAGATTTCTTGGGAGAACAAGTTTCTTTTGAGAAATCCAGGTTATAAAACCCTTGGTAGCTTTACATTCTGTAGTTTCAGGTCCTCCAGAGCATTACTAACTCAGATTTAGACCTGAGACACACAAAAGTAGACAGATACTTTTTAATGCATATGAGCTTAATTATAACTCTCCAAAGAACCCTTGATGGATCGCTATTAAAGAAAATTTAGGCAATAAATTTGATGGCTATAAGTATATCATCCACAATTCCCTATGGCCTCATGTTTACTTGTAACCATGAAAACTGGACTTTTAGGTTGATTCTAAATATAGTGTACCATAGGGGTATGTCATTATCAGCCCATTATTTCCACTCCTTTCTGCTCATTGAAAAGAATAGCAGTTCATGAAATACAGACTCAGATACGCTTAGGGTTAGGAGAAAGTGTTACTACAGCCTCTTGCTTTTTCCCAACAGATTAGTTTACTTCTCTGACTCAAAAGTGGCTTTCATAAGCTTTAGTCTTAGCATTAATTTTGATCTACAGACTGTAGAACAGTACTTTCGCCATGATTTTTGTTTAAAGGAACATTGTATTTAGGAGCTTGGGGAAATAAAGGTACTCTCTGGAGAAGATATGCCACATTCACAGATCTTTTTGAGTGCTATAATATGTAAGGATGATATTAGACCACAGCCAAACTTCTGATGCTGTAGAGATTATTCATGGTTGGGCTGGGCCAATGACAAGAACACACATAATGTTGTATTACTAGTTCATGAAAATGGTGGCATTAAGGGTAGAGAGCACTGCCTCTCTTGATGATGCGTTAGAAGTAAAGTGTTCTTCTTATCCAGGGCAATACCTGCCAGTTACTAATAGGTTATTAACCTGAGTCATCAGGAAAGTAGACCCATAATTTGAGTCATGATAAAAATGATTAATTTTTTAAAAAGAACTAATACTGTCTTTTTGAGGGGCGAGTTGAAGTGCCTTCTTTACCTTGCAGATTTCCAGTGAGGAATTATCAACCAAGAAGGAACAATTATCTGAAGCACTTCAGACCATGCAGCTGTTTTTGGCTAAACATGGAGACAAGTATGTTGATTTTCATCAGAATTAGAAACATGTTTTTAAAAATGGGTCAGCACAATGGAAGGTGGTAAATTTTAATTGACATTATAAAAATGGAATTGTAATTGCAATTAATATAAAGTATGTAAACTTAATGTTTTACTAGTCTTTAGCACCACTTAAAAATGTGCCTGTTATCCACATATATTACTGAAAAGGAAATAGGCTCTGAGAGGTGAAAAAGTAGCTAGCGAGTGGCAGAGGTGAGATCCAAGCCAGGCCTCTGACCCTACATCAAGCCCTTTGAGAGTGCTGTGCTTTGTTTCCTTGCTATAGTTTTTAATACTGTGTTTCAGTCTTGCTTTTTACAAGAAAACTTCCTGTATTTTAAGCAGTGACTTGGGGAAGGAACACACTTATCTTAAATCCTTTTGGAACATCCTCATTAGGATTATTGCAGAATAGGGTAGGATTGTAGTTTAGAGAATCTGTTAATTTCCTTGTAAGTCTCTCTTCATTTATCCTTCAGTTTAAATGAGTGTTGTCTTGAGAAATGTTACCTTACTGCCCCTTTTCGTGATGGGACTAACAGGTTCTTTCCCTCATCAGATAACAGCAGTTCTTATTCTGGGAACTTGTGTTTTGGAGAGGTATGGATATATTAGTTCACAACCTTTCCTTCATCCCCTTTCTTAGGCAAGGGAAAGACTGCTAGATGTTTTTAGGGCCATGCTTAGTTTTCCTGTGCAGTCATTCCAAGACTTGAGCAGTATGTGCTGTGCCTGGAGCTGTATTTTAAGACCATATCAGGATGTCATCAAACCTAATGTATAATTTTTATACTTTAAGATAAGTGTTTATTCTTTTTTATACTTTATGGTTATTTTAGAATGACAGATGAAGAAAGAAATGAATTAGAAAAACAAGTGAAAACTCTTCAAGAAGGATATAATTTATTATTTAGTGAATGTCTGAAACAACTGGGAGAATCACAAACCTCAGGAGATACAAATGTAGAGGAGAAGGTAATATTATCTATTACACATGGGCTGTTCCAAGAAACTTAGGTATTATTGCATGACTGTGTAGATGATACATGTCAATAATATATTACTTTGAATTTCTTACATAGATAAAATATGGTCAGAGTTTATTTACATGTTTGAGATTTCAGTGTCATTTATTAAGTCCAGTCTTATACTTGCTGTTTGTCAGTTTGTATGACATCTTAATCTCTGCCTTGCATGGTGAAAAAGAATGATTCATTTCTCTGACTCTCCAGTTTCAAAACCTTTTTCTGCTATAGTAGGTATTTTATCATAAGACATTGTAGAATCTGTGGGTCATCGCCAATGGCACCATGGATGTACTGTGGCGTTTGTTTGATTTTCAGAGGTACCTGTGAGAGTTACTGAAGTATTATGAGTCCATATATTACAGGGAAGGTGCCCTCGTGTCTTCTTAAAATAGACATCTTTTCAAGTTTTGTTTTTAACCTGGCAGTGCATAGCAACATGCCAAATGCAGTATTTAATACTTAAAAAGTTCACCTTATATTTAATTCCATTTCTCTTGAGAATACTTTCTGCATAATTATCACATTTGGAGGTGGCGTAACAGTTTTTCCAGTTCCTTAATTTTTAAGTGTCTTTGAAGTAGTATGCTGTAAACATCAGTAGCATGGGTTTGGTCCTCTCTTTCATGTCACTAGACGTTAATCTCACCCAGACGCAGGAAGCATGACTTGCCTTCTTGGTGTGTGTTCTGTTCTTGCATTGTCATCATCCACTCTGCTGTGTCCTCACTAACCTTGTTAATGTACACGATATGAAGTTTTCAATTCACAGATGCATGTTGTTTCAAAGCTTTTATCACATCCTGTGCTGTTGAATAGATCACTGACATAGATCACTTGTGCATTTGAGCTGCCTAACATTCACACCATTGCTGCGCCTTGGTAAGTAGAGGATTTTTATGATGAAGTGTATTCTTAAAAAATCAAAACCAAAAACTAAGTTGCATGGAATTCTGCCCACCCTTGTGCAACGGACTAACCTAAGACTTTTGCATTTTCCTTTTAGTTGGATAAAGTGATTGCAGGCACCATCGATCAGACAACTGGAGAAGTCCTTTCAGTCTTTCAGGCAGTTTTAAAAGGCCTCATTGACTATGACACAGGAATCAGGTTGCTTGAGGCACAGCTGCTGATTTCTGGTCTAATTTCACCAGAGTTAAGAAAGTGTTTTGACCTCAAAGATGCCAAAAGTCATGGTCTTATTGATGAACAAATTCTGTGCCAACTCAAAGAACTAAATAAAGCTAAGGAGATTATTTCTGCTTCATCATCTAACAAAATTCCTGTACTAGATGCTTTGGCTCAAGGCATGATATCAGAGTCCATGGCCATTAAAGTTCTTGAGATCCTGTTTTCTACTGGATTTCTAGTTATCCCAACTACTGGAGAACAGTTGACCCTGCAGAAGGCTTTCCAGCAGAACTTGGTTTCGTCAGCATTGTTTTCTAAAGTCTTGGAAAGGCAAAATATGTGCAGAGATCTTATTGACCCCTTCACCTTCGAGAAGGTGTCTTTAACAGATATGGTGCAAAGAAGCATTTTACAAGAAAATACTGGAATGTGGCTTCTACCTGTGAGACCACAAGAAGGGGGTCGGATAACATTAAAATGTGGACGAAGCATAAGCATTCTGAGAGCCGCTCACGAAGGCCTCATAGACCGTGAGACCATGTTTCGGTTGTTAGGTGCACAGCTTCTGTCTGGTGGCCTGATTGAGTGTACCTCTGGTCAGAAACTGACTGTGGAAGAAGCCTTGGCAGAGGGGGTGATTGATGGAAACACCGCCCACAGTATTCTCACCTATCAGCTCCAGACAGGTGGGATCATCTGCTCCAACCCTGCTAAGCGCCTGACTGTGGATGAAGCGGTCCAGTGCAACCTCATCACTTCCAGCAGTGCTCTTTTGATCCTGGAGGCTCAGCGAAGCTATGTTGGTCTTATTTGGCCCCACTCCGGTGAAATATTCCCCACATCTTCTTCTTTGCAGCAAGAGTTGATTACAAATGAATTGGCCTACAGAATTCTGAACGGCAGGCAGAAAATAGCTGCTCTCTATATTCCAGAAAGTTCTCAAGTCATTGGTTTGGATGTAGCTAAGCAGCTAGGAATTATAGATAACAATACAGCATTGATTTTAAAAAATATAGTGCTGCCAGATAAAATGCCAGATTTAGGTGATTTAGAAGCTTGTGAAAGTGCCAGAAGATGGCTCTCTTTTTGTAAATTCCAACCATCAACAGTTTATGATTATAGACAAGAAGAAGATCGTTTTGAAGGAGAGGAGTCAGGGGCAACTCAGAGCTCAGAACAGACTAAGAAATTATTCATATCTTACTTGATGGTCAATAGCTATATGGATGCAAACACAGGGCGGAGGCTCCTGCTGTACGATGAATACTTGGAGGAGGCTGTTGGTATGCTCCTGGATGGCTGCGGCGCTGAAGTTGATGAGCATGCAGCCGTGAAAGATGGTTGGGATGTCATCAGTGTCCCTGGTCTGTTTCTTAATAGTGCTGCCAGTCAGGGAAAGGATGAATGTATGGCTTTATCGGCGAGTTCTGATAAATGTCACTGCAGAGGACCTGGACATAGAGAGACTCCTGAAAATCGAAAGGTTGTCATAAATGAAAAGTTTGGTGAAATGGGAAGTAATGCTATCAGTAGTGAATTTTGTCAGTCAGAAAACATGGTAAGCATGTTAGCAGCTGATGAGGAAGTTAACACTTCATTCAACACGTGTGTTCCCAAACCTGTGTCATATGTAAAACATACTGATCCTACAGAGGCTAGCACACTTAGACATGACTCTGAAAACATACTAAAAAACTGTGAAAATCAAAGTCAGCTTGAAACAAATGAACATGTAGATGAATGTCGTCATTCTAAAAACATTCAAAACTTTGCAAATGATTTGATAGCAAGTCCTATTGTGAAATCAAAAATTGATAGGCTCTGTGATGTGACTGAAACAAAGAACGAGGATAACATAAAACAGGATTCATCCAGCTTTGACTACTCCTCCAGGCTAAGTACCTTATTAAGTCATGATAAATTGAGGCATAATCAGAAAGGTTTTAATCGTGTGTGCTCCCCAGAGAGTGATAGAAATGAATGTGAAGCCTCTTCTTTGTCATTAAGTGACCAAAGCATGTTAACAAATCAAAAAATGGGAGAAAGTTTTCAAGACCAGTTTCTCGGAATTGCAGCTATTAACATCACTTTACAGGGAGAACCCAGTGAACAGAAACCTTTAAATGGTGCTTGTGGTAATCCTCAAGTACAATCTGACAGTGATGAATACATGTCAGATACTTTGACTGAAAGTGAAGAAATGTATATTGCTTCTCAGCAGACACCTGCAGGCAAGCAAAATGAATCTGAAACGGAAGAGTTCTCCTGTGCCGTGACCCAAGGGTGCAGTGCCAACAGTGCCAGTACATCTCAGATCTGTGGTACCCCTGTGCTTGAAGAAACTATCAGTGCTGGTGACTATGAGACATCACCACTGGATGATCAGCAGAGTGACACAGGAACAGACACCAATAGTGATGATGATTTTTATGATACTCCCTTGTTTGAAGATGATGACCATGATTCTCTGCTTCTCCAAGGTGACATCCAGGATTGTCTGCAGCCTGAGGACTATGACACCCTGCAAGAGGAAAATGATGGGATGGTTCCTCCTGTGGATATTTTCTATGATACTTCAAAAGAGAATGAAAGTCCTGAGGTTTCCCAGGGAGGACTAGTTGGCAACTTAAGTGTGAGAGACAAAGTACAGTGTCTTCAAGGTTTTCTCCTGGGTACTGAGAAAGCTGAGTTAGATGCTAGTAACAGAAAACATTTAAGTTCATTTGGCTCAGACGAGGTGAATCAATGGTCCGTGGGAACTTTATCAGAAAGGAAACACACAAATGACCTTGAAGGTAGTGTGTCTTACTCATTGACTGATTCTGAAATAGTAGGAAGGAAAGGGAACTCTGGTGATTCATTAGAATTTGATGACCCTGGCCGTTGGAGAAGAAAAGAGTATGTAACTGACTGGTCTGATAGTAACCATTTTGATTCTGTGCAAAGGGAGGAAAGTTATGGGGATTATCTATGTGACAGTACTGATCAAGATGACGATGATGATGATGATGATGACGATAATGGTGATGATGGAGGAGAAGCAGTGGGAAATGAGAATGGAAAGTCTGAAGATAACCAGTTGTGTGCCATTGCTATAAAGGAAAATGATGAAAATCAAAGTATTAAAATGCTTCACCTGGAAAAAATGCATAATTATAGTTCTCTAGAAACACAGCAAAGTGTAAGCGTTTTACAGTTAGAATCAACTAGTAAGAGCAGTTTATTTACTGAAAGAAACCTTCAGGAACACACAATTGGGGTTGTTGGACAAAGTGAAGAAAATCTGTTGAGTCATGAGGCAGTACTTACAGGCACATTGCTGCCTGACACTAAAGATGGTGAATCTGGAACAGTCTTTGGTCCTGAAGGTATTTTACATAACAGTATCAGTTCAACTTCTAAATTAGACTTTGATCTAATGAACACAGAGATCAAGGTAATTCAAGAGCCAGAATCTGTCTGTCTTGAGAATGTGACAGCCAATATCAACCCATCTTTTGATAAAACCATTGGTTCTCAGCCTGTGTTAAAAGAGAAACCTACAGACAACCAGTTGTTATTCACAGCTTCTGTAACTGCCAGAGATCACCAGGGAACCGGAAGAGGCCTAGTGAAAGGGAAAGTTGACAAAGTCAGTATACTCATGGAAGGTGCTGTGTCTGTCCAGAAAATGTGCTTAGGTCAAGAAGTGCTTATAGAAGATCCAGAAGAAAAGGAAAATAAATATCTCAAACGTCCACTTAATAAAAGTACAAAGGAGAGCCTCAATTTAATCAAAAGTCAGTATCCATTTGCTCAAACCACAAACAATGAAGACAGTGATCATAAAGGAAGCCCTGAGAAGGCAATCAGAACTCTTAAAGAGGAACCAAAAACTGTACAAACAGTGATTAGTAGAAGTCCCGTTCAATTTGAGGATCTTGAAGAAATATTTCAGATGTCAGTTTCCAAGGTGATCAATGATGATGTTACTTCAGACGTTGTATTACCTGAAGGGAATGCCACCGCTGCAAAAGATTCATTCACCGATGGGCCCAGAAAAGAGCTTGATCTGCTTAGTTTCCTAAAGCATCGTGCTGGAAGTATAAAAGCAAAAGATGTGCTGAAACCTAATGAAGATACCCCCAGCCATGTTTTAATAGCTGATTCATCCGTGAGAGAAAATTTACAACTAGGAGATGATAATGCAAAGGAGCATTTGGTTCCTACACAAGAAGACTGGCCTATAAATAAGATGCTACAGCATAGTGATGTTATTACTGAAGAAAGTGTGTCAGAAGTAGAAACGGAAATTCATCAGTTTACAGCAGAAAACAGTGAAGTCACACTTCCAGGCTTGACGCTTAAAGATGTATCGGAAGACATTGGGGAAAATACTGATCATACAAAGCCAAAGGTCTGTATAAATGAAATAAAGAATGATAACTCTGCTAATACTTTAGATACTGACTACTCATTCTTAAAGATTGACTATAAGAAAGAGGAAATTGGGAAACAGCCACCAAAAGAACAAACTTTGTCTCCAAAACACCAACAAAAGGCGAGACAGATTATGGAACTATCTCAGGTATTTGTGGAGGGCATAAAGGATATCTTAAAAAGCAAGTTGAAGAGTAATATGAATTCTCAAGAAGTGGTTGACCCTTCAGCTTATGCAGATCCTGAAACTTTAATTCAAAACTTAACTAAAAGAATTAGCTCATCACAGTTGGTAAATGAAACATCTAATATGCCCATGAACTCTAAAATCAGGGACTGCCCCGGAGTTCCCACTGTGAATAACTCGTCAGAGCTGAATACAGAGAGTAGAGATGATCCTCCTTATATGGCAAATGTTAACTCTGAGCATCTCCTTGATACAGTAAACCAAAATCCACATAGCCCAAAAATTACAGGAGTGTTTGAATTGATGAGAGAGTTAGCTCAGATGGAACATGATCTACAGCAAAGAGCTATTTCATCTAAAATACTTCCAGTGCAGCTTGAAAATGCTTTCTATAAGTTGCTTACTGATAGATATTCAGAAAAAGGAGAACTAGTTAGAGGCTTGAGTCAAAAAGTATGTACCACTTCTGAGATAGTGGATGAAACGCCATACATTTTCAGTGATCTTAAAAGCAAAGAAGGAAACCACTGTTCCTCTAATTTACAAACCATAAAAGAAATGCAACTGGAAAGCTCTGTTGTGAGTGGATCAGCATTGCCAAGAGATAAAAGACCTGAAGACGTATGCAGTGACTTCCCAAATCATTTGGGATGTATTGCTGAATCAAAAGAAATGACTTCTGGAGATTCCCCAATGGAAAAAGTAAGTTGATTTATATATTCTATATGGAAGTATTTTATATTAGTTAATGTTCCCATCGCTGAGACACAATACCTGACACCCACAACTTAAAGGAAAAAACATTTTTAGCTTATAGTTTTAGGAGATTTAGTACATGGTTACAGGCTCCAAGCAGAAACCTCATAGTAGAAGGATGTGGTCTAGCAGAGTAGGTAACAGTGCCAGAGTGGTGAGGGACCATATGGTACCATGGTCACACCTCCACTGCACACCAGGGGCATGCTTTACCAACCTGCTAAGAATTTCTTAATGCAATGAAGTTGATATAGCAGGGTTGACAGTCACATATATGCATGAAACACTTGAGAATAATCCCTTATGTTTTACTGGTTTTCAAAAGCTACATAAAGACTGTAGAGTTCAAATGTTCAAATTTGTTTTTAGTTTTCCAGTGAATTGCAACAGTGTTCACAGCACACTGAAAAAATGCATGAGTATTTAGCTTTCCTTCAAGATATGAAGCCTCCTTTAGACAACCAGGAGTCTGTAGATAACAATCTAGAAGCTTTGAAGAATCAACTTAAACAATTAGAGGTAAGAATTGTCTGCTGCTGTGTTAGCTTTCTATGACCCTGACAGACACCTGAGATAATCAAAGGCTTACTGGGGCTCATGGTTTTAGAGGTTCCAGTTCCTGACCATTGGTCCTGGTGCGTTAGGCTTGTGACACAGCACATCATAATGACAGGTGTGTGGCATAGCAGAGCCACTTGTTTCTCCAGGTGTGGTAGCACAGAGCTGCAATCCCAGCTCTTAGGAGGCTGAGGCAGGAGGAGTTCAAGGCCAGCCTGAACTGCATAGTGAAACCCTGTCTCAAAAAGATAAAAACAAATAAAACTTGCCTCATGGTGGAGTACCAAAAGAGAGACTGAGCTAGCACAGTGCGCTGGGAGTGCATGTCCACAGTGACCTAGAGCCTTCTATTAAGGTCTTGTCTCTACTACTTCCCTGTGGCACTGAGCTGGGGACAAATTCATGGCCCTTAGGGGACATTCCCACTCTAAACTGTGGTAGCTGGCTGTTTATGGATAGTATCAGTTTATGTGAGGTTTGAAAAAACAGAGCACTTCTTGTGTTTTGTGTTGGTATTTTTCTTTGAGTAGTAAATATATCTGGGACGTATTTCTCTATAGACCTTTGAGTTGAGACTGTCTCCGGTTGCTATGATTTTAAAAAAGGATATGAAATTGGCAGAAGACTTCTCAAAGTCTCTTCCCAGTGACTTTCCTAGAAGATACCTTGAAGAATTGATTATGAGCTACCAGAGTTTGCAGACTGCCTTCTCCTCCCTGAGCAGCGTGTCTTCAGAACAAATGAAACAGGTCATGCTTGCGATTGATTCTGAAATGGTAGGTACAGAAATGGCAAAGTTTCCATAAACTTTGATTATTTGAAAATTTAGTCATAAGATATTTTTAGTGTTAGGACCTTGAAACAGAATCACTATTTGTAGGACTTTGAAATTTGGAAGACATAAAGAAATGAATGCATAATTTTATTTTCTAGTCTAAACTAGAAGTTTCCTATGAAGAATTCCTACATAAACTTAAGTTTTTCTCAGAATGGATATCAGAGAGGAGCAGATCTATAAAGGATATTGAAGCTGTGAAGGCTGAAGATACTGAACATGTCAAGAAAAGTTTGGAGTTTCTCAAGGCAAGTGCCAAAGTAAATATGACAGAGGACATTGCAAAACTTGTGGATTTAATATAAGTATTCAGGAAAAATACAACTTCACTAAGACTACAAAGAATTATTTCTTTTGTCTCTAATAGGTATTTGTTCTTAGTTGGCACAATTATAAAATAATCACTACTTTATGGTTGTATGTGATTTTATCCTGAATACCTTATCAAACTCTTACTGCCACTGACATGTTTAGACTTAAAGACTTCTGTATTTATGTAGTAGTCACATAAATGTGTAATTTATAAATTAGTCATATAAAATTAGTCACATAAGTACATGACAGTGTAAGTAGTATCTCTATGGTAGTCAGTTTGCCATGATATTTTCGCAAACTCTTAATTTGAACATATTTCTCATGAACAGGATTAGGCTTCTTGCCTCAGTCAGAAAACTGAAATCCTGGTACAGTTCATTGACATTTCATAATCTCCATAATCTCATTATTTATTACCTCAGTTTAATGCATATCATAAGTATTAGTGAGGCATAGTTTGATGTGTGGTAAATGTACCTATCTTAAATCTTTGCCCGTTTTCAGTTTCATTTTAAATATAAGGTAGCGGACAAAGAAAATATTCTTGGAGGAGTTCTCTGTTGTATGTAATAGTAACTACCATTGTATTTAGAAAACTTATTGTCATCTGTTTCTAGATGATGGATTTTTGTTGAACAATAAATAAAAGCCTTTAAACTTCCAAACCCTGAAAAACCATATTTTAGAAAAATGAATATTCTTGTTGTTATAACCCTTATTGATAGCCTTACTCTCTGTTGCTAACTTGTACCACTTTGTTCACAGACTGTGTTAAAAGACCTGGGACTTATCAAAATGCAGCTGGAGACGACTGCCTTTGATGTGCAGTTCTTCATTTCTGAATATGCCCAAGATCTGTCTCCCAACCAAAGCAGACAACTGCTGCGGCTTTTAAATGCAACTCAGAAGTGTTTTCTTGATGTGCAGGAATCAGTAACTATGCAGGTGGAACATTTAGAGATGCAGTTACAGCTAGAACGAGATCTTGATGAGCAGAAGGTTTGTCTTTCTTTGTGAACTGGGAACTCTTTGCTTTTACTTTTTCAAGGTGAAGCCTTAATGTGGCTGCCCATGGATTATGGCATATTAGGAACAGTTGTCCAGACAGGCTTTAGTGAATAGGACATAGTAAAGCATTCCTACAGTCTGTAACATTGGTGTTTTTATAATGATGCTGTACTTCAGATGATTTAATTTTCATGACTCTGTAATGCTACTTAAGTGGAACTCTTACTTTTTTTTACCTTACTAATAGGAAGGATGCATATCCTGATTAATTTCCATGAATCAATTGAGGGCAGGTAGCTAAAGAAGGTTAAGAGTAACATGTTTTTCCTCAAGAAAATGGTTTGGCACAGCAACTCAGAGCATGGCTTTTGGAGCCACATTGCCTGTGTTTGTGTCATGCTGCCTTTTGCTTTGTGCATGAGACCTGGGGCGAGGCACTTAACCTCGTTTTTCTCACCGGTAAAGTAGAAATAATAACAATACTTACGTGGTAGTATTGTGAGTACTGATAAAGAAGTTATAAACACTTAATACCTTGCCTAGCATGTGCTAGGCTTTTAGGAAAGATGAGCTATCTTTACTATGTCTAGAAGGTAGATGATCAATGTATACACGATAGGAAAATGAAAGATGTTGTGAATTGTATTACAGTACTGTATCTAGTAGCAGGAATAAGGAAAGAAATGGGAATGCAGTTAGACATAGTGATCAGGTAAACATTGCATGCAGTGTTCTTTTATTATTTCTTGAAGCACAGGGCATTGTCTCTAGCATGATAACCTATTTATACATATCAGTTATGTTAACAGACAAGTTACAACTAACTTCTCTTTTGGTGTCCTTTTGCAGAATTCATTGTGTGTGTTGCAGGTTTCAAGAGCTTAAGAAAATGGGATGTTTCTTCCTGTTGGTCAGAAGCTCCATCTCTTACACATGTGCATGGCCAGTGTTCTGCTGAGTAACTTCACCCCAGTGGTCTCGTTTCGTGTATTTGGGCCATGCTCCCACTTTCTGTCTCTGCTTGCTCAGTCTGCGCCCCACTGCTATTATGTTTACAGCATACTTACATAAACGCTTAGTAGAGGGACTTTGGAAAAGTGTGCTAGTCAGGAGCTCTGCCGGGGTGACGTTATGGCCACACATTGACGATGTTTGGGGTTTTCTCCACTTTAGACTGTGGCAGAGCGTCAGCAGGAGTACAAAGAGAAGCTTCAAGGGATATGTGATCTTCTCACCCAAACCGAAAACCGCCTCATCGGTCACCAGGAAGCCTTTGTGATTGGAGATGGCACGGCTGAGTTGAAGAAGTTCAAGTCTGAGCAGGAGGTAGACTTGGGCTTTGTATCAGTGGCTCTGTGTCCCACTTGGTTTGATTGCTGTTGTTTGGAGGACCACTAAGACTACTGAGTGCTACCAGCAGTTTTAGATCTTTTCTTTCAGAAGCAAAGCATACCTAGAAGTCCTGATCTGTAAACTTTATACTAAAAATTAGATTCCCGGTTTGAAGCAGGCCAAGTAATTTCCCTGGGTTTTTTCGGGTATGTTATTGGATGGAGGAGATACAAAGGAGACTTGTATGAATTAAAATCAGAACCCATTTAAGGTCAGCCTACTTACTTGTGAATCAGGACAAATAACCATCACTTTGGGTTCTTTTTCTGTCTTGTGAGCTTATTCTTATTCCTTCTACCTTTTTTGTAATTTGTTCCTTTTTATTGAAAATGAAAAAATAAAAACAGCAGATAAAAATATCTTTATTTTGATGTCAAGAGAAAGAGCATTCTCACTATAACTGAATAGTATTTTGTTCCAATTCCAGATTTTGTACATGGTTAACTTTATAACTTAATCTCTCTAATCCTCAGTTTCCTCATCATTATACTTTCATTGCTACATTATTGTAAAAGTTAAGTATATATTGTGATTAAGTTATTAGCACAGTTAATGTCACATAGTAATAGCTCAATAAATAGGATCTATTTCAATTCAAATAACTTCTCAAAAAAATTTGAGGAGGCTTAACATATGCAGAAAAATATTAAAACAAACGTAGTACAATACATGGAACAAGTCGGGAATATAGCTCAGCGGCATAAGGGCCTGCCTGGCAAGCACAAGGTCCTGAGTTTGATTCCTGGTGGCAAAAAAAAAAAAGCAAACATGAACAAAAACGCATAATAAAAAGGGGAACACTACATATAGAAATTTCTTCTGCCTAGTAAAGAAAGCTGTAAGTATGGAGAAAGGATCTTAATCCTGAGCTTCCTAGTAGCCAGGCAAAGAAACAAACATCTCATTATTATTGAGTCTGGTGTTTAGAAAAAGAAAGATCTTCAGTCACTGGAGGAACTACTTTTTTTGTCCTGAGCAGAAAATATGTATTAAAAATAAATGTTTAAAAGCAACAAGTAATACTGTCTATTTATAAACTTCTGTAAATATGCCTGTATTAAAAATCTGGCATATGCATATTTGCATACATTATATACCAAAAAAACTTCAGTGTTATCAGTGTTTCACAAAGTACACTGCAAACTACATTCTTTTGTTAAGTATGAAAATCTCAAAGTTTTCTTTAGATTTCAAATAATATTACATAATATTAAATAAGCCAACCAACTCAGATTGACATATTCAGTATGCTTTTCAAATTGCATGTGGTATACTCTGCTTACCCCCCTTTTAGAATTACAACTTTATGAGCGCTGTGCAGTAATAATTTAACAGAGTGTATTTTTCTTTTGTGCTATAAGGAATTACAGAAGGATATGCAAAGAAGTGCACAAGCATTGGCAGAAATAGTGAAAAACACAGAGAACTTCTTAAAAGAGAATGGTGAAAAGCTATCAGAAGGTGATAAGACTTTGATTGAACAGAAACTTAGTGAAGCAAAGTTAAAGTGTGAACAGCTTAATTTGAAGGCAGAACAGTCCAAAAAGGAGCTGGATAAAGTTGTGAAGACGGCAATCAAAGAAGAAACAGAAAAGGTCCTTATTTTCACCTATGTGGTACATTATTACTTTGTCAGAAATGACTAATGTAACAGCTGCTTGATTTTATTAAGTTTATTAGGTGGTAATGAGTGATAGCCCCAAAACTAGAATTCTTAGATTCCAGGTATGTAATTGACAAAATACTACAAAACAGTTGTCCTTCTTAACTTTTTCTTAAAATTGAGGTAGGGTTGTGAAATGTTTGAGCGTTGATGAATTATACTTACAACTTTGGAATATGCACTATTTTTAAGTGCAGTGAATATGTCAGAGTAACTGTTGCTTTAAGGTTTAATTTCACTGTGTTACGATTGCAGTACATGTCAGTTTTTACAGTTTAAAATTATTCAAATACTACTTCTGAAATCTTAAAACTACACCTCAGCCTGCATTCATAAAACATGGTGTGAATATTCCTGCCCAGGTTGCAGCTGTGAAGCAGCTAGAAGAGAGCAAAACCAAAATAGAAAACCTTTTGGACTGGTTGTCAAACATCAACAATGACTTAGAAAGGGCAGGAACAGAACCCAAACAGGTCATTGAGCAGAATGGGACCCATTTTGATGAAGGTGATGGCAAGTCAGAGACTGGAGAAGAGGATGATGTGAACGGTAACCTGTCAGCAGCTGATGCTGGTGAGCACGTTGGAAGCCCTGAGGAGAATCTGAACCAGCAATACCAGAAGATTAAGGTATATTGTTTAAACGTGGTGATATGGCCAGATTCTATTTCTAGGAGAGCGAAAGCTAGAAATGACTTAGCTCATACTGGGTCTTACTGATCACAGCAAAGAAAGTCCTTTTTTCTTAGGTTGTCATTATGTCAAATATAATGAATTATGAGGGTTCCAAGCAAATAAAAAATGAAAAATAAATCACTGCATATAGCACTGTCTGTGTAAGTGAAATTGTGTTATAAGAAATTAATAAATAATCATAGTTAACATTTATACAGCAGAAACAGCAGGCCAGTCTCTCTTGGATCTTTCTGTCTGATCTCACTTAGTTCTAGTTATGCCTCGAGGTTATTTTCATTTTACAGGAAACCTGTAATTTACAAAACTAAAGTAGTTTGCACAGGTATACCTGGAGGGATGAGTTTGAGTTTAAACTTGGCTCTGCTGCATGTGCTTATTTTTTTAAAAGAGAAAAAGCAATAAAAACTGATTCAAAATTTCAAAGCAGGATAGTAGGAGAGTAACAATGGTTAATACATTGTGTATTATCTTCAAAGTAGTTGCTCAGATTACAAGATATAGGTTAAAAAATTGATTAAATTGCATAGACACAAATCTTGTTTTTCAATGAACTAATAGAAATCAGTAGTATAACTATCTTGTTTGTGTGCATATATATGTATTTTTTTCCTTTTCCCTTCCTCCTTTTCTCCTTTCCCCCATCCCAGTTTCTCTTTCCTTTTCAACAGTTTCTTCCCATTTCACAATATCTGTTATACGTTTTGAATCTTACCCTTTCAGCTTTTTATACTGGGGAGACAATATGATGTTTATATATGCAAGCCTGATTTATTTCACTTATGAGTATGGTCTCAAATTGCATCCATTTACCTATAAAAGTCTCAAATTTATCCTCCTTTATACCTAAATAGCACTCCATTGTGTAAAAATACCACATCTTTTTTATTCATTTCTTAGTTAATGGGCATTTGGGTTGTTTCCAGGATTTAGCTATTAGAAATTGTGCTGCTATAAACATCGGTGCACATATATTTCTGTGGCATGATATTTTCAGTTCTTCTGGGAAAATACCCAGAAGAGAAATAGCTCAATTGAATGAGACCTCCAATCCTAGTTTTTTGAGGAATTTCCACAGTGATTTACCCAGTGGTTACACCAGTCTATACTCCCACCAGCATCGAGGAAGTGTTTCTTTTTCTCCACAGTTCCTCCAGCATTTGTTATTGGTTGATTTCTTGATGTTAGCCGTGCTTTTTGAGGTGACATGAAAGCTCAGTGATATTTTAATTTGCGTCTATCAAATGACCAATGATATTGAACATTTTTTCATATATTTATTTTCTTTTTGTAGTTCTTTATCTGAGAAATGTGTATTCATCTCGATGCCAGTTTTTGGGTTGGGTCTTTGAATTTGGGAGGATCTCATTTATTTTAATTCTTTATATGTTCTAGATAGAAGTCCTTTATCTGAGGGACAGTTGGCTAAAATTTTATCCTACTCTGTCAGTTTTCCTTTCACTCTGTTGGTGATTTCTTGTGATGTGCAAAAACTTTTTAATAAGATGAGATCCCAGTTGTTGATTCTTTGAAGTACTTCCCAAGCAGTTTGGGTTTTGTTCATGAAGTCTCTGCCTATCCCCATGTCTTTGAGATTTATACCTACTTCTCTTTTAATAGGTTTAGTGTTTTTGTTTTAATATTTAGATCTTTGATCCATTTTGACTTTGGCTTAGTGAATGATTATAGACATGGGTCTAGTTTTAGTGTTTGGCTTGTGGAAAGTCAGTTTTTCCAGCACCATTTATAAACAAGGCTTTCTTCCGGTGAATGTGTTTGGCCCTTTGTCAAAAATAAGGTGGCTAGTGTGTTTGTGGTTGTGTCTTCATCTTTTAATCTATTCTATTGATCTTTGGGGGTTTTTTCTGTTTGTTTGTTTGTTTGTTTGTTTTGGCCAAGCACCTGCTGATTTTATCAGAGTAGCTTTGTAGTATAATTTCAAGTCAGGGATTGTGATGCCTCCTGTGTTGCTTTTGTTGCTCAGGATTGCCTTTGCTATTCTAAGTCTCTTCTGGTTTCAAATGAATTTTTGCAGTGTTTTCTCTAGCTCTGTGAGGTATGCTAATGGTATTTTGACTGGGATAACATTAAATCTGTTTAACAGTTTTGAGAGTATGGCCATTTTCACAGTGTTGCTTCTTTCAATCCATGAGTAAGGGATTTCTTTCCATTTTCTGATATCCTCTTCGATCTCTTTTTTTCAGAGCACTGTAATTTTCAATGTATAGATGATACATTTCTTCATTAGATTGATTTCCAAGTATTTTGGGGTTTTTTATTTGTTTGTTTGTTTTGGCTATTGTGAAGGGTGTAATTTTCCTGATTTCTCTGAGTTTGTTGTTTGTGTACAGAAATGCTGTTGATTTTTAAGTGCTGATTTCGTATCCAGCTATGCTACTGAATTTGGTCATTAATTCTAGAAGTCTTTTGGTGGAGTTTTTGGAATCTTCTACATAGAGTATCATGTCATCCGTGAATAATGATAATGTAATTTCTTACTTTTTATCCTTATTCCTTTTATTTCTCTCTCTTATCTAATTACTCTGGCTAATGTTTCCAGAACTGTATTGATTAGGAGTGGAGATAGTGGACATCCTTGTCTTGTTCTTGATTTGAGAGTAAAAACTTTCAGGTTTTTTTTGTCCATTTAGTATGATGTTGGCTTTCGGTTTATCATAGATGGCTTTTATCAAATTGACATGAAGACCATCTATTCTGATTTTCTGTAGGGTTTTTCTCATGAATGAGTGTTGGACTTTGTTAAAAGTGTGCTGCTTCTTGTTCACTGAGTGGCTTGCTGTGCTGCACTGAGCTCACATCCTTTCTGATTGTAGTTCCTCCAGACAGTTTGGTCTGCTGGTGAGAAGAGACATAAAAAAGCCCTTCCAAAAATTTCCTGCATGATGGAAATTAAAACTATTATTAATGCTACTATAGTAGCAAAGGCAATTTCTAAAGAAACATTTTTAGATTGTCATATAACTAATGATTTTACCTCAGAAGTTTTTTGTATTTTTTTTTTTTTTAATAACTGGACTTTAGGTATTTTCACAGTTCTGTTTTCCTCCAGCTCTTCCTTTCTGAATCTTTGGGATAGGATGGTGTCTGTGAAGTTTTTATAGAAAATACAAATTAAGCCAGGAGAAGAACAGGAATATTTACTGTATCATGGTTTCAAGAGACTGTTGTAGGACCTCATTATGATCATCTATAAAGTGGAAAATTTGATGAATTCCTAAAAGAAGTTTATGAGTCAGTTATATGAATGTCAAGAAAAGTTCATAATCTGACAAAAGTAATGAGAAGTGTAAGTGGACTAAACATAGAGGTGTCACGTGGACCAGCTTTTGTTTCAGTCTGCAGTGTTTTGTTTCCTTCTGCTCTTCAGCCCGGTAAGATTATGAGAACCTGGCAGCATGTGGAAGCTCTCACCTGCTGTGGCATGGAGTGGTGGCCAGTGGCCTGCTCCAGGTATCTCCAGGCCTCTGCAGCTGTGCCCTGGCCCCGCCGAGCCCTTCACCAGCTGTTGAAGAAAGAGGACTGATTAGATAGTTCATTAGCTATTGCAAATCTGATTATGTGCAAAGCCTTCTGAAGAGTAGCATCCAAATATAATTCAGACTCCATAGATGCAGTCTGTGGGGAAGATTTGTCCATTATGGGACTGGCATTGTTCAGACAGTGAGGATACAAATGTTAGGAGTATATTGTCAGCTGACTGATGGGGAGCAGACTTAGAAGTGAGGTCATCTTACAGCAGCACTTCTGAGTCCCTTGACTTATGCAGTACACAGCTTATTTTTGCTTTGCTGTTTGGTTCAGCACTGTTCTGGGTACTCAGCACTCCCCAGTGAGCAAAATCAATTCACTGTGCCAGTGCTTGTGTACAGAGTGGAGGGGCAAGGACGAATGACACAGCAGACAAAGCAAAGCGGCATGTTATATTAGAAGGTCTGAAGTGCTGAGTGGAAAGGTTCTAGCCTTAGTAATGGTAGTTAAGTGGGTTTGGGAACCATTTTCAGTCTGTAAATGGGGTAGTCTAGGTTGAGTTCACTGAGATGAGATTTGTGCAGGAATTTAAAGGAGGTAGTGGTTTCACCAAGTAGAGATCTGATCACAGAGCTATCACTAGACAAAAAGAATGGGAGTGAAAAGTCTTGTGAGTCTCTCCAGGTGGGACAGGAGCAGTGGGGAGGCTGTAGAGGTGTAAAAGTAGCCCTGAAGTACAGGAATCAGGACCTGTGGCTCCATGAAAGCCACCATGGTGAATGCAGAAGTGTCGTCAGGATTTCTGCAGAAGGCCGTGGAGATGGGGGGAGCAGGGTGGGAGGGGAAGGAAAGGGCATGGGATAGAAAGGATGATGACGTGTGCTGTCCATGTGCAGCCCCCACTGTGTACTGCAAATGTGCACTATAGTAGTTTAAAAAAATATAATCCTTTGCCCTGTTTATGTGGCCTATCGGAAAAGGGTATTTATGGCTGAAGGGAAAGTGGTGCCATCCCCCCAGGCCTACCTGCTGCCCCCACACCGGGGCAGTGCTTGGTGGCTCTGTACAGCTGAACCTGTTTGCAGCCTCCCACGGGGATGTGTGCTCTGCATGGGGTCTCATGTGCTCCCCAGAGCCAGCTGGTTGTAGAGGGGCCGTTACGTCCATGTTGACAAGCAGGAAATGGGTCCAGCCATACTAAGTAGTGACCCCTTCACCTGCATTTGGCTTTCCTGGATATTTAATTGTTAAAATGTTTTTTTCTAGTTTTAAAAGTACATATTTTTTTCCCTGTGTATTTCATGTTCACTTCCTAATAAAAATATTGCACTTACTTGCTCAGTAATTAAAGACACTAGCAGTCCCTTTTGTGTGGCTGTAAGGAAGTAATAAGCAAACTGAGCTTAGATTGGAGACACTTAGTTTAGCATTAGAATAGAAATTTGGGATTATCCAAGTACTTGTAAGAGAAGATTGGAAATTTTCTTAAAATTAGAAAGCCCCAAATGCAACTCTTGTTGTTCTGAAGTTCAGCAGAGAGGAGAGTGTCATTAACTTGAGGAGGGAGTGAGCTGTCCTGTAGGTCATGTGTGCCAGCAGCCCGAGGCCATGGGAAACTCCTGGCCGCATTAAAGCTGTGGTGCTTTGTCCTCACACAGGCCCAGCATGAGAAGATCATCTCCCGGCACCAGGCAGTCATTGTAGCCACGCAGTCCGCGCAAGCCTTGCTGGAGAAGCAGGGCCACTATCTCTCTTCTGAGGAGAAAGAGAAACTGCAGAAGAACATGAAGGAGCTGAAAGCGCACTATGAAACCACACTGGCCGAGTCAGAGAAGAAGATGAAGTTAACACACTCCCTGCAAGAGGAATTAGAAAAGTTTGATGCTGACTATGGCGAATTTGAACACTGGCTACAGCAGTCAGAGCAAGAGCTGGAGAACCTGGCGGCAGGCGTGGATGATCTCAGTGGCTTACTGAGCATGCTGGGCAGGCAGAAGAGCTTCTCAGAGGATGTTATTTCTCACAAAGGGGACCTGCGCTACATCACCATCTCTGGAAATAGGGTGTTAGAAGCTGCTAAATCGTGTGGAAAGAGAGAGGTTAGCAGGGCTCACGGGGCTGATGTAGACACTTCCGCAGCCCACAGAGAAGTCCAGAGCAAGCTCAGTCGTGCCACAGAGCGGTTTAGGTCTCTCTACTCCAAGGTAATTCTATTATCTTTTTTTCCAAGAGCTAAGTCAGTATGTGATTGTAGTTTGCATTCTGCTGTCCTCTTTTGTTTTTGATTTAGAAGCAGGAAACCTAAACACTTACATACCTGCTTTACTTTTGAAAAATGTATTTAAAGATAGGAGCTTAAAATTGTTTCCTCTGAGAGTGATTCTAGGAAGCTTTAGCGCACTTCTGATCACCAGCTTGACTACAGGTGGTGGTTACATGTGGACCAATATGAAGCGAAAGCTGGAGCAGCCCGTCCTGGTGGAGACTTGAAAGTTCATGTCAGATAGCCTCTTAGCAGATACAAGACTGTCCTACAGATTTACTTCATCAGTATATTGCTTTCATACTTAAAGATTAACAGGCTTTTTGTTTCTTTTAAATCTCTAAACAAGGGGGAGAAAATTAGGAAAACACCTAAGAACCAAGCTGCATAAGCTATTTAAAAAGCATCATTGATTCTGATTTCAATTTTAATGTAAACTGTTTGTCCTCTTTGTGTTAATTAACCTTGTGCAAAATATGAAAATGATTCATTAAACACCTTGTAAATCTCTCCACCATCTACAGAGTGTACATAAAACTCAGGGAATCTGATGCGAGATACCTATTTTTCATTCTTGGTTAAGGCTGAGCTATTATAAATATTGTTTTGAGTTGATGTAAATCTAGAACTAAATTCTCATTTTTGTGATTACTTTTTGATTCTGTCATATAAAATAAAAACCTTAGCCCTAAAACTTCGCTTGAAATCTCTTTTAGTTACATAATTCACACATCCTAGGGTAATTTGACACATAAGGAAACAGTGGTTCTCCATTGCCTCCTTTCTTTGTTTTGCAGTGTAATGTTCTTGGAAACAATCTTAAAGACCTGGTGGATAAATACCAACACTACGAGGATGCGTCCTGTGTACTTCTGTCTGACTTGCAGGCTTCAGAGTCCTTGGCCAGCAGACAATTACAGGAACCTATTGCTGTGGACCCCCAGAATCTGCAGAGGCAGTTAGAAGAGACCAAGGTAAAAACAAAACAGAAAACGAGAGAGACAAAGAAATAATTTGCTGGGAGGCTTCACTTTCCCATACTTTGTGACCGTTTTACCTAAAGAAATGGAACAAAACATAGGAAGAACATACTTCCTTCTCCACAGGGAGTATGACTGCTTCGCTGCAGGTTTTCCTGCTACCTAGCTGGCTTGACATTACTGTTCTACCTTACTACCAGAATTTCACTGCCCCTCTGCAGGTAAACAAAGCCCAGTATTGTCAAGCCATTGAGTCTTGTTTAAGCTTTTCCTCTTTGATTATAGTTAAACTCTGTGAGAACAGATATTTTGTCTGTTTTATTCATTGCTATATTCCTAGAACCTACACTATTACCTGGCCTAGAGAAGTTACTCATTAAATATTTGTTCAAGAATTCACAAGTAGAAGGAAAGACAGGATATCACTGTAATATTCAGAATTTTATGAGCCAAGATTGGGGTTCTTACTGAGTGTCCTAGAAATACAAACTTCAGGTATTACTAACATAGGTCTCAGAAAGTCTACCTGCAGCCTGAGGGTATAGCTACAGTGGTAGACTGCTTGCCTAGCATGTTCAAGACTCTGAATTCAATTCCCTGCGCCCGTGTTTTCAGAAATCCAGGCTTGATATCATAACTATGATTAGGGAAGTCTCAGTTATAGTGATAGAGAAAGTCTCTGCTCTATTTTTATCTAAAATATATTTTAAAATTCTTACATAATGGGAGATAGTTTTAACATACTCTATTGAAGTTCATTATGAGCCTGGTTTTAATTTTAAGTTCCATTTCTATTTCTGTTGTTGTTTTTTTTTTAGTTTTTGCCACCACGCATAGAAAGTAAACACAGTATTGCCAGTTAAAAAACTGTCTTTTAGAATTTAGTTGCCTGATAGTTATTGAGTAAAAAGTCATCATTGTGCTGTTAACAAGGAGAATAGGTACCTTACTGGGCGATCTTAAAGTCAGGTGTGGTGTGAGTCCAGGGATGTGTGACTGGAAGAAAGTTGTCTGAGTCACTTTCCTTGTTGTGGAAAATACCTGACACCACTGCTTAAGGAAGGAGGGGGTGGCTGCAAGGCAGGGTGGCATGGCTGAGGGGCCTAGCAGAGGAGAGCTACTGGTGGTGGGGCGGACAGGAAGCAGAGCCAGGGGAGGAGCCAGGCAGGCAATACAGCCTTCGAGACCATACCCGTAGTGACCCACCTCATCAGACCAGGTCCTTCCTCCTAACGACCTCATAATCTGGTCACCTTCCCAAAGCCCACCTTTGAGGACATGCGGTTTCAGGGTGGGCAGCTAGATACAAAGTATAACAAAAGCTAAGGCATAAGTGTGGTAAATGTGGCAGTGAGGGCAAAGTAGAGGGAAGGTGGTCAAGGGGATGAAAGCAGTGTTGGCTACTTTTCTCATTGCTGAGACAAAATATCCGACTCCTAAAACTAAAGGAAGAGGGGTCAATTTTGGTTCACAGTTTGTGGAGCTTTCAGTCCATTATCAGCTGTCTCTAGGGCAAGGTAGCATGGTAGAGGAGAAGCAGTTCATGGCAGGCACAAGGCAGCAAAGCAGTGAACTGTCAGAGAATAGCAAATGGCCACAGCTGTGCTCTTTCTGTCCCTTGTATCCTATGCAGGTGATCTCCCTTTAGGACAGGTAGCACTCACACCCAGGATGGACCTTCCCATTATCCATGCCCAGAACTCTGCTGATTTAGCAATCACACACCCTAGATTCAGCTCCCTCTGAAAAGCCCCACTGAGCCCCCATGAGACTTTGGTGGACATCTAGGCACAGCCATAAAAGAAGCAAAGAAGACAGGAGAAAAGTAGAGTGAGAATTCTAAGGAAGGAGGGTACTGTGCCTTTCTGGGCTGGAGAGTTCACCCCGCCCCATGGCGGGGAAGAGGGAGGTTCTAGACCCACTCAGTGCCCCCAGCTGCTGCAGCATCCCCAGGGGTTGCCTCCATCCTCCCAGTGGGGGGCCAGATTGTGTTGCTGGCGATGTCAGCCTGTGCAACTCCACCATTGCTGGGCTGGTGGGGAGTTGGAAAAGCCTCAGAAGCTGAACGAGTACTCATGAGAGGGAGGAGACCAAAGTTAGCAGCTTGTAGTGTTTCCTGTCATGGATGTTTCTTTAGGGCTTCAGTTTAACTAAAATCTACTCAAAATGGGCATGTATTTGAATGGGCATGTATTTGAATGATTTAATTTTCAGTTTTATTCCAAAGTAGTACTATAAGCATCACTTCCATTAAATTATAACCTGACACAAGTTAGGGATAAAAGCTATTAACTCTTTTCTATAGTTATGGAGAGCAAAGGCATTAGAGATGTTTTAAAGAAACAAAGTAAAAAAGATACTTCTTTTGTAATCCTTGCTGTTTTAAGATAATAGGCAGGGCTATTTGGTATTGGATGTTTTTATAGAACTGTGATAACTCGTACATATGTTTAATCATTCAGTAAACATATTCTGGGCCCATTTTTAAGTTTTGTGAAGACATGCAGATTTTAAAACCCTGTCCTTGGAGAGCTCACATTTAAAACACAGCGTGTAGGGGTACCCTTCACTTTGTTTCATCTTTTAAGTGAATACACAGTGTGGCCTGGACTTCAGTCTGGCTCATCTATGGGATTTTTTCTACTTTCTTTTTTTAAATTTTTTTTTTCTTTTAAAGAGATTTAAAGAAAACACAACAATAAAGTCACAACAAAACAATAGAAATGATATAGGATTTCAAAATAAGCTGATAAGCAATTAACAATAATCACAGATCTAGATTCTTCTACTTTTTTAACTAAATTTCTGGGAGGTTTTCCCAAATAGGTGCACTCTGATCTAGCTTCTTTGGCCTCTGGGAACAGATGTAGAATCTGGTATTCAGATCTTGGATCCCAGGTTGAGCATACTTTGGTGGGTCTTTCAACCTGTATACATGGGCTGCGTATGTGTCACATAGTTGTTGTATTGTAAAAATTAGTTAAGGAGAATGTTGCCATTAGCTGGAGGCATATATTTTAAGAACTGTTAATAAATTATGCTGAAATAGAAGGTGATCTTTTTAGGTTTTATGCTTGATATCTGCATATCTGGTAATATCTGATTATTAATTTACTCACTTATTCCAGAAACTTCTAACAAGGCTGCTATAAGGCAAGCTCAGGGCTAAGAATGGCTGTTGATAACTGAATGAGATAAAGAAGGTTGTGGTTTGATGAGAGAGACAGCTAACCCCATTCGTATTCAGAGGGCCCTTACCGGACCTTCTGGGTGGAACACTTAACCTAGGTAGGTGAGGAGAGAGAGGGGAAAGACTTCCTAGATGAGCATTAAAGCACAAATAGAAGCAAGGCTGATGGTAGGAGTGAGGCGGGTGGAGATGAGAAGGCATCAGGTCTCAGGTAAACAAACAACTGAGACACAGCTGTGGGCATTTCCGGAACAGGAAGTTGAGAAAGATCAAAGTAAAGGGATAGGTTTCATTCACTTAGTAGTGTTCTCAAATCTTACTTAGCCTTTATTACGAGGAGAAGCTACTGAACAATATCAAGTAGAGGAGTGATATATGGGCAGATACCTATTAAATATAGTACGGGCTTTTCTAGGGAAACCACTGCAGGCAGAAGCACATGTGGGCATCCTTTTTCAGTAATCCCTGTGAGGGGTTACAGAGCAGTCTGTTTATACCTCACAGGTAACATTTTCAGGACTTGATGCTGGGACTTCCTGTAGGAAGACCAAGTCTGGGAGCAGTCTTAGGCTGGGTACCTGGGCACACAGCTAGGGGTCAGCGTTACTTTGGGTCCATTCGACTTCCTTCATAGCATTTGTTCTGTCTCCCTGTCCCCATCACATAAATACAAGTATTCTCTGGGAGTCTTCATAGTCTCCTTCTTGATTGACGTTGCTGGGCTTTCTGCTTTAATGGTCTTGCCTGACTTCCACCTCTTTATATCCGGTTCCCCTTGTGTTCAGAGTTCCCTCCATAGCTGGTTTGGCTCTTTCATTCTATGTAAAGTCTCAAGACCACTTTGAAATCATGAACTCCAAAATAGGTTCTCCTTTTCTCCTGAACTTGCACTTATTTGTGTATACAAATTCTGCATATTACCTGAGTGGAGTGGAAAGCTTAAGGCCTCTTCTCTCCTCTTCTCCCCTCTTCTCCCCTTGCCCTGACTCCCGCTCTCTGGAGCACAGCTGACCAGCAGAGAATCCTTGATGACAGAAATGTCCTGTCTGCTCTGATGGGGTGACCACCAGTCACTAGTAGCTCTGTAGCACTTGAAGTGTGGCTAGCACAACTGAGAAATTGTTAATTTTATTGCATTTCAATTTAAAAGTCACATGGATTTATTTAGTGGCTACTGTGTTGGGCAGCACAGCTTTAGGTAACGTGACCGTTTGTGGGACTCCTAGCTCTGAAGCTGACTGCACTGTCTCCTTCAGGCAGCCTTGGGAGAGTCCTTGGAGCCCTCCTTGTGATGTGACTACTGAGGTTGCTCCTAGCCAGAATCCCCTCCTTCTTTCCCCTGAATTTTCCCTGTGCATTGCTTCAAATTCGGCCTTCCTGTAAATGAATCCTTAGCACATGCTCACTGCTTACTGAAAAAGCCTTGAATAGTTCTCCACTGCTCCCAGGTAAAATGTAAACTGTTTAGCCTGGCATTTAAGGCTTCCTACCTCTGTTTCTATTTATTCACCATATACATCTTCTTCTCCTGAGGTACTTTCCTCATGTCTCTGTGCCTTCGCTCGTTGTCTCGCTCCATTTCTGCAGGCTACCTTCAGGACCTGCTCAGTGGCACGCCGTCATGGCAACCTTCATTTCTCTCCTGGTTATCCTTCCTCTCAGTGTCCAGTCATGTTTTTACTTGCTCACCTTTGACACTTAACACGTTCTGCCATAGGCCATAAGATTCCTGTCTGTTTCATTTTTGTGTTTTCACAGAATGTAGCAAGACTTTTGAAAATTTGTTAGATGTATGGTAACTTTTATTGAATTCACGAAAATAAATACAGCTTAGTATAAAATCCCTAATTATCTCTTTACCTGGGATCACAAATGGCCCCCAAGATTTTGTGTTTGGTTTGGTTCTGGTGATAGTGTGGGTGCTGTGCAGAGCTTAGAAGGGTTCCATGGGGAGGGCTGTAAAGTCAGGGAACAAGAAAATTATTATGATCCAGTGCTCAGTGTTTTATTTCAAGATTGAATTTGTATTATCAGACTGGTTGATGCCCCTTGAGCAAATGCTGCATGGTAATGGTCTCATTCTGAGAACTGCAAGGAAAGTCTGTATGATCAAAGTTTCTATCATAGAAAATCTACTTTGGCTAGTTTGTTTTATTGTAAATCACTTCTTTCATTATTGGAATCTATTATATACTCCTCTTAAGTGTAATCAAAAACCGTTTAATCCCTTAGGCTCTGCAAGGGCAGATATCGAGTCAGCAGCTCGCTGTCGAGAAACTGAAAAAAGCAGGGGAAGTGCTTTTAGATGCCAGGGGATCCTTACTTTCAGCCAAGAAAGATATACAGAAAACACTGGGTAAGAGATTTAGTATTTTTGTTTCCTGCCTTACAGGTAAATTCTAAATATTCAAATAGATATGTAGAAAATCACAGAATTAGATATGAATTATTAGCGATCTTTCTGTGAAATGGTAATGCTATATGTGATAGTTACTGTGTATTTGTGTGCTCACCTATGGAAAACAATAATAGCAGACGATTACTGTTTCACTTGAAATAGAGAATGAATTAAAGTCTGAGTAGAGATTGTGTATGAACAGAAGGATGGAAACTTTGGTTTATTGCTCTAAAGCCACTGTATAGCAGGGAAATCCTTTTTCTGTTCTTGCAAATCTTCCAGACTCTTCTGAGCGTGTACTTCATCAGGAACTTCAACCTGCCCCTGTATGTGCACATGTGCTTATGAATTGTGTGCACATATTGCCATATTATCATACTGTGTGCATTATAATTACAAATTGCAAAAACAAGGAATTATAAGGTATAAGGGGAAAGTATGGATGGAAATTGTAACATTGTATTCCTCTACCCCATGCATCATTTTGTATATCCACATTGGAGACCACAACCTGAGGGCAGGGGCCTATCGATTTGAAGAAGGAAGAAACACTGTTTTAATTGTATTTCTGTTATCTGAGGAGACATTTGGTATTTTGCCTATCATTAATAGTACATAGTTTCATGTTGAATTGTTTATATTTCATGTTATGTTTTTTCTAGGACTATGCGAAATGTGTGATACAGAACACTTTCTCTAAAGTCTATCTGATTTATAAGGAAAGCAGCAACTTTAAAAAAATAACATTCTTACAGTGGATTTTGTTTTGTACATTATCTAAAATAACTTTAGTCACTAAAGTCAAGGATTGACTTCAGTGACAGTATTTTTCACCAATAAGTACAGAATAAACTCACTTCAAGCTGCTGTCCCAAAAATACCATGGACTGAACAGCTAAAAAAGCAGACGTCAGTTTCTCATGCCTCTGGAGGCTGAAAGTTTGATGCCAGGGCCCCGGCATAGTCAGCCTTCCAGCATGGGCCTTGTTCCTGGTGCATAAATAGCCACTTCCTTGCTGAACTGGTGCATGGTAGAGATCAGTGGAGAGAGAGCCTCTCCCTCGAGTCCTTCTTATAAAGGTCACTTAATTCTGCTCATGAAGGGTCCACCCTCATGACCTAATCACCTCCCCGTAGAGGAGGAAGAGCGCAAGTGCTTTTCCTCCTCTCACATCCCACTTCCCATTTCTGTGACTGTGTGAGTGGGGGCTGCTCCACAAGCTGGGCGTCGTAACTTTCTCTCTACTGGAAAAAGAATCAGATCCCACAGTGCTCCAATTGTTCCAGCTGTTCCCTGCTTCAGATGCCAATCACAAGTCCCAGTCTGAGATCTATGCTCAGTAGGCCTCCCCAGCTATAGATTGAGATTCCTGTAACTTGCTGTGTGGATTCAGTGGATTTGCTCGAACAGCTCACAGAACACAGGGAAGACTGTACTTTCCCTCACCTGTGTAGCGCAAGGATGTTACAGAGAATACAGATGAGCAGGCACACTGAAGAGGTGCCTGGGGTGAGGTGAGGGAGGGGTACCAGAGTTTCTTGTCTTCTCTGGGGCTACACCTTCCAGGAACCTCTGTGAGGTCAGCTATCAGGGGCCTCCTGGCATACATCCTTGCAGTGTTCTACTATGGTTTCACCCTGTGAGCGTGCTTGATGAGGTCCTCAGCTCAACTTAATGCCCTCTGCCTCCCTGGACAGAGGTCAGTGAGTGGGACTGACCCTCAGTGTATTTTTAAGAAAATGAATGGGCAAAGGGCCCATTGTGCTTAACATTTCCTGCTGTTTGAACTAGATGACGTTGTTGGGAGATATGATGACCTGTCCAGGTCTGTTCATGAACGAAATGAAAAGCTCCAGATAACCCTGACACGCTCCCTGAGTGTGCAGGACGGCTTGGACGAGATGCTGGGCTGGCTGGGAGGTGTGGAGAGTTCTCTGAAGGAACAGGGTCAGGTGCCCTTAAACTCTGCTGCGCTTCAGGATCTCATCAGCAAAAACATTGTAAGTGACATTTTAAAAAGAAAAACTTACACTTAACAGATTTTTTTTTAAAGCTTGGTAAACACCAAGGATAGGTAAATTTGGGATAAATATAAGGATATAACAGAAAACTTTCCCGAATAGAGCAGTATGAAAAGTACAAACTTGAGTGTGTAAGGTGATTGTTCCATGGTGGAGCCTAAGGGGGGCTTTATCTACTTGTCAGCGTTTAGCACACATAGAGGCTTATCTTGTCATGCTGCAGCCAGCTGCTTGAAAGCTCTTCTGGTAAAGTGTGTCAGATCCGTCTTATTGTCTAGCCTTTTAACAATTAGGGCCATGGGTAATCCCCAGGTTCCCTTAGATTCCAGAGTCGTGGAGTAGTGGCAGCCTCCTGTCTCTTTCCATATCCAGCCTGCTGTTCACCACTCTCCCTCAAAGAGATTTGAGTGGGATCCCTCAAGGGACAAATCAAACTTGTCCTTCAGTTCCAATTGTTAGCCTTCTTAGTCATTGGCATTTCAAGCTTATGTTGTTGTGAACAATAATCTTTAAAATTCTGACATTATTTGTAAACATCATTATAAAATATGTGCCATATTTGGTTTATTTCAGATGCTGGAACAGGATATCGCAGGTCGTCAGAGCAGTATAAGTGCCATCAATGAAAAAGTGAAGAAGTTTATGGAAACAGCAGACCCATCCACTGCTTCCTCGCTGCAGGCTAAAATGAAGGACCTGTCTGTGAGGTTTTCAGAAGCCAGTCAGAAACACAGAGAAAAACTGGCTAAAATGGAGGAGCTGAAAACCAAAGTAGAACTGTTTGAAAGCCTCTCAGAAAAACTCCAGACATTTTTAGAAACAAAAACTCAGGCTCTTACTGAGGCGGACGTGCTGGGAAAAGATGTCACTGAATTGTCTCAGTATATGCAGGCAAGTCTTCTAGCCCTCCTGAGGCAGAGCTTAATTAATCGATAATTCAGACACACTCATACACTGACTGGCAGAATTATAATTAGCAGTTGTCATTTTGATTGCTTATCGATTAATAAAAATGGATGTTTTCCTTCTTTGTGAATTTCAAACCCTTCTCCTTTACCTTTGCCAATGAATAGAAATAAGTATCAATTATTGTAGATGTTATAAGCATCATATTATGTGCCAGAACCCACTGAGAGTCAAAATACAGAGTGCATTTTAAAATGAAATAAATTTTACTGTTATTTCTCAGATAGCCTGTCTGCATGTTTATTGTATCTAATGTTACCCCATAGCCAGACACATTACTCTGAAATTCTCAGTAGAGCCACTTCAATCCATTACATACCTTTGGGTCCTTTGACAACTGTAGCATCTAAACTGACTAAATCTAAATGTTTTGTAGGAATCAACTTCTGAATTTTTAGAACACAAGCAAGATCTTGAAGCTTTACATAATCTCTTGAAAGAGATATCCAGCCATGGCTTACCAGGTGATAAGGCTCTAGTTTTTGAAAAAACAAATAATTTGTCTAAGAAATTCAAAGAAATGGAGGATACCATCAAAGAAAAGTAAGCACCACTTTAAAAATTGCATTTTATTTCTATGGATATTAGTTAGATGAGTGATTTGTATTTACTTATATTGATAACTGAAAAAAACTTGAAAACTTGTATAGGTATACAAAACTTGAACAAGTATAGGGCTACTTAAGTGTTTCCGTATTTTGGTAATTTTTGCTATAAAAATTAAGTATATTATTTGTTAAAACATTTAGGAAGAAAACTCAGTGTTTCTTCCATAAAAGTAGAAAACATTATGTAGGAAAATTGGAGGGGATACTGTGTTACTTAAAACAGTTTAACTTCAATGTAGGTTTTGAAGCCTTTGGCAAATATCACATTTTTATTTGCAAAGGTGAAAAATAACCATGAAAGACAATGCATGGTTCTTTGCTTTCTGAACTATTTCAGAAACTGTACATTACTTCAATATGTCCATTTCTTCATGGCCTTTTTTGTTTAAGTATACTTTTTAAAGATTACATGAACCATGAGTCCATGAAAAACAAAAGAATGACCCTGACGAGCTGAAAAGCTGCACAGGGATAAGCCTCGTAACTGAACTTTCGTGTCTCTGATCTCGGGATATACATCTGACTTTGCTAAAGCTCATGCAGAAGAACCCCTAAAAGAGAAAAGAGCACTTTGCGAATTCTCTAGAAGTTTTAGATGTTATTCATGCTGCTCATGCTGCTACGTTTTTATCATATCATCGGATACTTAATTCACACTTAGGGAGTATTCTGGACTTTCTGGTAATCATTAGGTTATTTATTCTTTCAAATGGGTTCAACTTGAAAAACATGTAGCCGTCAGTAATTCATCCAGCAGCAGGCAGTCTTGTCTGCTGAAGTGCCACGCACTTGCCTTTGTGCACGAGTTGCTCACAGGACACATGGAGCTGTCCTCACAGTGCATTTGCTGGGCTCCTGTTCCCCTGCGTGGTGCTAAGCACGCAGAGGGTTCACCATGAGGCTTCCTGAGTCGCTGAGGGAGGCTCCCACTAGCACTCTCCAGGCACTAGATGTGATTTACCTTCCTCCTCAGTTGAACGGCTCCAGTGTGACTGCGGGATAGTGCCAAGACCTCTAGGTGGCACTGTGGGTTCCTTATGTGGGTGATTCCTGTCTGATCCCTGTCTGGTTCTTTGCGTGCTTGTGTTAAGCATCCTATAATGGATAGAACAAAGCTCACTGTATTTAGCTAATGTTAAATGGGTACAGAGTCTTTGACTGTTCTCTGTACTTTGAGGGATACTTACTTAGCTGATTTCTCTTGCCATGTCTGAATACTTTTGTCCTGAATACTTTACAGGTTGATACTGTGCATGGAGGGTGCTTTTCAATATTAAGCCCAATATGAGAATAAAAATTATTGATTAGTAATTTGTCCTGTGGAACTTTTCCTTTTGTGGCTTAAATTTTGGTATGTTTTGTGCTAACTAGAAAAGAAGCTGCAACATCTTGTCAGGAACAACTGGAAGCTTTCCAAGTTCTTGTTAAATCCCTAAAGTCCTGGATAAAAGAAACAACAGAGCAGGTTCCCATTTTGCAGCCCTCCTTTGGTGCAGAAGATCTAGGAAAATCTCTGGAAGAAACAAAGGTGACTCACTGAATCTAATACTAATTTTTATTTGCCTGTAATGAAAGGTAGTTTCTGTTGATCTAAAACCATGTAATTTGGGTCTGATACATCTGCTATAAATTTTTGTGATTTTTGGAACCCGTAATGGGTACTTCAGTGTCCTTTGGAGGAAGGGTATGAATACTTTCAGTTAGTTCTCTTTCTCTTACTAACTGTTCTACTAACTTCCCTTCCTTGTGAAATCTCTACTTAGTTTCTGTTATTTTTGATAGCATTTCTTGCAGCAGTGAGAGATCCTTTCGTTACCTAGAATTTGATTCTAGGTTGGGTATATCACCTTAACAAGTATTGGAGTTACTTGAATCTCCTGTACAAATAGAGCCATGAGTCTTCTGTCATCTGACTTCAAGTCATTAAAAATTATAATCATGTATGACAGTTTCTCATTTTTGAATTTGTGAAAGTTTGTTTTTAAAAGTTTGCTGAAATTTTGATGGTTCAGTCTCACTGTGACATAGAATTCTGAGTCCCTGTGTCCATTTCATCTGGTACTGTGGCTGTTACCCAGGGAAGACTTACAGTTGACAGTTACTTTGGAACCTGTGGCAGCTGGCACCACGGCTGGGAGCAGGTGCAGAATGGGCAGCACCCACTCCTCACTGCTGCCTTGGTTGACAGGGACCTGGGCCATGTGGGCTGATGAAGATGGTATTTTTCTCTCCTGTTGACTTCCTCACAAATCAGAACCTACAGTTATTACTGTTTTAAAATAGGTTTAAGAAATTGAATTGTATTGTGCATCTTTGATATTAAAGCTGCAAAATAATGTGTTTTTACATCTCAAGAAATTACAAGAAAAGTGGAGTTTAAAATCACCAGAGATTCAGAAAGTAAACAGCAGTGGCATCTCACTATGTAACCTCATCAGCGCAGTGACCACCCCTGCGAGAGCAATCGCAGCAGTGAAATCAGGTATGCACCTCGTTCACAGGAGACCTGTAAGATTCGGGGCCACTTATGTTTATTTGGTGGTTCCTCTTATATGCATAAAATAACCTCAGAAATGCAAAATGAAGCGATGGGACCAGAGAGATGGCATCTTACAAAATGCACTAAAATCTGTCTTGGGAAAGTGTCTGTAGGCTAACCTAGTTTCAAATCCCTGCCATGTTTCATTTTATTAAATACTGCACTTAAAAATGCATCCAGATTGGTATGTAAGTATAAGAAGTGTTATTTTGGGGAATGGGACAGATCAGACTCTCATTTGTTTGTTTCTTTCTTAATTAAATGGAGATATTGATTCTCTACTTGAAGTATTCTATTCACATAATATTTGGTAGGGAAATCAGTCTACTCTCTTGGGACTGAAGTGAGAGAAGGAAGTGAGTCTCTTCTACAGGGCTGCTGTCCTTTTATTCCCAGCAGCTTTATTCTGTACTCTGCAGCATAGAAAGCAACTCTGCAGTGTGTCAGCCGGCACATCTGCGTCACTCTTGGCCATGCTGAGGCCGCTCTTCTGAGCGAAAGGGGAGAGCTAGGTGTAAACACTGATTCTAACACTAATATAGATAAGTTGTGGGCTTGGTTTTTAGTTAAGAACACTGCATCAAGATTTAAATAAAATAGGCAGAAGGCACATCATAAACATTGCTTGAGGAGTTCCTAAAGGCCCACCGAGGTTTGTCCAGGCTGACCACACGCCAGCTGTCCCTGTCATCACACTGATGTTCCAGTGGGGCTTTTCTCTCCCAGCCGCTTGGCCCACTTTGCTTCCTGTTTCGGGGAATGCTGACCTCCACTTTCTTTCCTAATCAGATTTCCTGAAATGTCAAGTTTATGTTTCTTTTTTTTTTTTTTAAAGGAATTCTTTTGTGTTTTACCTTAGTTTAGTTCCTCATGTCCTTTTTATATTTGTAATAAATATGTTTTTAAAATATTTGTTTGTAGGGCTGGGAGTTTAGCTCAGTGGTTTAAGTGCCTACTTGGCAGGCGCAAGGTTGTGAGTTCGATCCCTGGTACCGACCCAAAAAAAAAAAATTATTAAAAGGGCCGGGAGTTTATCTCAGTGGCTTAAGTGCCTGCTTGGCAGGTGCGAGGTTGTGAGTTCAATCCCCAGTACTGACAAAAAAATAAAATAAAATAAAATAAAATATTTGTTTGAGTCTTAGTTATTGCCAGTTAGGATAGGAATTAGTCTTGAACAGCTCCATGTTATTTTCACTTTTCACTTCCTTATGAAATGACATTGTGTGTAACATTTTTAAAGAGACAGAATTCAAGATTCAAATGTTTAAATGCTTCTATTTGTTTCACCTTGTTCTTGTGTGGTCAGTTTGATAAATGTGTTTTGGATAGATAGCCAATGAATACTAGTATGAGAAAGTATTATCAATTTTTAAAATACCTGATTGCAAAAAGGTACTGATGTTAAAGGATGATGAAATGAAAGAGAAACACTGTAATAGTTGCTGCCCACTGAGGAGTAGTTTGTTAGTAGTGGGCTGCCTGTAGTCCGCAGAGTGCTGTATGAGTTAGGTGTTGTTATCCTCCCAGATTGGTTGATGGGTTTGTCCAAACCCACAGCTCGTAGGGCCGGGATTTTAATTCAGCTGCTCCTCCTGCAAAGCTCAGACACCCCAGCTGCTGTGCTCTCTGGGTTTTGTTTTTATTTTTAAACTTTATGTCCTGTCTTTGAAAATCATTCCGCTTCCATGAAGCCTACAACAGCGCTGTGTGGCTATGCAGGCCATGTTCAGTCCTTGGATGCAGCACGTGCTCCTTGTTCACCCATCGTCATGTCCTTCAATACCACACACCCCGAGCACCTCCCAAACTCAGGAATCGTGTCATTGAGATAACTTTGTAGAGCAGCTTTGTGAGGAAATTGTTGTGAATATTTAATGACTCATTTGTATAATCTAAATGAGTAGAACTTTAATGTTTAAAAGATGGTCAGAGTATACTTTAAGAATTGAATTCATAGGGTTGGGGATGTAGCCTGGTGGTAGAGCATTTGCCTGGCATGTGAAGACAGTGGGCTCAGTCCTCAGCACTCCCCCTCCAAATGCAGTCTATGTGGAAGACAGGGTGTAAGGACCTTCATGGGAAGTTGAATTAATATTGTACATTTTCAAATAGAAATAACATTTTTAAATGATTACTGTGTTTAGGGTTTGATTTAATGACATGTACCATTAATGTGTAGATATATGAGGAAAATCTGATGAATTTAGTGTTCATATTTTTGCAGGTGGAGTAATGTTAAATGGTAAAGGAACTGACACAAATACACAGGACTTTTTGACAAATAAAGGTGAATAGTAATTTTAAATGATTATTGATTAATGTAATGTGAATTTTTTGAGGGAAAATGTCAAAAAAGAGTAGCTATATTAAAAAGTTAAAGTATATAATGCATATGCTCACAATCTTCATAAATATATTTATGTAACTTTCTATAAACATTGTTCATCTGAAATTAGTGAAGGCCAGTACTTTAGTTTGGTGCTGGTTTCCTCCTTTTTAGTTAGAGATATGTTGTCACTTGAAATAACATTATTTGAGTTTGGTGCTAGAGGAATATATTTTTTTATTTGAATATTTTATTTCATGTAAGATGCCTTTTTAAATTTCACTTGCATGTTCCTGAGTTGTTATTAAATAGCATTGTAAGATGAACTAACCTTTTAGTTCTAAAATGTCTGTGGCTTATCACAGTAAAGCTTAAGAGTGACAAAATAAAAGCGAATATCATGTAAAACAGACTTTTATTTCTAGACGTTTATTCCCAGCATCACAGACATGTGTCAGCATAATGTTTTTCTCACTCCTAGGTTTAACATCTGTTCAAAAGGACATGACTGACATAAGTCATGGTTATGAAGATCTTGGCCTTTTACTCAAGGACAAAATAGCTGAATTGAATACTAAGCTCTTCAAATTGCAGAAGGCTCAGGAAGAATCAAGTTCAATGATGCAGTGGTTAGAGAAAATGAACAAGACTGCAGCAAAATGGCACCAGGCGCCAGCCCCTGCTGACACCGAAGCTGTGAAGACTCAGTTTGAACAGAATAAGGTACATGCTGGATGGACCCACTGCATACAGGGAGGAGAAGAGATGCGCATTTGGACCCAAGCCGTGGGGTCAGGAGCTCTGTGCTGGTTTCTAGATCTGAAACCTTCAGCTCATAATTGGACCATTTTGTTTAATGTGCCTTTCTGTAGAGATTGATGATAATAGTCACTTTTTATACACTGTGACATTCAAACATGTGCAAGCTGTTTGATGTAGGTGACTGTGTCACCTTTGAATCGGTGTCAGTTTGGGTAGCAGCCAGTCAGCTATTGGAAGAATTTTGTATCAGGGATCTCTTCTGACTAGTATAAAATAGCGCAGCTAATGCGTCCCCTTTCTTAGATAGTATTTGTTTCTTAGGGCTGTCAAGATTGGGAAAATGTTTTTCCATAGGGGTAATAATGACAAAAATTTCTATAAATTACTGAGCCTATATTTATACTCTTTACTGTGTTATCCACAAAAGTGATATTCCCTAATAGATTCTCAAATTCTGTTAGACTTTAAGAGAACTGATTTTCTTATAACCTAACTGATGGTATCTTAGTTTTCTTCATAGTGGTTGGGGTGCTCCATAAGTTAGAGCATTCCTCTGCAGGATTCCCTTATCCCAGTTGGAGACTAGCAGAGATGAGGAAAGGAAAATAATTGACTGCTGAATCTGGGTTTTCATTCACTTTAACATTTAACAGTGGATTGTTTTCCCTATTTTGTCATGTTAGAGAAAAAAGTGTACCATAATTATGTTTTTGTCTTTGATGTTTGTATTCTAGTGTAATAATTTTTTTCCTTGTTAGTCATTTGAGGCAGAACTGAAGCAAAATGTAAACAAAGTGCAAGAGTTGAAGGATAAACTGACAGAGCTGTTGAAGGAGAACCCAGATATTCCTGAGGCCCGGAAATGGAACCAGATATTGACAGAAATAGGTATGTTAAGGGCCGGGAGTTTGGCTCAGCAGTTTAAGCGCCTGTCTGGCAGGTGCGAGGCTGTGAGTTCAATCCCCGGTGCCGCAAAAAAAATAAAAATAAAAATAAAAAAAGAAATAGGTATGTTATATTATTTACACTCAATTCCATAAACAGAAGCACAATCATGCTTCATTTTTATTAAAATCTTTACCAGAAAACACCCAGCAGTCTCAGTTATTTTTGGAGTTCCTTTAACATTTTAGAATCTGTTTGCTGCATATTTTAAAAGTGCTATTTCAAATTATATTATTCTGAGACTTGGCATGTAACTAAATTTATTTTTATGAAGAAGGTAGATACTTGTTAGTAAAATGCTGTGCATTGAGTGACTCTTTTCATTAATGTAGAAAAAAGATTTCATTTAGAAAAAGTAGGTCCCCTTCTTCTTCACCAGGTTAGTCCTAGGACTCCTCAAGCCACATGCTTCACACTCGTCTTCTCTGCCCAGCCACTACTAAGGGAGACTGGTGGTTTTCCTTCTTTATGCAGAGTCATTCTCCCACTTTGTCCTCTTCCTGTCCAAACTGCTCCTCATAGGTACAGAATTCTCTTCACAAGCCTATTGTCTTACCATTTTTTATTATGATATGAAAAATGCGTGTAAGACAGGGCTGATAATTTGTGCTGCTTTGGCATATTTAATAAGGCAATGTGTGCATAGCTCAAAGGAACAGTACCTGGTACGTAGCTATCTGAGTGGTTATAAACATTTAACTTTCAGTTGTTCCATTGTATTTATGAAATATTGTCCTTTCTTTAGAGTCAGATGTGCTGTGGTAGTTTAGAAATCTGTAAGTATGTTTTGGTTTGAAAAAAAAGTCAGCCTAAGGTGTCTGAATGTTCAAAGGTATGTTTATTTATTCCTACTGCATTGTTATCACCTTGTCCCTAATTTGGTGGCTGTCCTGGGGATGGCAGAGTTACTTGGGCAGAGAATTTTCAAGACTTTTAGAAAGGGGTGGGAATGAGGAATGTGTATTTCAAATTGCTAGTGATTTTGATGTTTCTCCATCCTGACTTCTTTAACTGCACTATTTTGTTATCAGATGAACTAGAGCATGCCATTATAGAGTAGTGTCATCACATCCATTAGTGAACATTTCTAGGCAGTGGGTTTGTTCACATGCTAGACTGAATGCTCTAATGGTTAATCCTTGACATCTCAGGATTTCAGTATGAACACGTAGGTGAGCAGACTGAAGCCAGATTGTGAGAGCCCCTAAATACCAAATGGATCTTCAGGTTTGATCATCTAGGATCAGTGGCAACCCTTTTAGAGTTGTCAATGATAACAAACACCTGGCTGCAGCCTGCATGCCATCGTTTCACCACCACTGATCTAGGTGGCGAGGGGTTAGGTGTTGAAGGATTTGAACAGGAAGGTATCACATTTAAAAGGGGAAGTATTTTAGAACCAAATGGATTATAGCTGAGAAACACTAATAATAGTGGTACCAGTTAAAAGGTTGGTTGGTACTTGGGATGGGTGGTTCCTGGGACCAGGGCGAGTGCTAAGAACAACCTTCCAGACCTCAACCCAGCCCACTGCATCAGAAACCCTGGAGGAGGAGCCCCAAAGTCACCACCCACCATCCCTCAGGAAACTGCTGCAGCTGGAGCTTGAGAACCACTGTTTTAGGCAAAACATGAGGAGGACCACAGCAGAGTTATAGAATATTTAAGGTCTTATGGTTAGGGGGCAGGAGGGTGCAGAGGGTCCTAATGAAGCAGTATTACATTGCAGTGATAATTGCAGAGATGATAACCTTTGAAAGAAATCTACAAAATGAAAACATTCACTAGTTTTGACAGAAATGTTAGTTTTAGTTCTAAATGTTGAATTGAAAGAGCGGGTGGGATTTCTACTATAACTTTCCAGCAAGTGGTTGTTAATGTGCAGTTTAAATAGCAGAGGATGACTGGGGATAGATATTTTGGAGCCACTTAGTTAAAAATGAAACTTGGACATTTGATTAACCCAAAAAAGTATTAATAGTCATTGTTCTAGTAGTTGAGTAAACAGACTCCATAGAAATTCTAGGAGAAATGAGAGATCTCAGGATCCTGATTGCTTCAGGGAATATTCCAGTTAGTGGAGTATCTTTTTAAAAAATTCAGTTTTATTCTTATATTTCACTTGATAAACAACTTTATATTCAACTTTATATTCTCTATTCTTATATTTCACTTGAAATCTGTGGCATTAAATGCAGTTAATCCTCTTAGGTTAGACACTTAGAAAAATGGAATGATGCCCATTATGTATCATTTTGAGTCATCATATAATCTTCCTGAAGTCATACTGAATGTATTAAAACTAAATGCCAGCCAGGTGTGGTGGCGCACGCCTTTAATCCCAGCACTTGGGAGGCTGAGGTAGGAGGAGCGTTGTGAGTTTGAGGCCGGCTTGGGCTACTACGCGAGCCCAAGACCGGCCTGAGCTACATAGTGTGACCCTGCCTCAAAAAACTAGGGCCAGGAGTTTGGCTTAGTGGCTTAAGTGTCTGCCCTGGCAGGTGCAAGGCTGTGAGTTTGATCCCTGGTGCCGCAAAAAAAAAAACTAAATGCCGATTTTATCCTTTTTTTTTTTTTTTTTTTTTTTTTAAGACTCTAAGTGGCAAGAACTCAACCAGTTAACAATTGATAGACAACAAAAACTGGAAGAATCCTCCAATAATCTCACCCAGTTCCAGACAGTAGAAGCTCAGTTAAAACAGTGGCTTGTGGAAAAAGAACTGATGGTTAGTGTGCTTGGGCCCTTGTCCATCGACCCAAATATGCTCAACACACAAAAGCAACAGGTGCAGGTGAGTATTACTTAACACTTTGTCTTAGGCTTGTCACCTTGACTTAACAAGACCAACACTATCATCGTGAATATGTCAGCTCTAGACACTGTGTGCTCTTATGCTTCGGGGGTGAATTTGTACTTCTCAGGTGCCCCACACTGTACATTTTAAAGCATTACAGCCATGAGTCATCCCAGGGGAGGCTCCTTAAGCTTATGTGTGGACCAGGTTCCCAGATTATTCTAGTGAGAGTGTGAAGTGTTAATGTAATTGCTTTTATATTTTTGTGAGAAACTAGCCCTAATTTTATTGTTTGAGATTCTTCCTTGAGAAGTTGATTTGAGGTAGTTGATAATGAAATCTGTAAAACTCATGCAGTCAGTCCTGAGGGGAAGAGAGACAAAATTAGAAAGGAACAGGGAATGGAGGAAGCAGAGAGGAACCCTTGCAGCCTAGTGTAATAGACCAGCCTAATTGCCAAGCCAAGAAATGCACAAAGGGAAGGGAAAACACGGAGCCAAGGTAATAACGGCAGAAGCTCTGTGTGGTCCAGTTAGATTTCTTTAGGTATGAATAGCAGCTTTAAAGCTGGGAGGTGATTCCATAAGCTTAAAACACAGATACTTTCTGAAGAGAATGAAAATAAGATAAAAATAAATGTCTGGGGAAAAATATTTCCCTCTGGTCTTAATAGTCTCTCAGACATGAATAGATATAAATATAAGAAATAAAAATATAAAAGATACATAAAATACACCAAAAGACAGAAATTTGGGGTCATTTGTTTTATAGTGAGAGTCATGTTGAATCAGTACTTGGGAGGCTGATGCAGGAGGATCTCCATGAGTTTGAGGCCAGCCTAGACTACATAGTGAATTCAAGGCTAGCCTGTACTACAATGCAAGGCCCTGTCTCAGACTCTTTTACCAAAAAAAAAAAACTTGGCAAAACAACACATTGTGAGCATAATATATTGTAACACTTACCACTATGTATTTTCCCTAATGTAGAGTATTTTGGACTGTTTCATAAATCCCACAGAGAAAAAATGGGTAGGAAAAGACAAATGTGGTAATAGGATGATGTAAACTGTTTGCCTTCATATTTAAAAGATTTAGATTAACTTCTGTTGATTTTGCCTAGATTACCAAAACAGATTTATTCTATTCTTCCCTTCAGGACATATGATTATTTTAGACAAAGTGTTTTCTCTTTGAATCCCCATGACTCTTCGAATTAGCAATTAGTTTAGTGTAATTGCACTGTACTTGAAATAAGAACTACAGGAGTGGTAACTAAAAACAAAACCAAAACCTGATAAATGAGCACCATTTCTGTCACTTTGGATGCTTAAAGCTGTGTTTTCTGTAACTTACTATACAATAATTTGCGTTTACCTTAGATTCTGTTACAAGAATTTGACACCCGGAAACCTCAGTATGAGCAGCTCAGGGCCGCCGGCCAGGGTATCCTGAACAGGCCTGGGGAAGACCCTTCCCTGCACAGGGTTGTGAAGGAGCAGCTGGCAGCTGTGACCCAGAAGTGGGACAACCTCACAGGACAGCTCAGTGACAGATGTGACCGGATCAACCAAGCCATCATCCAGAGCACACAGTATCAGAGCCTGCTGCGAAGCCTGTCGGAGAAGCTGGATGAGCTGGAGAAGAAGCTCAGTGGCAGCCTGGCTGAGAGCACCCGTGCTGATGCTGTGAACCAACAACTGGAAGCAGCCCAGAGGCTGAAGCAGGAAATAGAGCAGGAAGCACCACAGATGAAAGCGGCCCAGGCACTGTGTGCGGGTCTGTCTGCACTGGTTAAAGAGGAGTACCTGAAAGCAGAACTCAGTAGGCAACTGGACAGCATCTTAAAATCATTTAAGGATATTGAACAGAAAGCAGGTCTGTCCTCTCTTAATATTCGTGTTTGCTGGTCAGAAACAGATACCATACATAGCAGAGATGTCATATATACTGTTTTCACTAATCCAGGACCCTAAGGAGGCTAGTGCAGTGCAGGAGGGACCCAGGAGACCAGAGCACACCGCGCACACCCCTGGCAGAGGCTCCGCCCATGGCCCAGACAGATTCTGTGTGGGCAGAGTCCGCTTAAGAGACCCATCAAATACTGGGTATCCCAAGTTGATTTTGAAAAGATGTAAACATTTTTATGTGATATTACCTAAGTTCACCCTGAAAAACAGATGATAGGATATTAAAGGCTTTATGTCATCATCATATCTCCTTTTTTTATTGCTGGTGCTGAGGACCAAACCCAAGGTCTCATGTAGACTCAGCAAGCACTGGACCGTGGACCCACGCCCCCAGCCCCGTCTACTGTGATTCTCCCTGACTCCGTCCTAGATAACGTAGAGAAATGTGTGGGACTATCTGTTGTCTTCACTCCCTACCATGGCAGTAATTCTGTGGCAGCTATGCTGGCAATCATTAGAGGCAGCGTAGTGGGTTACAGGAAGCCAGAAGGCTCTTGCCAAAGGAATACGCGTTTTGTTGCTCTGGTCTGTTTGAAACATGGCATTAGTTTCTAAGTCTAGCTCCTATAGAACTCTCAACTTACATTTTTAATTGATTGGATTTGTTTATTGATTATAGTAAACATTTCAGACTTACTCCTTTTTTGACATGGGAGCAATATTAATGTAGCTCACAGAAGCTGCGTGGGTTTGTATCCAGGCTTCACTTCGTCAGAGCTCCTAGACTCTGCACGAATAATTGGACTTCTATTGTATGTAAAAGTCACAGAAGCAAAAATGGTCAGATTTTCCAAGAGGTATATTGTCACCCCAGCCTGGAACTTTGTTTGTCTCTTCCCCATGTGGAATGAGAGAGTGATAGCAGAGCAGGCAGTGTATGCTGTGACCACACCCTGCACCCTAATGCGTTTTTCCTTATTTCCATAGTCAGTTTCCTCTCTTTCCTGCTTTTTGCTTCTTACTTTCTCTCTTTTTTTATTGTTTTACATACTTTTCCCCCCTCAGTCATTCTTGTAGTTCTTCATATCAGTGCTAAAAGCCCTTTTTTTTAGCCACTTCTATACATTCACTTAGAAATTGTTTTCTTGGCTTTCTATAGGTTAAATTAACCTTTTGATGTAAAATAAACATGTCTGTAATTTCACTTTTAGAAAATTTCATCCAGCATCTTCAATCAGCCTGTGCAAGCTCTCATCAATTTCAGCAAATGTCTAGAGATTTTCAGGCTTGGCTGGATACAAAGAAAGAAGAGCAAGAAAAGTCTCATCCAGTATCAGCCAAACTCAAAGTCTTAGAATCATTAATTAAAGATCACAAAGACTTTAGTAAAACTTTAGCTGCCCAGTCTAATATTTATGAAAAAACCATTGCAGAAGGTGAAAATCTGTTATTGAAAACACAAGGGTCTGAGAAGGGAACCTTACAGCTACAGCTTAACATGATTAAAAACAATTGGGATGGATTTAATAAACAGGTGAAAGAAAGAGAAGACAAGTTAAAAGATGCATTCGAAAAAGCCCTCAGATACAAAGAACATGTGGAGACTCTCTGGCCATGGATAGATAAATGTCAGAACAGCCTGGAGGAAATTAAGTTTTGTTTGGATCCTGCTGAAACAGAGAATTCTATTTCCAAGCTGAAGTCACTGCAGAAGGAAATGGACCAACGCTTTGGTATGGTGGAACTGCTAAACAACACAGCCAATAGCCTACTCAGTGTCTGTGAGGTAGACAGAGAGGTAGTTACAGATGAGAACAAAGCACTGATCCAGAAGGTGAACCTAGTCACTGAACAACTTCATAGTAAGAAATTCTCTCTAGAGAACACGGCCCGGAAGTTTAAAGAATTTCAAGAAGTTTCTAAAGAAGCCAGTAGGCAGCTTCAGTGTGCAAAGGAACAGCTGGATGTCCACGATTCCCTGGGGCCTCAGGCTTACAGTAACAAATGCCTGACCATGCTGCAGGCTCAGCAGAAAGCACTGCAGACCTTGACGCACCAGGTAGATTTGGCCAGAAGACTTGCTCAGGATCTCGTGGTGGAAGCCTCAGACTCAAAGGGAACCTCTGATGTTTTATTACAAGCAGAAATCTTAGCTCAGGAGCATAGTGCCCTAAGTCTGAAGGTTGATGAAAAATGTTCATTCTTAGAGACCAAGCTTCAGGGCATCGGACATTTCCAGAATACCATCCGAGAAATGTTTTCTCAGTTTGCCGAGTTTGATGATGAACTGGATAGCATGGCTCCAGTGGGGAGAGATGTAGAAACATTGCAAATGCAAAAGGAGGATATAAAAACCTTTCTGAAGAAACTAGGAGCCCTCATAGCAAGCAATGACAATGCCAATAAAACCTGCAAGATGATGCTGGCCACAGAGGAAGCCTCTCCTGACCTCATTGGAATCAAAAGGGACTTGGAGGCCTTAAGCAAACAGTGCAACAAGTTACTGGACCGAGCACACGCTAGAGAAGAGCAGGTTGAAGGAATGCTTGAGCGTCTTGAAGAATTCTATAGCAAATTTAGAGAATTTTCTACTCTGCTTCAAATGGCTGAAGAGCATGAAGAGTCACAAGGTCCTGTTGGGATGGAGATAGAGACACTTAATCAGCAGCTTGCTGTATTTAAGGTAGGGAATTCTTTATTTCTACTGAAAGACATTTCTAATACATAAAACAAAGTGGTTACCTATTTTTTAGACCTTCCTAGAATAGCTGTTCTCCAGTACTTGAGCCTGAATGAGCAGAAACAGGGACTAACCCAGGCACCTGGGGGCAGTTCCAAGCTTCCTGGGATTTGGTTTTTTGTAGGCTAGGACCCTTAGATGCTATCAAGAGGTCAGAGGGGCACTTGAAAAAGTCCCAGGAAAGCTTGAAATGGAGCCCATTTCTGAGGGGACTGATAACTGACATCTGTATGACCAGAGCTGTGTTTTGAACTCAGCTGCAAAGGTTTGTCTCCCAGAATTTTCTTTAAATGATGAATTACAGTCTTTTCCTATTCTTTCTCTTTTTATAGTCTTCACATACTTACTAATTTAATTTCTTTTGCAAATGTTGTCTTCAAAGGTTCATACTTTTAATGGCAGTGTAGCCTTCCATGTTGTTATCGTGGTTTCGTAAAACAAAGATCTTAGGCTTGTGATCTGGAGGATTAGGAGTAAATTATTTTTTATCGGACTGCATAAGCTTCTTAGTACCAAGAAATGTCTGTTATTTGACAGCTTTAGTAACACAGATGAATGGAACGTTAGATTACAGTGGTGGCCCAGTTTCCGTGTCATTGGGTTTAGCCTCATTAATGACAGTGCAAGCAGACATTGCATCTCAGCAGGGGACAGAGGCAGGTGTTATCCTCCAACCCTCCAGGTTGGAGGATCCTAAGTATCAAGTCTTTGCTGTGCAAGTGTGATCCATCTAATCCTTTGGGGTTGCTCTGGGTCCTGTGCTGTTCATGCATTGTGTTTACTTTCTGGTAAAGACTAGTGAAAGTAGACGGCCCAGTTAGCACATAGAGGATATACTAAGAACAAATAAAACCAAGGTTTGCAAAACTACCAGTTGACCTGGGAGCACAGCTCAGTGGTAGAGTACCCATTAGCATGTGTGAGACCCTAGATTCAGGCCGTAGCACCACAAAAATAACAAACCAAACTGACAGATTATTTCCTATGGAAAGTGAATAGAAATTAAATGAACGTCCAGATTTTAAGGTGTTAGAGTGACATATTGTTTCCTTCACTTGTCTTTAATAACATAGTTTAGGAGAAGACAGAATTTTTTAAAAAACTTCAAATAATGTTGTTTTTGTTGTTACTGTTACTTTTTGCTGTTTTATTAAATGCCTTCAAAGTCCAGCTACTTCCAGGCTTAAAAATCAGTATTTGGATCTCAATTCTTGAAAGTTAAGGAACTACCTTAGTACTGGCTTTGCTTCCTTCCCTATATTGCCAAACTTTTATATTTCTGATTTGTAAAGTAAAAGATTTCATGCGACAAGGACACAGTTATGTGGGAGTTCGCTGCTTCAAAGACAGCGAGCTTAGGAGTGACGGTAACCTCAGAATTTTCTGTTGAATCCTGACAAAAGTTTAAATATTGAATGACAGTTCTCAAAACAGTCTTTTTAATAGTGCAATTTAACTGCTTTGTGGCTTGTGAGACAATTATGGTTCTTCCAGGTTTGTATAGAGAAAAGAGTGAGTCTCCATTTCTCCTCCCTGCCTCAATAAACTGTAAAAAAGTAGGCAAATAATAATAATAATAATTAGGCTCTACTGTATGTGGATGCTTCCCCTTTGTGTCTGCGTGTAAATACATGTGTAAAGGCAGTGAAAACCATGGCTGTGTCTGTGCAGAATTCAGCATAACGAAAAGCAAGAGATAGGGAGAGCTTTTGCACCGTTGCACTGGGTGTTTTGCAAATTAAAAACCTCCAAATAAGCATTATTACCATTAATAGTCTCAGAGATTTTATTTATTTGTGAAGAAACAGTGATCATTTCTACTAAAATAAGCTAGTTAGCATACTGTGCTTGTTTTTGAATTATTTTAGGAGTTGACTGAATATCATGACACACCTTTAGTCTTGAAATGCAGTGACTAAAAAAAAGTGTTGAAGTGGGCAGATCACCAGCATATAAAATTACAGCACCACAGGTTAAAAAGAAGATGTGGTTATGGTAAAGACAGAGGGTAGCTTGTGTAACCAATAGTTCTGTTTATTGGTATGGGTTTGTCTATTAAAGACAGCAGTTACAATACTTAACATTTATTGTGGTCTCACTGGGTGTCAAGCAATATCCTAAATGCTCTCTCTTGTGAAGTCATGAAAGGTAATAAACACTGTTGTTATCCTTCCCTTGCTGGAATGAAGCAAGGCCCAGAGAGGTTAGGTGCGTTGTCCAGGGTCACATGGGGAATCACTGCCACAGCACAGATGTTTTGATGGAAGTAACACTGTGCTTTATGTCACCTTCATTTGTTAGCTTTTGAATCTGATATTTTCTCTGGGCAATTTTACCATCATCTTCACTATAGCCTAATTTAGGCACCCTGAATAACCAGCCATTGTTCATTTTAAGACAAAATACCAGCAACACCTACTGAAGGAAGGTGTTCTATAAAACTGGCTGCAATAAGAAACATGAATTGAACGTGTGCAAAATGGCCATGGCCTCCTCTGTTACGTAGACACCAAGGTGACAATGATGGTGACCAATGGGGATGGTGATTTCCTTGGTTACAGCAACTGCTGCTGCTGAGATGGAACCAGACATTTCATTGTCTGGGTTTTATCCTTCTTTATTAAAGGGCAAGTGTTTATAGTTCAGATCTTAATTTAGTTTCTCTTGGGTCTTATTCTTTTGTTAAATGTTAGTTTCACTATGGCTTTTTAGAAGATTTGAAATTTTTGGATGAAATGATTTGTTTCAAGTAAAAAGCTAGTTCTTAAAATGAAACAGAAAAGCACTGAAGGATAGGACCTGAAACATAGACTTTGAAATAGTTATAGTCTAGTTTTTGTTTGTTTCTATATTGGATTATTTGAGACAGGGTCTCACTGTGCAGTGCAGGCTGGCCTTGAACTCATTGTGTAGGTAGACTGGCCTCAGAATTGCAGCAGTCCTCCTGCCTCAACCTCTTGAGTGCTGAGATTACAGGCGTGCACCACCATGCGTGGCTGTGATCCACATTGACGTTAATTCATCAGGTAGCTTTACTTTAACCTGATGCCATAGCTAAAAATTCTGTAAGTTTTTTAATTTTTTTAATTTTTGCATAATGTTTATATCTGTTGTGTGGAGTTGCTACATGGACATAACACATCTTAATTCTTTTCTTCATCTCCTGTCTCTCCCTGCTCTCTCAATCCCTTTACCATTTGAGAAAGATCTGTCTCTACTTCGTTTTGTCTTTTATTTTGCACTTTGTTTATATTTTGGGCTTCTCATATGAAAGAAACTATGGAATATTTAAGCTTATGCATCTGATTTATTTCACTTTACATTATGAATTCAAAGTGTCTCGTTTTCTGATAAATGACTCGCTTTTCCTTATGAAAGAGTAGAACCTTACTGTATGTAGAGACCACATTCTTTTTATCCACTCACGTTGATGGACAGACATACAGGCTATGTCTAGGATCTAGCCATTAAAAATTGTGCTGCTATAAACATGGGTACGCAGGTATCAATGTAATGTTATGTACTTAACTGTTCTGGGAAGATACTTCAAAGGGGAATAGCTGAGTCAAATGAAATTTCTACTTTAAGGTTTTTGTTTTGTTTTGTTTTGTGTTGTACTGAGTTTTTTTGAGGGATCGTTATATGGGTTTCCATAGTTGTACTCGGTTGCATTCCTACCAACGATGTAGAAGATTCCTTTTCCCCTGCAGCCTCACCGGTATTTGTTGTTATTTGGTTACTTGATGGCAATGGCCATTCTTTTCTGAAATAACATAGAATTTCAGTGTTGTTTTAACTTGCATTTCTTGAATGACCAGTGATGTTGACATGTATTTATTGGTCATTTGTACTTCTTCTGTGAAGTGTCTATTCATTTCACCTGCCTGTTTTTTGATTGGGCCTTTTATTTGGGGGGGGGGTTAGTCTAATTTTTTTTGAGTTCTTTATCTATTTTAGATACTAGTCCTCTGAGGAATTGCTGGCAAAAGTTTTCACCCATTCTATAGGTTGTCTTTTCACTGTTTCTTTTGCTGTGCAGAAGCATCTTAATTTGATATGATCCTGTAACAGTTGCTTTTAAAATAAAAAATGAACTTCTTTCAGAGCAGGCCCTGTTCCTTAGTTAGGAAATGTCTTATGTTCACTGGGAACATAATAGATTATTTAACCCAGGAAGACTGACTTCCCTGCTGCCATTTTTCCCCTAATATTTAATCTAAATGGCTGTTAATATTTATGTTAGTTTTCTTTGTAAGAACGACATTCATTTATCTTTAAGGTTCCAACTCAAACATAGTGATTAAAAATAAATGCTGTTCTAAACTAAATATCCCTATTCAGCCTCACTGAAAAGTATTATGAGGTTGTGAAAATAGATTGGTGTTACCCTTATTTAGCTTGAAGGTTTAAACTGTTTTGATAGTATAGTTTCTGTGTAAATGCTAGTTACTGGACTAACTTGCCTAAAGAGTGAGGTGTTTCCTGTTCTCTTGGTAACTCAAACTACCAGTTCTCTATTTATACGTCTATACTGTTGCAGTTAAATTCTCTGCACATTTTCATGAATTGGTGGATTAAATAACAGAGTAGATTCTGTATGTGGCAAAAAGAAAGCAGGCCTGTTTGGTGTTCCCCCTGCCCCTAAGTCCTGTTTGAAGACCCCAACTCAGGATTAAACACAGATACATTATTAAGTAATACTAACTTTTCCACATTTATATTTACCAAAGATCTATGTTACTGACTACCGAATAAATGAAAAATATGTCCCGCTAAGATGTCACTAATAACCAGTCAGATCTCCTGATTGTCATGAAGCAGTCACCATCATCATACTGAACTGATTTAGTTTTAGTGACGATCAAAGGAACCAGATGTTTTAATGAACACGCATAGTCACATCCTGACTAAACCTGTACCCTTTTGCCTCACTCTCATAAAGAAGTCTTACCTCAGTCCTGCTGTTTATCTCTGGCCACTCTGTTGATTCCTCAGTTGTAATTCATTTGTTCCCACAAATGAACACATTTCTAGTGCAAGTCACCCCGAAATGAACATTTCTTTTTTATTTCCATATTGGGAATAGCATTACACACAGCAAATTTTTAAACCAAGTTGAAGCCAGAGACATTGACCAAAACACATGCCTGATTATACTGTTACGACTTTCCTCTGGTCCAGGTGAAGGCATCGTTTAACCCAGGCATCGTTACTTGAACATTGGGTAACTAAAATGCACAGTATCACAGTGCTAGAGCAACCAGGCTGTTTGAGCACAAAATTTTTTTATGAAGGTGTTCATTAAATGATCTGAAAGCAACCTCTATGATGTATTTTTTAAATGTTTATTTTCATTGGTACATGTTTGTAGTACATAATGATTATGTTCCTTGTGGGATGTTAAAGATAAACCATTCAAAGAATGCTTTAATGGTAGTGTTTAAGTGTATTTATGTTATGAAATAAAAGTAAACTATGAATTATTTTGTTTTTGTTAGGAACGTGGAGGGGGGAGAGAATTAGATAAAGCTGTTCAGAAGGGCTTTTAGATGGGGAAAGTTTCTTAATTAGGCTGGATGTATATTAATGAGACCTTTTTAGTGAAGAGGTTGCGTAGTATTTTTACAGGTGAAAATATTTGTACTATAGAAGCTGTACCTAGATGAATGGATATTTATAGGAAGATCTCATTATTTAACAAACTATGTCAAAGTGACATTTAAGGTTTTAGAATGGAAGAATACCACTTCTGCTGGGTAGTACAAAAGACCCCATGCAGAAACCACACCTAGCTAGTGTGAGGGTCCAGAGTTGATCCATTGTGTGATATTATTACACTTTCATCCACCCAAGACAGGCATAACAGACGACTGCCTTCTTTCCTATGTCACACAAGGAATATACAGTACTAATCTGGAAGAGCTATCAAGAGGGAACATGGCAATGCAGGTCCTGTTTCTGGTTTTGCTGCTAAGGCTACCACCCTTACTGTCACATACCCTGTCTTAACTACTGTTGCTTCACTTAAGAGTATTTTAAGGCAGTTCCAGCTAGAGATTTTACAAATCATGAATTTTGAGGAGTTTGTTGTTGCTTTTTTTTTTTTTAACTGGATAAATCTATATTGTCATTTTACAGGGATCTAAAAGAAGAGCCAAACTGTGGCATTTACTGCGATTATCATAGGCCCTCCTTAGATAAAGGAGACCTCCATAATTAGTGTGTGTGTGTGTGTGTGTGTGTGCAGGAGAGACAGAAGAGAATTCTCTTTGTTGGTGTGAAACTGTATATTGGTTTCTTGATAAGAAAATTTGACTGATAAATGTTTAGGTCTTTAATCATTTATTAAATAATAGTGGCATAGGATAGGGCAAGGCAGCAAATTAAGTGAAAATCCATTCAAAAACCATGGCACCCTAAGAAAATGTCTGTGCTCACGTATTCTCCTCTCAAGTATCTGTAATTGTCTTAGTTTAAGTTACTTTCTTTTGCCAGTCTTTTAATATGAAAAGTACTTTCAATGTTAATGGCTGTTTTGTTTCTCTAAAGGTAAATGAATGGTATCATTAAAGTGTACATTGTTTTCATTTGTTGAGTGACATTTTTTAAAAATTCTAACTTTTAGACATTTTCTGTGCATAAATGCATATAGTTCTGTTAATAAGACTTGTATAATAGAATCACCTCCTGTTATGTGGAATATTTTTTATCATCGTTACTGGAAAGCTCCTTGAACATGGGGAAAGCATAGCCTTAATGTTGTAGTAATTTACAAAAAGAGTAGCAAGTACTCCTTAAACATACTAAAGTTTATACAAGATAAGTTCCCAAGGTAGTAATTTACAAAAAGAGTAGCAAGTACTCCTTAAACATACTAAAGTTTATACAAGATAAGTTCCCAAGGTAGACAATAAATCTGTTTGTTGTTTCTCAGCTTTTTTCTTTTGTGGTGGATTCTGAATCTTCTTTATATTTGAAACTTTTTTTAGTGAAATAAACAGCTATTGCATATTCATCTGATGAATATCCTCAAAAAGCCTTTATTTATTTATGCAAAGTTTTTATCAGTTTGAAAACTGTAGGATGCTTTCAGTTTTCATTAGTTAATGGCTTATCTGCTTTAGAAAGAACAATAGAAACTATTGTCTTAATGCCTAGTTTTGTATTTGCCGCACAAAACACATACTGTACCTCTTACTAGGTTCCTAACTCACATTCTAAGAACTATTGGGCCAGGAGGGACTTTTATCAGTTTTCATTAATAATATTGCATTTGTTTGCATAGACAGTTTTCCACTTAGTATGTATTGAACGTCTTAACCTTGCAGTCTTTCGGTTCTAAAAGCTTTGTGTTTACGTTGGTAAGATTAATTTTCAGCTTTTCCGTAAGTGACTTATTGCTCTTAGTGGTAAGATTATTTTTAGGAATTTTCCTTCCTAAGGATTTAACTTAACTTTAGAAATGTAAGATAACAGAATCATACTGTCTTCCTTATCATTCAGTTAGTACTGGTGTACCTTTCTAGAATCACCTTCCTTACTAGATAGTTTGTCTGGCTCACATCAGGATTAAAGTAATAAAAAAGAAAAAGATTAAAGTAAATAGAATTACATTTTAAAAGAAAAAAAATGTTTATCCAAAGGTCAAACAAGCTCTGGAATTAAATGAAATCAATCATTTTTTAAAAATTACATTTTGAAAACAGTATTCTGATTTCATTTTATATAATAATGACTGTTTTTGAGGAAAATTCTTTTCATCTTACACATTGTGTGTTTCTCTCATGAGAATGTGAGTGATCTGGAGATCAAAATTAGTATTTGTTTAATATATCTTGATTTTATTAATATTAGAACTATATCTTTAAAATAGCTGTATAGACTAAAATTAAGGGAAAAACTAAAGTTCAGTTCTGCTATTTATGAGTCCTTCTGTTACCCAGGTTTATGTTGCAAGTTACAGAGATATATGTAAATTATCATGAATCCTAATGTAAAATCAGTAATACAGATTTTAACTTGAACCAGAGCATAACAGATTGAAATAGTTCAATAAAATAACACACCTATTAAATAAATGGTGCAGATTAAGCGCGGTCAACCAGGGCACATTTTCTCCCAGTGCTGTCTGCTGTGAGCTGCGCTGTTTCTCTCCCTGCTGAGTGGTGTAAGGACAGCTGTGGCTGTGTCTCCATGTACAACATCTTCCCATGTCCATCCTTCTTACTGGCCAGACGGGAGCACTATTTGCTGAATGGCTGAGTTTTATGAATGAATTATCTGTGAAGTTTTTAAAGTATACCACTGGCCTCAAGTGTGAGGCTGCATGTTGCTCTTTTTAGCTTTTCATAAGGCTAGATTAACATCATGCTGGTCTGAGTGAGCATCTGAGTTAGGGCTATCCTTCTCATGAAAAGTTCTGTAAGGACCTTAGACTGTTTAGAGAAAGTTACTCGTCCAGATTTCATGGAAATGGTTGACTTTTCAGGCTGACATATGAAGATAGTGGCAGTTGGGAGTGAGACCCTTGATTCTTACTAATTCCCAGCCTCATACGCAGTCCACCGTTTAAATATGGTAGTTGGTTGCACATTTCTTTCTTTCTCTTATCCATGCATCCCAATAGCCTGTGCGCTTTAACACCACAGGAGCAGGTGCTGATGACAATGTTCCCCTTCTCAGTCATGACAAATAGACATTAACAATGTGATGTTCATTGATACTTTTGTACCTGTTTTCTTTGTAGGTGGAACACATTTTTAGTTTAGTAATGGCTACCTACTGAGTTGCATCTGTTATTGAATTGATGAATTACCGATAAATGTTTCTATGATTTTAAATTCAACATGTGGGCTTACAAAAATTATCTGAGGCTGTTTTCTTCATTAAAGGTACAAAAGTTCCCTCCCCCATCTTTTCTACAAAATTATCAGAGAAAGTGTAAGAACATCGTTCTTCATTTAGAAGCTGTTTATTCATGTTACATGATTATTTTATGGGATTGACAAAAGACAGTCTGCCTTCCTTTGCAAGTATCTGCTATTCTTGAAATGCTCTTTTCTTAAAAAGCAGGCTAGACTATAAAATAAACTTTGAAATTTCTACTAAAAGCTGAGGTTTGGCTTGCTGAACTTACTGTAAAACAGTATTTTCAAAGGGTGTTTGTTCAATAGATAAAATTTGTTCATGTGATTTTATTACATATCCAGAGTCAGGTCTTACCCTTGCCTGGGTCTCGCATTACTCTCAAGAGAACTACATGGATTTTAGTTAACTACAGATACTCCTGTTGAGGGCAAAGTGCCTGCAGGAATACTTTACTCTGGAAAAGAGTTAGATTTGAACTTAAGCTTCCAAAGAAAATGACAGAACATTGAGCTACAGCGGTCTGCACTTTGCATCACAGGTGCCTTGTAAGCTGCAGTAGATTCTTGAAAATGGCTTCGTTGGAGGTTCAGAACCTGGGCAGCCTCCTTTTGCTTTGCAGAGTGATTTCTCCTGCACTCCTGGTGTCAGTTTCCACCCCTCCCCAGGCTTCTGTAGCCTCCATGCCTGCTGCCCCTTCCCGTGCAGGAGGCAGGCTCCTGGTGCTGATGTCACTGCTGGGCAGCCTGCCTCGGCCCAGGTCCCGCCCCTTGGAGCCGCCCTGGCTCCTGGCTGGACTAGGAGTCGGGGGAGATGACTGCGAAGTCAGGTCACAGGAGCATGTAGCCCCGGAGTGAGAGGCAGCTGGCGGCTAGGAAGCAGGGCCTCACGAGTAGGAGCCCTCTGGAGCTGGAGAGGATGCCGCCGCTGGGATCCTGCAGCCCCCAGGAGCTGGCGCTCTGGAGCTCCCCGCCTCTGTCCACTGCAGCCTCCTTCGCTCCCTGGCTCCAGCTGAGAGGAAGGCCAAGCTGCGGGCATAGCAGCTGGTCAGTTTCCAAGGACAGAGTAGCCCTTTGGTCTGCAGCTGAATGTGAATTGCGCCGCCTGTGCCTTAGAGGAAACCTCGGAGTCCTCTCTCACTGCAGTCGCCTCAGGTGGAATAAGCCTTTGTAAAGAAGACCAGTTAAGAATCTTCGGGATTTTTTAAAAGGGAAGTTATTGATAGTACAATGTGCTTTCTGATTGTTTACTTTCAGCTGCCCTGGCCATCTGACATTTTTCTTTGGGTAGTTTGCCTCAAAGAAGCTTAATATGGGAAGGAAAACTGCCTTTTGAATCAAGATTATTTATAGCTACCCTCCCAAAAGAGTAAAAGAAAACTTTAACTTTTTTACAACATTACACATTTTTCTTGTAAGTGTGCCTTGATCTGAACAGTGCTTGGCCCCTTTGTCTTTTAAGTTTCTGATGCATGGTTTATTTGTAAAGGAGATGGAGTTTTGAAAGCCACGTTAAGTGGATTACAGTTAACCAGAGCTCTGTTGAAATTTACATTCAGCCTGTTAAAATGCTTGCTCATTTGGAAATTTTAATCTGGAAACCTCAGATGCAAAATTAGACTGAGAAGGGAAATGGATTGACAGTGGAATGTTCTGAGTGTTTGAGCCACTGTTAAGTGTGTTTGTTTTTTTCTGTGTTTTGGATTGTGTGAAAGGGAACTTCGTGGGGTGGGAGAGGTAGAGGAAGATTTCTGTTCTCCATTCTTGATGCACTTTACTTTTTAGAATCACTCTAAAGTCAACCAGGTAAAAGGATAGTTGCATTTATATAAATGCACTACTGATGACCTAATCACCTCGTAATGTATATGACAACCTGCTTTGTCTGAGCTTGTGTCTTTGTTCTGAAGACACATCATAGTGCTATTCAGAAGTAGCTATTTTTTTTTGAAAGAAGCTTTATTACTTTATCTCTTACTTTCTGTATGAAGAGCTGCAATATTTGTTTTGACTGTCTACAAAATGGGGAAGCCACTCAGCAGACCAGACTGTTTACGTCAGAATCCCCCATGTGTAGGGAAGGGTGAGGAAGAAGAAGACCTAAATATTGAAGACTGCTATGTCCCACAGCGGTCAATCTATGATACAGTCAGACTAAATGAACAGATAGACTCTGGCTCAAAAGGTAGCCTGTCTTCCAGGCATTTTACAGATCGAACTTTACCCTACAGTCACAGAACACTGGATGTTAGTTCATTCTGCTCTAATGGTGCCCTTACTTCTTCTAGTGTGTTTGAGCTGAGAGGCCGTGAAGCTAACAAACTAGATGAAAAGATGATTTTTGATGCACTCAAACTAAATAGTGATATTATTCGAACCGCAGGATTACCCAAAGCCAAATCTCATGCAGAAAAGAAAGAGCATAGACGGTCGTGGCGAATGTTTGTCCCAGCCAATTTTATGGATTATGCAAACAAAAGTGAAAGCTCTTTTGTTGAACCTATTGACATGTCAGATGCTGTTTCTAAGACCAGCAAGTGCAGATTGGGTATTAATTCTGTAACTTCAGGGGAGGCAGACTCTGGTTTATGTAGTCCTCCTGCAGAAAGGGAAGAAAAACAGGGCTTTTTAACTGGAGACCAGTCACAAATGAGAAGCTTGTCTTCTGCTGAAGATATTCATGTAACAGAGCAATATAGACCTATTTTTTCTATTAACTCCATTAGTGAACAGAAAATCCCCCTGCTTTCATGTAGAAGTGCCCACCCTGAGCATAACTTCAAAATGATTTTACATAATGTGTCTCCCCTGGAGGAAATAAAATGTGTAAGTGGTCGAAAGGCAACCCACGATGACAGTTGTTGCCTGCAGAATGACTGGAAAGACAGTACTCGGTGTGATCCATTAGTTATGCCCAGAGATGGAGAAAATGAGCATCTTTCTAACCCTGGACGAGAAGAGCAAACTTACTGGTCAGGAGACTTGCAAATCATAGCACAAAGTGTGGAACTCATGAAGGATCTCCCTCAGGATTCAGAGCTGTCTCCCATGGCCCTGGGGGGCAGTGATAGAGATTGTAGCAGCACAAGTTTGCTAGAAAATGTGACATTGTCGACACAATATGATTTAGAAGAATTCAACAAAGCCTCTAATGGGAAAGAGGAGGCTTCACTCTTTGCCCAGGACCTGGAGGGGACTCCTACTAAGTGCTCCCTGAAATGCGTACCAGTAAGGAAGGAAGCAGTATCCAGAAAAGCAGAGGGCCAGACAGGAATGTTGGACACAGTCTGCAATGGCTTCCAGTCGGGCCAGGTAATTCATGGAAAAGTGAAGCTATGGTACCAAAAGCTTGTGCTTCTCTTTCTGAGTGGTCACCAGTATTTCTTAGTTATGATCAAATCCAGACATTTATTTGGGGAGTTTGACAGGCACCCCTACAAGACGCCAGCTATTGATGAGTGATCATTACTACAGATTGATTAGGGACCGGTTTGGGGGAAGAATGATTATTCCCAGCTGTTGAGGGTCCTGCTGTTGGTGATGCACACAGTGCCGTCCACTTCATTCAGAATGCCTCCACTGTGAGTTCAGCTTAATGTTGGGCTTTTACGCAAGTTGTGGCTGACGACACTGCCATTTAAGGGCAGTTTTATTGGGTTTACTAAGCTTCAGCAGCTTAATCACAAAGGTACAAGCACAGTATTATATTGTTGTGATCTTAACCCCACTTCGGGACTTTTAAAAAGCGCTGTAGATGTTCCCTTGGAAGCTCTGAGTGTGAGAATAGATAAGTTAAAGTTACTGTGCTATTGGTGCAGGCATTATGGCTCCTAACTTTTTTTATTAGTACATGGTTCCTAACTTTTTATGATTTAGGATGAGGTAAGAAAGTAAAGGGTGCAGGCTTGTAATAAGCAAGAGGTTATTTTTCAAGCCTGTAATTTTTTTCTTCCCACTCAGATTGAAGTTCAGTTATGTTTGTAGTTTTACTAACTCTTCTGGTAAACTTTGCCTCCAGGGCTATTTTATTTTAAGTTCCTCTGTGTTTGTGTGCTAGCTTGCTTCTTTGTGTTAGTTTGGGCGGGGAGGGGGGTGTCTCTCCGCAGGTATCTCATTACCACTGATAGGGAGTTTAGACAGTATCGCAGAAGTTCTCAGTCTGTGAAATAATTGCTCTAGTCAACTGTGCCCTTTCCTTTGGTGTACAGCAGATGGCCTGCTGATTTAAAGGCCTAGCAAAATGCTTTCTTCCTTGTAAGGGATTTTACAGTTTATTTGTAGATAATATTTTTTTTTCTATTTTAATCTTTAGTATATTTTGTAGCACTTTGAGAAATTACCAGAGTCACCTAAACCTACTTTTGATATACACCATTAAAGTTTACTCAAAGCCAAAATCAGAGGTTAGGGAAATTTACTAGAACTTTGTATTAGTCGGGTTTTTTCCCCCAGTCCTGAAAACTGTCAGAGAAGGAGAATAAAACTTCCCCCTAATAATTATATGCCATACAAGTTCCTGCAACTAGGAATGTAGGATTTGTTTTAGATCCCCCACATTTTGGGAGGGGTAAATAATTAAGCCTATTCAAAGCTATTAGTTCCTAGAAGTAGTAGCTTAGAAAGTGGTATGTAAAAGAAATAGGATTGAACTGCCGAATTCTATCTTCATTACCTTTTTGCGACTTTCTGCTGAGTTACTTGGTAAGTTATTTTGAAACTATATGAAAGCTTCTTAAATTCTGTCTTCAGTGATTTGGGGAAATCTTGCATTTACGTGCAATTAACTTTTATAATTAGTATTGTTATGTAGAAACAATTATCCAGTATTGGAATTGTCTAAATGGATTTTCTGTAGAAAAAGCAAGTTGGGCTTGAGGCTGGGAGGGGACTTTTAGAGGAAATGGTCACTAACTTGTTTGCTGTTCCCTAGTATACCATTCACACAGTAACACAGGCATATCCTGTGTGCTAGGCGTTGGGCCAGGTTCTGGAAAAGAACTTGTCTTCTGCAGCCTCCACAGCTTTCAAACTGTTTTCATGCTTTGCCTGTAGTTTTCTTTTGAAGTGCTATTTTAATATTTGCCTTTATTATGTTTCCATCTATTTATCCATTCTTTGATTACTGGTATGATAGGCTTTACTATAGTGACTTAGAACGCCAAACTGTGTTTTAGCTTAATATCTGTCTAACCGCCCAGCCCTCTGTTATCTATATTACCCCATGAAAGAATTGATGTGTCAACTTGTAGTGTTCACCTGAGCTGGAAATATACTTCTCTATGGTGGTATTCCTTCAGCAGCTCCTTACCAAGTAGATGTTAAATGCTGAGTCACCAGGGTGGTTCCAGGGCATAGAACTGCCATGAGGAAACAGTCGGCAGTGTCAGCTTCCATGGAATCTGCAGTGTAACTTGTTGAATCCTTTGCTAGACACAGGCATCATCAGGTGCATGGGGGTGGAGAGTAAGGGAGGGAAAGTGTGGAAACTGCTGGCCATGCTTGCTGGGGTGGTGGGGGACAGAGAGGGGCCAGAGTTGCTGTGCTGCTGACGTGTGTGGTCGCAGCCTTGGATGAGGCCACTGTGCCTCTCGTGAGCCTGCTGGCATTTTATAAGCATCAGAGGGATGCTTACTGGCTCAGCGCATGCCTGTCTTTTTCCTTTTCTGTCTGTCCATGTGTTTGACTTTTGGGTCCTCTTCATTTTCTTGCCGTGATTCTCTATTTCCAGTTTGAGTCTCAAGCTTCAGTTGCCAGCTAGGGGTGTCCTTCCGAGAAGCTCTGAGATTCTGCCCCAGCGAGGTTCATCTTGGGCCCATCTACTCCTTCACCTATTCTGTAAACCTTTCACTAAATTTAAATTGGGACAATAGGATATTTCTTAGGCTGTGATAATGAAGCAATAAAGGACACATAATGCTGTCTTCATGTTTTCTAGGTGATCTGATCAAATGTACAATCTCATTCTTGATATTCTTGAATTATTTTGATCTTAAAATTTTTTATTTAATTTACTTTCATGCTGTCATTCACAGGGTACCTATGGCCTATGAATAGGAAACAATTATCTTCTGTAATAACTCAAAGTTTTTACTACCTGATGACTGTAAACACCAGGATGTATTGGGTGATTGTTAGATAGTATAATTCATGTAATTGTGGTTCTTCCAACTGCAGGTTTTCCAGAAGGAAGAGATTGAACCTTTGCAGGTTAAACAGCAAGATGTAAACTGGTTGGGTCAAGGGCTTATTCAGAGTGCTGCTAAAAGCACCAGCACTCAGGGCTTGGAGCACGACCTGGAAGATGTCAGTTCACGGTGGAAAACTCTCAATAAGAAGGTGATTTTTTTTAATCCCCCTCGTCATTTTTGTTAATTATTATTCACCAGCATGTATTGTGACTTCTCATCAGATTTGTAGTAGCCAAACTTCCTTAAATATGTCTACTTTTAATATTGCTATAAACTGGATGGCCTGAGCACAGATGCCCACAGGAGCTGGGGTAGTTAGGGAGCATATGGGAGCGAAGGGAGCCAGGAGAAGCTGGGCCCCCCCAACCCCCGTCGTGGTCTCGATTTTGATATGACTACTGGCACATGACCTTAGGCACAGCAGGTGTGGCAGCTGGAAGCCCAGACCCTTTCAAGCGATTACGGTGCCTGAAAGGGGTGGGGAGCCTCTTTGCTTCAGCCAACCACTGGTGCAGGGATACCCTGTGCTGCTGCCACATGCTCTGCTTACTGTCAAAAGAATCTGGAAATCTCGCTTTTTGTGTGAAACCTTCCTGTTCTCAGACGTTGGTGACTAACTTCACACTGTGGAAGTGAAAGAAGCAATGTGTTGCTGTCAGACCTAGACTGAAGGTTTGCCACCCTCACTGTAGTTGGTCAGTTCCCAATACTCAGCTTCCCTGAGAGAAGACACTGGAAATAGTGCTCTGTTACCTTAGAGCCGTAATGCGGATGCACACTGGTTCAGGGTATCAGTGATCACAGGTTGCTGGGAAACGACAGTGCTTATTTAGTGGTGGTGCTTGTTCTTATTGCTTTCCCTGCATTGAACTCTTAAGCGTTTTCCAGATCTTAAGACAACATCATCTTTTAAGGTCTCAATAAAGAGGTAATTTTCTTATTGGCAATGATTCACATTAAGCCCAAATCAGCATGCAGTGTCAGGTGTAAGTTTATTCTGTAGTGCTGACAGTATCTTGCCAATGTTTTTCAGTAAAGGAGAAGATCTATGAAAACAGCAGTGGGATACCTCTATGTAGGACCCAAAGAAAAGAAAGACCTGAGAAGACAAGGGCTCTGGTTTGTCGAAAAGGGATTTAGGACCTGATGCTAACAGAATTTAACTGAATGTTTTGTAGTAGTTTTGCATACCAAAATATAAATAATTCTCTCTTTGCTGTAATAATTTCTTACAGTCTTTTATCATTATCCCTGATATTCAGCAGTAGAAAATCAAAAATGAATCTCAATAGTGATAAAATGACTAAGGCACAGTTTTTCAGTAATTTTAAATATTCAAATCACTTTTTACTAACTACAGATACACTGGACATTTCCAGACTCTCACAGATTTAGTCTCTGTCTTGACTGTTTGGGATGGCTACCTCATTACCTTGATGACTTACTTAAGTTTGATTCCTTTTCACTCCTATTCTACCTACTGTCAATGCTTTGGGTAGATTTTAAGTAAAAATCAAAAGAAGATGTGTGATGAAATGAGAAAATAAGTGAGACAAGCGGTAGGTAGCCAGTGGCAGCTTTCATTATAAGTAAACAAGCTGAAGCACCTGCACCTTCACAGGTGGCTCAACGAGCAGCCCAGCTACAGGAGGCCCTGCTGCACTGCGGGAGGTTCCAGGATGCCTTGGAGTCCCTGCTCAGCTGGATGGCTGACACTGAGGAGCTTGTGGCCAGTCAGAAGCCCCCATCAGCTGAGTTCAAAGTGGTCAAGGCTCAAATGCAAGAGCAAAAGGTAAGTTAGTAGTGTTTTTGTATTGTGTTTCACATTGACTAATCAAAATGAGAATAAAAATGTACCGCTTTGTATCTATCCGTAGGCTATCCTGGTAAACTGGTTCATGCTGTGATAAATATTATTTTATTAGTCATTAAATCAACACTTAGTATCTGCTGGAGTGTAGGCCTTGTTCCAGATGCTGGGATTACATCAGTGAATAAAAATAATAAAAGTTCCTCCTTGAGGCTGAAGTCTAATGGGAAGGACAGGATAAGGAAAGAGACACAAACAAGGTGAATGTGTAAAGTAGTGAGTTAGATATAAGTAAAGCAGGGGCAAGAGATAGGAATCAGAACGACAGAGCAAGGATGGGTGAGCAGGAAGTGCAATGATTTTAAATAAGGTATTCAGGGAGGGTTTCACTGACAGAATGACATTTGGACAGAAACATCGTTCCCTTCTGCATTAGTGTATCTGTATAAAATTGCCTTTCTTGTGGATTAAGTATTGGCAGTTTCTCCTAGTTCAGTCTATTAGTAAAGAGGCAAATATTTAATCCACATGTGCATGGGAATGTGCCATTATGTCTTTTGACAATGCTAAAAATATCCAAATTTGGAAAACACAATCTGTGTAAGGATAACCATCCAGAACCATTATATTCAGTTTTGGGCACCTAATGACGTGTTTGTCAGCTATGACACATTTGATGACATTTTCCCAGTAGCCTATGGCCTAGGACTTGGGAAGGGGTTTAGTACATAGAACATTGGTAAATTTCCCCCGTGAAACTTTGGAAAGAAAGGAGTATATTATTTTAATTTTAATTAAATTTCTTACATTCAAAACTTTTTTTTATTTAAGAGAAAAATTACACAGAAAAGAAAGACGAAAAGCAAAAGAGACAAATGACAACAGCAATCCAAAACAGTAACGTTACAGGTTTACAAAACAAGATGATAGGAACTTGTACATTTAAAACTCTTAAAAATTTAACTTATCTTTCTAGTTGTGGCTTCACTTGATAAAGTTAATACTAATAGAGTATATTTCAAAATTGCTAAAAAACTTTTTAAAATGTTCTCAATACTGAAAAATGGTAAACAGGGGAGGTGCTAGATATGTTAAGTACTGAATTTAATCATTCCACAATGTACACATGCATATATACATATGTGTATGCGTGTGTGTGTGTGTGTATATATATATATCACATTGTACTCCAAAAATACATAGAATTATTATTTGTCAGTTAAAATTTTTTTAAAACTTCCACATTTGGCCTCATTTAAAAAATTTAAAACCTACTCCTTACTTTAATTTCTACATTTCCTAGTATTTCTCTAAAATTTATCAGAAAACTTCGGCGTTTTGGAAGTAGTTAGAAATAAGCATTAAGGAAACATAACTGGAAACATTGCATTTGTATCATTTTTGAATAATATATACCTGCTACCATTCACAATTCAGTTTATTCTTTCAGAGTAAATTAATGATGCTTAGTCAACAAAATCCACTTGTTGAGTTGGCTTTCTTAATTGCCAGAGGCTTTGCTAGTGAAGTTTAGCTAAGGTAATTTACCTAATTAGTTTTCCTTGCTGTCTAAACCATCTGTTCTACTTTGATTATAAAATAACTTGTGTCAACAGAGTTGGTGATGCTGCGCCTTCTTTTGAAACGTGTATTCCTCTTAGCTCTCACCTTGGAGGTCTTAGAATACTCTGCTAGCATTTCACTTCTGCCAGTGAGGATCAGATCAAGAGGCCGGAGGCCTGTGGTGTACCTGGGCCTTCCTCGGTGCTTCCTGGGGTGCTTTAACACGGCAGCCGTAGTACCTGAGCCAGGCAGTTGCTCAGGAGCAGGTGGCGCTGATGAGGTCAGAATGAGGTAGCCCTGAGTGTGGCTCCCTATGTCAGCCTTTTCATTCTAGGCATCTCGTGATGCTTAATTAGAATTAAATTGAATTTTGCTCCTACTGCTAAATCCTGGAATGTTAGTGTTACTTAGCCAACTTAATTGGCTTTCATACCCTCTTCCTCTGTAATGATATTTAAAGGCTCTTTTTTCATTTTCTTCCTCTGAAGGATTTTAGCATCTAGTTCCAGCTAGTAAAAGGATGCAAGCACTGTTCCTGTTATCCTTGCTAACTTGGGAGTTTGGTCTGAGTCTTAACTTCCTCGTCAGTCGTGGGTTGTTTAATGTGGGAAAGAGTTTTAAAAATAGTAATGATTCATAATAATCTTTTTATTTGTATACAGCAGATAATTGTTGACTGTTTGAGTCATTCCTGTTTCATTAAAGTGAGGGAAATTTTCTACTTTTCCTCTGATTCAGTGGGGTCGTTCCAAGCAGTACTGTCCCCTCTATTATTTTATTTTTTAAAAATTAATTATGAAGAGTTCAGTAACTTTATCAATGTTAGTTTTGTGTATTCTGAAAAGCCCTGCCACCAGGTATCTGATACAGTAGTGGTAAGTTAGTAAACCTAGTCCGTGTCTGCATTCATACAAGGTATGTTTGTGTCATGCACATACCAATTTTTTTTTTCCAAACAGTGTTTCACTATGCAGTTCAGCCTGGCCTTAAAGTCACTTTGTAGCCCAGCCTGGCCTTGACCTCTCAGGGATCCTCCTACCTCAACCTTCTGAGTGCTGAAATTATAGACACGCATGACCATGCCTGACATCATACCAAAAATACTTTTTTTTTTTTTTTTTTTTGCGGCACCAGGGATTGAACTCACAGCCTTGCACCTGCCAGACAGGCGCTTAAGCCACTGAGCCAAGCTCCCGGCCCTAGTGTTTTGAGGCAGGGTCGCACTGTGTAGCTCAGGTAGGCCTTGTGCTCACGTTGTAGCCCAAGCTGGCCTTGAACTCACAATGCTTCTGCCTCAGCCTCCCGAGTGCTGGGATTACATACCAAAAATACTTAAAGCAGATTTTATGTTGTGTTTATTTAATTATTCTTTTGCTTTAAAAATATTTAATGTTTGTCTCAAGCTTCTGCAAAGATTGCTGGACGACCGCAAATCTACTGTGGAGATAATCAAACGAGAAGGAGAAAAAATCGCTGCAACAGCAGAACCTGCAGATAAAGTGAAGATCTTGAAGCAGCTGAGTCTCCTGGATAGCAGATGGGAGACACTGCTTAATAAAGTTGAAGCTAGGTATCTTAATTACTTGCAGTTCTTTTGAAAGAGTAGTGGGGACCTTACATCTGTGTATTTTGGTAATGCTTTTCTTCAGATCTTTATTCTTTGATGATCATAGCTCTGTGAATATAGGTAGTGAAAGCTGTGACTTGTTTCCTCAGTCTTCTAATGGTAATGTCTTACAATCAGTTGCATCCCAATGCTTTGGATTAAGAAAGCGTCTTTCTTGGGGTAAGTAGGTTCGTTTATTGCATAGTTATTGTCTGCACACCTTGCATCAAGTGCAGCTGGGCCCTGGGTTACACAGGTGAGCTGGACAGATTACCTCTGTCCTCAGTAGAGTGCACATTAGTAGGATTTATTGAAGCGTGCTGGGGGAAGAACCTACACTGGGGTAGGGAGGTGACAGCTAAGCTGTGTGTTAAGGGAAGAGTTGAAACTGACTAGGATAAGAGGCAGCTAGAAGAGAACTCAAACTCATGAAAACCACAAAGCCCAGAACCTAGTTCCACTGGGCTTTTGCTGACAGTTTTCTTATGACAGAATCCAAACTAATACCTTATTTCTGCATTGACAAGAAGTTGACTGTCGTGAGTGCAGCCCCCATGAAATATGGTCACCTAGACTGATGGAGTTGAAAGTAGGTGAACCACTGAACACATGGGTGTGCTCCATAAATTCCCACCCTCTATGAAACTGGAAATTAGCAAAACTGTTTGCTAACCTCGGATTATGGAATAGAATTGTGGTTTTAGGACTTCAGAATGAGGTACTCCTAAAGAGGCAAAAAGTTTTGTCCTGTAATATAGGTCAATAGATTAACCTCGTGTGTCATGTCCCAGGACAATGCATCCTGGAAGATGTTGGAAGATGTTCCCAGTATTTTTTTTGTTTAAGCTAAATGAGTAAATGTCTGTGTCTCAGCTCTACTCCTAGAGTTGGTCTTATTTTCCTAAAACCTTCTTCACAGTGGTATTCAGTGGAAGGACATTAGTGATAATTATGATTCAGAGACGTATTATGCATAATTTCAATCATAATGAATTAAACATAATTACAAGACAGTTTTTTAATTTAAATTTTTATTAGTACATGTTTGCAGCTTGTAATGGCCATATTCACTGTGGGGAGTTGATACATATATGTAGCACATCTTAATTCTTTTTTCATCCCTTTCCTCTTCCCTATCCCTTCCCTTCTTCCATTTCTTGGTCCTCTCTTTTGTAAAAGATCTGTTTCCGTTTCCTGTTACCTGTTTTTGTTTTGCTTTTTAGCTTGTTTCTGTTAGAGTTTCTCACATAAGAAAAACCACACTATTTAAGCTTGTGTGTCTGATTTATTTACTTAATGTTATGGTCTCAAGGTGCATTCATTTACCAACAAATGCCTCATATTTATTCTTTTTATGGCAGAATAATATAATACTCCATTATGTATAAATGCCACCTTTTTAAAATCCATTCATCTGTGGATGGATGTATTGGCCAAGATTTAGCTGTTATGAACTGTGCTGCTGTACACATAGGTATACGTGTGTCCCTGTAATGTAATGTCTGACTCTTTCAGGAAGGTACCTAGAAGAGGAATAGCTGGATCTCATGGAATTTCTATCTTTAGTTTTTTGAGGACTCTCCATACTGATTTCCATGTAGTTGTGCTAGTTTACATTCCCACCAACAATGTAGAAGAGTTCCTTTTTCCCTGCAACTGCACCAGCATTTATTATTGTTTGATTTCTTGATGATGGCCATTCTTTCAAGAGTGAGATGAAATCTCATTGTTTTTTGTTAATTTGCATTTCTCTGATGGCCAAAAATGTTGACTTTTTAAAATGTATTTATTGGCCGTTTTTACTACTTCTTATAATTGTCTGTTCATTTCAGTTGTCCATTTTTGATTGAGTCTTTTATTTTGGTATATGATTTTTTTTAAGTTCTTTTTATATTCCAGATATTAGTTCTCTAAGGAATATCTAGCAAAAATTTTTCCCCCATTCTGTAGTATATCTCTTCACTCTGTCAGTTGTTTTTTTTGCCATTCAGAAACTTATTAATTTGATGTCTTTAACTCTTTCAGGAGTTCCATTGTTGATTTTTGATGTTACTTGCTGTGCAGTTAGGGTTCTATTCAAAAAGTCCTTGCCTATGACTATTTTTTTTCCATTTTACCTATTTTATTTTCCAGCAGGCTAAGTTTCTGTTTTTACAACTTAGATCTTTGATCCATTTTTATTTCAGTTTAGTACATGATGAGAGATACTCATCTAGCTTCAATCTTCCTACATGTGTACAACCGGTTTTCCCAGCCACCATTTCTTCAAAGAACTATCTTTCCTCCAGCATGTATTTTTGGCCCCTTTGTCAAAGATCAGGCAGCTGAATGTGCCAGGCTTGCTTCTAAAACTTCTCCTCTGTTCCGTTGGTCCATGTGTCTGTTTTTGTGCCAGTAACATGCTATTTTTTATCACAGTAGCTTTGTAATATAACTTGATGTCCAGGATCCTCATGCCTCCTGCATTGCTTTTGTCAGCCAGGTTAGCTTTTGGTATTCTGGGTCTCTTCTGGTTCTATATGAATTTTAGGGTTATTTTCTCTACTTCTCTGAAGAATGCTGTAGGGATTTTTATTAGGATTGTATTGAATCTGTATATCAGTTTTGGAAGTATGATCATTTGGACAGGATCAGTCCTGCCAACCCAGAAACAATATGGGATATCTTTCCATTTTGTGATGTTCTCTTCAATCTTTTTCAAAGTACTGTACTACAAAACAGTTTTTTCTACTGTTTGGATGATTGGATAATGGAATTTAGAAAAAATTTAGAGTGACAATCTAAAAATGTTTAAAAGAATACTGTTCAGTAATTTCATCCAATTTTTTGACCAAGCATATTACCACTGAAAGAGTTTAAAAATGTTTACATACACAGTTTGTGATATAATGATACAGAAATTATATTGTATAGCTTGTGTCAGTTTTCCATAATTACCTTTGTTTTCAAAACAAGCTAAGTTTCTCAAATCATGAACTTCTGTAAGAGTTTTACGTGGTAAAATGTTAAGATGACAACTCTGGATCCTGGAATAGTGTTACTATGCTGATCGGCAGTACTATTTTAAAGGATTGCTTTAGATTTTCATTAGAGTCAGGAACTGCTGTTTAATGTAAACTTTAGATTACTATTAATTTTTCTGTTTGATCTGTCATTCAATGTTAATTTTATTTAATTGAACCATTTCAGTGTATCATATAAATGTTAGAGATTTAAGTTTGAACCTTAAATGATTTCTGTACGAAGTGTTTGGAATAGAATAGTTGAGTGTGACTAAAGAGTTTTGTTGAATTCTTCATACATTCTTCATCCCTAAATGACCTTCACCTTGGCACATTTGCAGGAATCGTCAGTTGGAAGGTATCTTGGTTGTAGCCCAGCAATTTCATGAAACCTTAGAACCACTGAATGAGTGGCTCACCACCATAGAAAAGAGACTGGCAAATTGTGATCCCATAGGAACCCAAGCATCTAAACTTGAGGAACAGATCGCTCAACACAAAGTAAGCTGTAAATCATACATCAGTAAGACTCAATTTTCCATTTATTTCATGGTTTTGTGACATAAATTTGAGTTATGTACTATTGTTATGTTTTGTGTACTTGCAAAGTAAATCCATTTCACATATCATCCTTTTGTGCCATTTATTTTTCATCTTTATTTGTCCATTCCTGTTTTGTTTTTGTTTTTTAAACTCCCTGTAGGCTTTAGAAGATGACATCATCAGTCACGGTAAACATTTACACCAGGCTGTTAGCATTGGCCAGTCCTTAAAGGTTTTGAGCTCCAGGGAGGATAAAGATATGGTGCAGAATAAATTAAATTGCTCTCAAGTGTGGTACATTGAGATTCAAGAGAAAAGCCTCAGCAGGTCTGAGCTCCTCCAGCAGGCCCTGTGTAATACTAAGATTTTTGGGGAAGATGAAGTTGAGCTGATGACTTGGCTGAAGGAAGTGCATGACAAACTGAGCAAGCTCTCAGTCCAGGACCACAGCCCCGAGGGGCTCTGGGAGCAGCAAGCTGAACTGCGGGTATTTTGATTTATTTCATTTCGTTTTATGTTATTCATTTCAGTTGTCATTATTTTATCAACATTTCTTATTTGTCTCATTTTATGTCTGTTATGTTTTGGGTGATTCATTATACTCAAAAAGGCTTTGCTTGTTTATATAAGATATTTCTAATGAAGTCACTTCTAAATGAGATTGCATTAATCCAGTTAGCTGGACTTTTCACTTTTCATTTTGTTATTTTATTGCTGTTTACAAAGACCGGTAATTAACTGGTACTTCAGTGCCTCCACACAGCCCATTCTCATACAGCCCTAAGTATTTTCCAAAAAACAGAGCACTGTGAATTATGGTAGATGAGCACAGGACACGGGCATAGTAGTAAAAAGAAAAGGCAGATGTATGCGAAGAGTGGATGTTTGAAAGTGTGAAATGTTTACTCACATATCTCTCTGAAGCCTAATTAATCTCTGAGATTTAATTTTTCTTCCTTTCACATAAAAATGGTACTTGTATTTTTAGGTTCTACAAGAGGACATTCTGCTCAGGAAACAAAACGTAGATCAGGCATTACTCAATGGCTTAGAACTTCTTAAACACACCACAGGTGAGCTGTCTTTTTAATCAAAGGACTGTGCAGTCTTCGTTTAGCATTGCTTTAAGAATATTTTAGGGATGGGGAAAAGACAAAACATTATAATTTTTGAGTCCCTTCCAAGCCTTCATTGTGGAGAATGATTTGCAGACCAATCAGGAGGGGTTTAACAATATGATCTCAGTCTTTTCTCATGATCTCACTTGAGTTCCTGGTGAACGTTGTGTATATTACTCATAACCTGAAGCAGTTTGGCACAGGATATGGTCGGAGAAGCCCATGATGGAGTTACATTAGTTTTTCCACTTGAGGAAGGCAGATGAACATGAAGGTTGTAGACAGTTTTTTTTAGGATAAATGCATTGCTATGACACATGTTATGGCAATACACAGACTTCATTTCTCCATGCCTGAATCACTGAGAAAACAGATGTGTGGCTTGATGCATGTAAAAACTGTTTAGAGTGTCTTGGGAAAACCAATTTGTTAGTGATTCTTTTGGCAATAGGAAGGTGTCATTTGTTGACCCTATATGCAGTTTAGCACCGTGAGTGTCTGGGAAGCAGTTACCGTTTACTATGAGTCGGAGGAATGCAGTATAGTGCCTAGAACCTTAAAGTAGCAGCCTGAAGCCCAGAACTCAATTTCTGTGTGTCTGAAAAGGAGGCAGAGACAGGTAGGGACCCGCTGGAAAGGGCAAATGAGTAATGAGCTACTGAGAGCACAGAGAAGTTAAGGCTCTTGCTCGGGGTAGGCCAGTTTTTAAGCCTTTCTCAATACTATACCCTTTCTCAGTTTTTCCATTTGTATTTTAGAGCTGATTAAATTTGTCAGAAATTCTTGGAATGGGCTGAGGTTGTAGCTCAGCGGCACAGTGCCTGCCTGGCGAGCACAAGGTCCTAAGTTCAATTCCTGGTACCAAAATAAAAATAAAAATAAATTCTTGCAATGATAAAAATCTAACTAGGGCTTCTCTTGGATCAAGGCATCTTTAGAAAAATGTGTCCCTTTTTCCCCAAGAGAATTTCATCAGTATACAATAATACCTAAAAAAACCTTCCACCCCATTTTTTTTTCTTTTTATAAGAAGTAATATTGTTGAAATTTTAGGTGATGAAGTTTTAATAATTCAAGATAAATTGGAAGCCATTAAAGCAAGGTACAAAGACATTACCAAACTGAGCGCTGACGTCGCCGCAACTCTGGAGCAGGCACTAGAGCTCTCCAGACGGCTGTGCTCCGCCCACGAGCAACTGTGTACCTGGCTGGACAAAGTGGAGGTGGAATTACTATCCTACGAGACCGAGGCTGTGAAAGGAGAAGCTGCAAGCCAAGCACACACGAGACAAAAAGTATGCCTGATTTATGCACATCGTGTCCATTCATTGTTTTACCGTTCTGGTCCCCACAGGAACCAAACTGTATTTGCCTTGTGTTGTTACTAGTACGCTGAAGGATGCCTTGATGGGCCAGGATTCAGCAGAAATTGGCAGCAGATCAGCTGTTTAAACTTTTAGGAACCTAGAAATAAAAAGTTTATTATTTGTTTCAAGAGTCTTATGGTTAGGAGTATAGTCTACCACACAAAAGACAGAATGATGAAAACAGGGAAAAAGAGGAATAGTATGACTTTCAGAGGCACATGCGATTTGGTTGGAATATCAGCATCTTTTTCAGAGAGGCGTGTAGCACAGCATGGGTTTTCTGATGTCGCACGAAAGTAGAATATTGCCTTGATGCCTCAGAGATAGCAGCCTCGGCAGTGTGATCACCTGAGGGTGAAGGGAGCCGGTGCACCTAGGCTTCCCAAGCCCTGGAAGTTTCAGCCAATGGTGTGATACTAGTATGTCCTTGTTTTGAAGGTCATTTGATTCTGGCTAGTAGTGTGCTTCTCATTGTATTTATTTATTTTTTCTGTTACCTCATTACATAGAGGTTCTCAGAAAGCAAAGAAGAATACATGATAACTTTCTTGGTTCTGCTTTCCAAATTTTAAATATTTATACTAATTTTCAAAGCTAAAATCTTGCCACATAGATGAATGAATTGTTCTGGAAAGTTGTCCTTTTTGAAAAAAATAACTTTAACTAGCAAAAGTTTATTTAAATCAACTGAAACTGTAGGGGCCAAAGCCTGGTCTTACTGGCCAACAAAGCCCTATAATTCCACAACAGTTGAGACACTGTTACCCGCAAATTTGTGATTTCAGGAGCTGAAACAGGAAGCTAAGAGCAACAAAACCTTATTGGATTCCCTTAACGAAGTGAGCAGTGCTTTGCTGGAATTGGTACCATGGAGGGCCAGAGAAGGCCTGGGGAAGATGGTGGCCGAGGACAACGAGCGCTACCGCTTAGTGAGCGACACCATCACTCAGAAGGTGGAGGAGATGGACGCTGCCATTCTGCGTTCACAGCAGGTAGAAAAGTGGTTTGTTGTTGAGGCAGTAAATTTTCCCCATCTGTTCTGGAGCCTTTACCTGAACAAAGATGTCTATTAATAATGTTTCCATTCATTTGTTGTGCTTCAAATACAAAGGAGTGGATTTGAAAAGAATTTGACTGAGCTTACATCTGAGTTGAGGGCAAAGCTAATCTGTACATTGTGAACTGCCACCTGCAGTATTGCTACCAGGCTTAGCCTTCCAAGTCTGACACAGGGAAGATTGGTGCCAATTCTGAAATGGTCAAATAAATTTCAGCAAAAAACAATTCAGTGTTTTTAAATAGTTGAATAAACTTCCCAAATGAATATAGCATGCTTCTGTCTGCATGTGTACATGTTGCTAGTATTAATGGTATGCCTCCGATGACCCTAAATCTTTTTGTAAATATTTTGACTCAGTATGTAAGTCAGTATTAACTGTTCATTTACATACAGCTATTGTAAAGAGAAACTATTCTTTTTTAAAAGCAAACAGTTTTGTTGGTGATGTGAAGTTTTTTCCAAAGATGACTGAAGGGGAAATTATTAGTTTCTGACCTGTCTGTGGCAGCGCCAGCGTATGCTCCGAAATTTAGAGGTACCCTGCACTCAGCCACAGCCCTGCAGTGGGCTGTGTAGACAGTAAGGGAGGGACCTGGAAAGAAATGTTTGATTCACTTTTTGTGGGAGTCCCTGTGACTGTTCACCTTAAGTCATCAGGCTGTGATTCAGAATGCTGCGAGTGGAGGTTAGAAGGTACACCAGGATAATTTGGGGCACAGTTTAGAAGATATGTGACTAAGCTTTTGCTAAAGCAAGCCACAAACAAGAAACAAATTGAACAGATTCTGTGGGAGCATCCAAAATTACTTTTCTAATGTTGCCATGAAAGTGTGACATATATGGTTCTGAAGCATAATGCTCCACTCATTTTAGTACTGTGCTCTGAAATCACAAAGCTGATGGAATACTGTGATAGCAAAGCCTTGCCTATGAAATGTTTGCGAGGGAGGGCACTCATGCCTGAGGAATGTGTTTGCATCACTGTTTTTAAAGTTTGGAGGAATCTGTGTCATTATTATAGCAGAATAAGTGTGTTCATTTCTGAAGTTTATTCAACTATTTAAAAACACTGAATTGTTTTTCACTGAAATTTATTTGACCATTTCAGAATTGGCACTGAATACTGCTTTAAATAGGAAGATAAATATTTTGTACTCTTGGGAATAAGATTTTCCTGAGAAGTTGATGTGTGAGCGCAGTGAAGTGAGAGGGCTAAGGACAGGGTCTCAACTTGAATTAGTATTGATGAGTGTGCTCGATATCTGCCAAGGTCATACACTGTAGCAGTGCTCTGTTCAAGGTTTTGCAGATGTTTTCCAGCATTAAAAAAAAAAAAAAAAAAAAAAAAGCATGTCAGCGTAAGTCTTGTAGAACCTTAAATATAAGTGAGCCCCCAACTTATGAACAAGTTCCTTTCCAGAAGAACATTCGTAGCTCAGATTTGTTCATGTCCAACAAAGTAAGTCTTATGCAGTACACTTGTGAAAGTTCACAATTTGAGTGTTCATAAGTTGTGGACTTACTAGATATCCTTTAGGAAAAGTGTGTGTGTGTGTGTGTGTGTGTGTGTGTGTGTGTGTGTGTTTTACTGATGAAATCATTCCTTGTAGAAAACATTGATAATTTTCCTAAAGAATGCAGAAAAATTCACCAAAAAATTTATAAACATCTTGGGCTATACTCAGTGGTGGCAAACCGATGGCACACATGCTGTAGTGAGCTGTGTGTAATCATCGAAAGCTCTAAAAAGTTTGCCATCATTGGGATGTATCCTCCCAGCATTTCTTGAGAGAGAGAGAGAGAGAGAGAGAGAGAGAGAGAGAGAGAGGGAGGCTGACTCTGACTGATTTTACCAGTGGGTCATAGAGCTAGTGTAAATGCCAGTACTATCTTCTGGTTATTCGTGTGGTATTTATACCTGTATTTCTTTGGAGTACCTGCAGGGCTGCACAGTGAATACCTCTGTAGGGCTGAAAGGACACAGAAATATTTAGAGCAAGAGAACACATACAATGTGCCATATGTGATGAAACAACTTGCCTGTGGTCCTGCAGCTAGGAAGTAGCAGGACTACAACTAGAATTTCACCTAGATCTCACCTACCTCACCATGGTGCTTTTTTTATAATTAACATAGAAAAGAGAAATCCTGAGGAGTGATACACCTTTTCTAAATTTATTCAGTACAGTGAAGAAAGTGCCTTTATTGAAGCTAAATGAAAGTCTGTAATGAAAGTATTTCAAACTATCCAGACTGTGGAACATGAGAATACCGAATGAAGAGAATCATGCAACCTCACTCTGGTAGATGCAAGAGCAATGTCAGCACTCGTGTTTCTGATTTAGCAGACATTTAATTTTGCACTTAAACTTAAACTCACTCTTAAGAAATAAGCTTTGAAATCATGATTTTCATGTTTATAAAGTAACTAATATGTCACTGAAATTACTTTGTAAACTTGCACAAAGTAACAGGTGTTTAGAATTAAGACCAGAATACAGTGTGACACCAAAGTGTTTGTTTTCAAAATATGAAAGTAATGGTGAGGAAAGCAGCTTTAATGTAAATCATGAATGTTGAACTGCATGCTTTATTTTGTATAAACAAACTGCCATTCTGCATCTGTTCTCCATGTGAAGTGTGGGCATGGGCTGACCTCAGTTCATCTTTTCTTAGATACACCTTTGCTCATATCCAGTTTGCTTTATTAACAGGGACCCTTCCCCAGGGCCCACTCCCAGCAGACAAGTGATTAGGTGAGGTGGTGTGCTTTGAACATTAATTGATTATTTAAAAAATTATAGGTTTAATGTTCTGTCCCTGAATGACCTGGCAGAATTAAACTAAATTTTGCATGATTGAATGTTCTACTTTTCAAACAAATATCTTTGAAGATGTTTCATATTTTGTCTAGTGTTAAGGTTGTTTATATGTAGTTTACCTCCTTTATAATGTTACAACTTTTTGGAGTTCAAAAAGTGCGCTATTATGAACTATTAAGCCACTATCACAGAGTGGACTGACTTGCAAACATCAACATGGAAGATGCCAAAAACAAAAACAAAAACCCGCAGGGAAAAAGATTAAAGTTTAGAGGGATAAGGAAAGAGCACATGCAGATACACTTTTAATTTGCACTCTACTTAAGTTCTGATGTGATATGTTACATTTATGTGCTAATTTTATTTTACAAATAACAGTTTAGAAAAGACATGCCATTGAATTTTGACTCATAGGGGAAAAGACTGTAAATTTGACTAATGTTTCTAATGGTGGGAAAATAGTTGAACAGCGTCAACTATGAGCAAATATGAGGACTGTATGTGTTCAATGTTACTAGTCAATAAATTCCCTCAAATCTGATTCTGCAGATTTCCAAACAGTGGTGTTTGAAGAAGACATTCTTGTTTAAAATAATCTGACCCATTCCTTACTTTTAGCACAGAATCTGAGTGAACCAAAGCAGCTTAGATATGGGGACATTGAGCTAGACTGCCTCCTTCTCACCAGCCAGGCTGTTAGCTGAGTGAGAAACTACGTGTTTTTTGCATTGAGCACTATATCTTTGTTGCTTTCTTTCTCTAATTGCAAGTTTAACTAAAGGAGCCCTGTAGAAACAGGTAAAGGTACTCAGGTTTAAAGGATGCCCAGTCTTGTATCCTGAGTTCAGACCATGGTAGTGAGTCAGACTTAGCACAGTTCACTGTCTTTTGCGTCTTATAAATGTGCAGCCCCCAGAAGATGCTCAGTTACTGTATCTGAGTTGACTTGAGATTTCCAGGAGATCCAGCAGTCCCAATTTCCTGGCTTAGGTTAAGTGGGCTCCATAGAAACCTTGACTCAAAGGTTCAGAGTTGGTTCTTTGGGTGGAGTGAATAAACAGATTACTGGGTCTCCAGGAATCAGGCTTAGAGGAAAATACTGCCTATTTTTTCTAAAGACCTAGAAGAAAACATCCCCGTAGAAGTGGGATTTGTTTATTGTTTAGAGCTCTGGGTGTTGGGGATGGGAAAACAGGGTCCTTGTTGTGTATAATCAGTAACAGAGTAGAAAGAAATGCTAATAAACAGAAAGTGATGAGGTCCCCAGCCCAAGAAAGGAATAAACAGTATACCCTTGAGTTAAGGTTCGCTGATCACTCTTGTCTTAAAAAACCTGTTTCCACTCAGGGGAAACTTTCTGGATGAGCACAGCTTATCAGAGGTTAGAGAAATATTTTATTATGTTACAACCAAGTACTTATTGATTGTTGTGAAACCTGAGCCATTTTTGGTGAAATCACAGAGATAATTTGAAGTCCTGAAGCTCAAGGCATATCCAAGCCCAGGGAGCAAGAGCGCAGCCCCTGAGGCCAGACCCTGGCAGCTGGCTGTCCTGCTGGGCGATCTTTGCAAAGCAGGTAACTTTTCTCTGCCTCGAATTCCTTGGCTGTCAATGGAATTAATTCATGGTAATGCCAACATTATATATTTGCTGTCTGGGTTAAGGGAGAGACTGAATGTTTTCAGTGGGGTGCTGGTCTGTTCTTGTTTGAGTATTTTTTAGGAATATTTAGGATAGCCTCTTAGGGAGGCTTGTGCTGTTATTAAGAAATGCTAATTCAACTACAGTAGCTGTTACAGTGGCTAAGGGGGTATGGTTAGACTATAGTCATGCTGCCTGTTAAAATAATTCCCAGAATGGAGTTATGGGTGCCACGATCATTGCGTGTTACTCACATGTAGACACGAGCTGGTTTTACAGTCCATTTGAGATACGTGTGTTAGTCCAGCTTTGGAATGAGTCATGGCTCTATGGCTGTTCTGTTGATGGTATAACAATAAATATTTGCTAATTTAATTTTTATAATTTCTCAGAAGGCAGAACTGAAATTTTGGCTTGAAGTCTTATTTTCTTTTAGCAGAGCAAATATTTGATTTGATTAAAGAAACAGTGTTTGAGTTTCAGCTTTCCACTTGGCAACCTAGATAGTATCATCAAATTGCTTTTCATTGGGTGTTCTCTTTTTTTCTGTAATGGGTGGAGAGACAGCATGTTAAACTGATATGAACACTTAAAAGCCTGAGTGTCTTTATCAGTGTTAGACTCTTCTAGGTGAATCACATAGTCAGGTTCTACCTACAGCTGTTACATATGCCTTAAAAACCCATAATCCAAACTAGGATAGGGGAAAGAAGGAGAGGAAAAGAAGGAAAAGAAAAAGAAAAAAATATAAATATACACACACACACACAAGATAGCTAAGATAATTGTATTACTAATTCTATTAGTTCAGGGAAAAGGACAGTTAGTGCTCATATTGTTCGATCAATTTTGCATGCCTATATCTGGTAATCTGAGCACCTCTTTTGAAGATAACTATATGCAATATAAAAACTATTGTTAAGTTCTTATCATCTTGTCTTGAAATCCTATATCGCTATTGTTTTGGTTGTTTTGTTTTTGTAGTTGTTTTTTCTTTTGTTTTTTGTTTTTTCTGTGTTTAAAAAAAAACATAATCTACACTAAGCAGACTACCTTTTTCGTGGGATTTCTGTCTCTACATATGAGATTGCTGAATTTGTCTGTAAAATGTTTTTTGTTTGCTTATTGATCAATAATTAATAACAAGTAGTTCCATTTGAAATGTAATAGCATCATAAAAATTACTGAAACAGATTAAGATAACACTTTTCAGGAAGTTTTTTGTTTTCTTATAATTAAAGAAAGTCTACCTAGACTCTTGACAAACATTAAAAAATAAATTATACCCCATGTCAATGAGGGTACTGTAAAACCTTGCTTGTGGGTGTACAAATGAGTACCTCCTAGAGCAACTGAAGAGAAAACGTGAGCTGGAACTTGCAGATCAGAGATGACCCACAAAATTCCTTCTCTTTTGTTTGTTAAAATGAACTTGTTTTAAGATTACTGAGATTCATAAATGGTTGTAAGAAATAACGTAGAGAGATTCCGTTATACTCATTTTACCCAGTGGTAACATTTTGCAAAATTATAGTGTAGTCTCACAGGTAGGATGCTGACAATGATGCAGTCAAGATACAGAACACTTCGATCACAGGAAACCCTTGTGCGGCACCCAGTCCTTCCCAACTCCATGCCTCCTGATCTCCTGCAACCATCAGTCTGTTCTGCATTTCTGTAACTTCTTCATTTCAGGAATGTTTGAGTACTTCTTCAGTTGCAGCTACTTCTTCCTCCCCTTCTGAGACTCGTGAATATTAGGACATATTATACTTCCACAGGTGCCCAAGGCTTTGTTAATTGGTTTCTTCAGTCTGTCTTCTGCTATTCAGTTTGGGTGATTTCTGTTATTCTGTCATCTACTTTACTGATCTTTCCTGTCTCCCTTATGTTGTTTTTTGTTTAAGTTCTGAAATTTCCATGGGGACTTTCAGTAGCTGAACCTTCTGATGTTTCATTTGTTTCAACCATGAATATTCAAAAATGCTCATTGAAGCATTAATTTCATCGTGGCGACCTTTAAATTCTTTGTCAGGAAATTCTAATATCTCTGCCATTTAGGTATAAGCACCTATTTGATTAATTTCTTTAGGTCAGTTTGAGGTCTTCCTGTTTCCAGTAACACCTTAGGAGTCTTGCGTGTTAACACTTCCACTGGAACTGCTCCCTCTGATTCTGCTCTGGTGAAAGAAACTGGGTATGCCTCCAGGTGGAGAGAAAAGTCCAGCTTCACCATGCAGCCTCTCAGCTCCAAAGTGGGGAGCCTGTGATTGCTGCTGAGCCAGCTCCTCTCGTGATCTCCACCCATACCATGTTGAGAGTGGCCATGGAGGAGAGAGACTGTGCAGTGGTAGAAGTCCCGACTCCACCAGGCTTCTTTTGACATCACTTTGAAGAAGAGAAAGGCGTAACTCATTAGTGCTTGGTTGGGGGTGGAAGTCCAGGCTCTGCTCATGGTCTCCACAGCCAGGGATATGGATTTTCTTGTCAGCCAGTGAAGATGAAAGTTCCGACTCCAAATATGGCCCTAGTGTCACCTTGCTTGGATGTTGGGAACCTCATTGCGGCTTCACAGAGATGCACTTGGAGGCCCTTCCTTCAGCCTCCTTGGCATGAGTGTGAGTGGCCTCACAGGTTTTTGCTGTGGCATTGGTTGGGTAGAGTGATTATTATCTGAATTTTCTGGCTGTGCTGCCCCTTCCGTTATCCTTTTGCTAAAGAGGACAGGGTTGTCTTGGTTTGCCTGGGCCCACTGGTGTGGCTGGGTTGCCATTTCTCCAATATTCAGTCTTGATTAGGTGAGGTACAGAGAAAACCCAAAGAACTCAGCAGTGTACCCAGTTCTTCAAGGTCCAAGGGCCACTGCGGACCTGCCTCTTCTCCCCTTTGCAGAATCTTCTTATGCATATTTTGTGTGTAATGCTGAGTTTTTACATGCAGTTATAATGAGGAACTGAAAAAAGTTCATCTGTTCCTTCTTTCCATGAGTCTATGTAATAGTGTTCTGTAGAGCATTTAAAGTAGAAGTTACTTTCTAATTTAGTTTTTTATCTCTTTCCTCTTCCCTCACCTAGTTGATCCCTCCACCCTCATTTTATTTTATTTTATTTTTATTTTTTATTTATTTAGGGTTTTTTTGTTTTGTTTTGTTTTGTTTTTTACTTTAGAAGGCAGCAGCTTTATTACACTAGCGAGCTGACAGGAATCTCAGTTCCAAATCATCAGCTGTGATTGGAGTTTTCCAGTCATTTATACAGGTTCTCAAAAGGAAGTACAAAAGGCAGATAACATAATATCCTATGGTTGCTTACACATGTCTTTGTCATTAATTGCTAGGCAGAAATTATTCTCACAGAAACAGCAACTAAATGAGGTTACTATCGTACAACACAGAGAAAGAATCCATCATTGTTTGAGACCGGGCAGAGATGTCCTTGAAGTGATCACTTTCTGGGACTCAGAAGCAAAAGAAACATTGCATCCTGGCTGAGCTATGCTTATCTTTTTTTTTTTTTTTTTTTTTTTTAAACAAAAGGAAAGTAAGAAACCAAAGCAAAATAGTTTCACAACCAGCCAATAAGAGAGTAACAATCATCAGCACATTACATATATTATAGTCACAGAAATTATTTAGGATAAAAAATATAGACATGGAACATTATCCAACAAATTATTAGCACAAAACTTTTGCCTCAGTGAATCAAGAGAAACTTGCTGTATGGCTATCTTTTTTGTTAAGATTGCTCTATTGTTTTCAAATAAACATTTTGCATTAAAAATGAAATCTGAAGATGACCCTGAGAAAACTACTTTTCACTCAAAATTCTTTTTAACTGTCTTAACTAATTTTTTATATACATACATAGATTTTGTTTCAGTTCATCACACCGTGCAACAATGTGATGGTTACACATGTGTGACTTATTTAGTTCACTGAGAAGTATATTTTCAGTACTCATCCATTTAAGAGTGAAAATGTCTAGTTTATCATTCTTTATAGCTGAGTACTATTCCATTATATAGAAATACCACATCTTTTTTATCCATTCCTCAGTCGAGGGGCATTTAGGTTGTTTCCAAGCTAGCTGTTATGAACTGGGCAGCTATGAACATAGGTGCACATATATCACTGTGGTGATGTATGTTGTTTTTAGTTCTTTCGGGAAGATACCCAGAAGGGGAATAACTGGGTCAAATGGGACCTCCAATCTTAGCTTTTTGAGGAATCTCCACACTAACTTCCACAGTTGTTGCACCAGCCTGGATTCCCAGCAACAGTGAAGAAGGGTTCCTTTTTGCCCACGACCCCTCCAGCATTTATTATTGGTTGACTTCTTAGTACTAGTCGTTCTTTCTGGGGAGAGGTGGAATCTCAGTGTTACTTTGATTTGCATCTCTCAAATGGTCAGTGCTGTTGAGCATTTTTTCACATATTTATTTGCTGTTTGTACTTATTCATCTGAGAAGTGTGTGTTCATCTCAGATGCCCATTTTTGGACTGGGTCTTTAAATCTTGGAGGACTGATTTTTTTAAGTTCTTTATAGGTTTTTGATATTAATCCTTCATCTGAGGGACAGCTGGCCAACATTTTCTCCCAGATTGTGGGTAGTCTCTTTACACTGTTGGTGGTTTCTCTTGCTGTACAAAAGCTTTTCAGTAGGATGAGATACCATTTGTTGATTCTTTGTGATAATTCCTGTGCAGTCTGGCTTTTATTCATAAAGTCTTTGCCGATACCAATGTCTTCAAGAGTTTTACTTACTCTATCTTCCAGCAGATTTAATGTTTCTGTTTTAATGTTGAGATCTTTAATCCATTTAGATTTTAACTTAGTACATGGTGAAAGGTATGGGTCTAATCTTAATCTTTGGCATGTGGAAAGCCAGTTTTTCTAGCACCATTTATTAAAAAGGCTGTCTTTCTTCCAGTGAATGTGTTTGGCACCTTTGTCAAAGATAAGGTAGCTTAGTGTGTCTGGAGTTGTTTCTGGATCTTCTAATCTATTCCACTGATCCTCGGGTCTGTTTTGGTTTTTTTTTGTTTGTTTGTTTTTGTTTTTGTTTTGTTTTGTTTTGTTTGCCAGTACCACACTGTTTTTATCACAGTAGCTTTATAGTATAATTTCAGGTCAGGAATTGTGATGCCCCCTGTCTTGTCTTTCTTGCCCAGGATTGCCTTTGCCATTCTAGGTCTCTGTGTTCCAGATGAATTTTAGGATTGTTTTCTCTAATTCTGTAAGATATGTTATTGGAATTTTGATTGGGATTGCATTGAGTCTGTATAACAGTTTTGGAAGTATGGCCATTTTGACTATATTGATTCTTCCTACCCAAGAGCATGGGATATCTCTCCATCTTCTAATATCCTCTTCAATCTCCTTTTTCAGAGTACCACAGTTTTCAGTATAGAGGTCTTTTACATCTTTCGTTAGATTGATTCCTAAATATTTCATCTTTTTTGGATGCTGTTGTAAAAGGTATTGTGTCGCTAATTTCTCTCTCAGTGAGATTGTTATTCATGTACAAAAATGCTATTGATTTTTGAGTATTGACTTTGTAACCAGCTACATTGCTAAATCTGCTTATTAAATCTAGAGGTCTCTTGGAATTTTGGGGATCTTCTAGGTAGAGTATCATGTCATCTCCAGATAATGCTAGTTTAACTTCTTCCTTCCCTACCTTTATTCCTTTTATTTCTTTCTCTTGTCTAATTGCTCTGGCTAAAGTTTCCAGAACTATGTTGAATAAGAGTGGAGAGAGTGGACATCCTTGTCTTGTTCGTGATTTTAGAGTGAAAGATTTCAGTTTTTGTCCAGTTAGTATGATGTTAGCTATCGGTTTGTCATAGATAGCTTTTATCAGATTGAGATAAAGACCATCTATTCCAATTTTCTGTAGAGTTTTTATCATGAATGGGTGCTGGACTTTGTCAAAAGTTTTTCTGCATCTATTGAAATAATCATATGACTTTTATCCTTGACTCTGTTAATATGATGTATTACATTTATGGATTTACATATGTTGAACCATCTCTGCATCCCTGGGATGAATCCCACTTGATCATGGTGTACAATCTTTTTGATGATTTGCTGCAGTCTATTTGCCAGTATCTTATTAAGAATTTTTGCATCAGTGTTCATTAAGGGGATTGGCCTGTAATTCTCTTTCTTAGTTGGATCCTTCTCTGGTTTTGGAATTAGAGTAATGCTTGCTTCCAAAAATGAATCTGGGAGTATTACTTCCCTTTCAATTTCATTAAAGAGTTTGAGAAGTAGTGGCGTTAGGTCTTCACTAAATTTCTTGTAGAATTCAGCAGTGAATTCATCGGGGCATGGGCTCTTCTTTGTTGATAATTTTTTAATTACATCTTTAATTTCATTTATTGATATTGGGTTGTTTAGGATTTTTATATCATCTTGATTCAACTTTGGTAATTCATATGTATTTAAGAATCTATTTCTTCTATATTTTCCATCTTATTAGACTACAAGTTTTTAAAGTAGGTATAGGTAATTTTCTGGATTTCGACAGGGTCTGTTGTGATTTCACCCTTTTCATTCCTAATTGCATGGATTTGAGTCCTTTCTTTCCTTTTTTTGATAAGGTTGGCTAAGGGTTTATCAATTTTATTTAATCTTTCAAAGAACCAACTCTTCGAATCATTGATTCTTTGTATTGTTTTTTTAGTCTCCAGTGTGTTAATTTCTGCTCTGATCCTTATAATTTCCTCCCTGTACGAGCTTTTACTTTAGTCTGCTCTTCTTTTTCTAGAAGTTTGAAGTTCAACATTAAGTTGTTTATATGAGCTTGTTCTGTTTTCCTGATATGGGTATTTACTGCTATAAATTTCCCTCTTAAGACTGCATTCATTGTGTCCCACAAGTTCTGGTATGTTGTATTGTCATTGTCATTCAGCTGTAAAAACTGCTTGATTTCTTCTTTAATTTCATCTGTGGCCCATTGATTTTTCAGTAGTGTGCTATTTAATTTCCATGTGTTGATGAAGTTCTTGTGATTTCCTTTGGCATGGATTTCCAATTTCATTGCACTATGGTCTGGTAGTATACATGGGATAATTTCAATTCCTGTACATTTACTTAAGCATGTTCTATGAACCAGTATATGGTCTATTTCAGAGAATGTCCCATGTGCAGCTGAAAAGAATGTGTGTATTCTGATGTTGTAGGGTGGAAGACTCTGTAGACATCTACTAAGTCCATTTGCTCAAAAGTTTGATTTAATTGTAATATTTCATTATTGATTTTTTGTCTAGTTGATCTGTCTTTTTGTGACAGTGGGATATTGAGGTCTCTCAGTACAATTGTATTAAGGCTTATTTGATTTTTCATGTCGATTAATAATTGTCTTATGTAACTGGGTGCACTGGTATTTGTTGCATATATATTTATGGTTGTTACCTCTTCCTCTTGGATTGTTCCCTTTACCAAGATATAGTGACCTTCTTTGTTGCTTACTCAGTCTTGGCTTAAAATTAACTTTATCTGCAAATAGAAAAGCTACTTCTGCTTTTTTCTGAACTCCTGTTGCTTGGAGTATTGTTTTCCATCCTTTGACTTTCAGTCTATGGGTACCTTTCTGAATTAAATGTGTTTCTTCTGTACAACATATTGTTGGATCTTGCTTCTTGATCCATTCTGCCAGTCTATGTCTTTTGACTGGTGAATTAAGACCATTAACATTGATGGTTAAAACTGAAACATACTGACTTATCCTTATCATGTTGTTTTCTGTTTTCCTGCTGGATTCCTTCTATTGGGGTTCATGGAGCTATATAATACTTATCATCCCTTTCTAAAATGTCCTACAAAACATTTTGGAGTGCTGGTTTAGTGGTCATGAATTTCCTCAACTGTTCCTTATCATGGAAGTATTTTGTTACTCCCTCTATTTTGAAAGATAGTTTTGCGGGATACATCATACTGGGTTGAAAGTTGTTTTCTTTTAGAACTTGAAGTACTTCACTCCAAGCTCTCCTTGATTTGAGAGTTTGTGCTGAGAAGTCTGCTGTGATTCTGATGGACTTTCCTTTGTAGATGATTTGTTTCTTTTCCCTAACAGCTTTTAAAATTTTATTCTTGTGTTGAATTTCTGGAATCTTGAGTATGATAGGCCTAGAAGTAGATTTTTTTTTTTTTATGATTGCTAATTGGAGTTCTGTATGCCTCACTTATTTGTATGTCAAATTCTTTTTCTCTACCAGGAAAGTTTTCTGACACAATGTCTATAACAATGTTTTTAATGTCATTTGTAGTATTTCCTGCTTGTTCACTGACTCCAATTAATCTTAAGTTATTTTTCTTTGTCTCATCAAGCAGGATTGATTGCTTGATTGCAATCTCATCATTGCTGGATTGATTTCTCATGTTCCCTTGCTAGTTTTGAGAAATCTTCTTTTCCTGGTCACTAACTGCAAGCCTGTCTTCAATATCTGAGATCCTGTCCTCACATTAACCACCCTCATTTTAGATTTCCAGCTTTTCTTGGAAAATTAGCAGTTCTGGCAATACTGAACTTGAATACTTACAATGTGCATTCCCCCTTTAATTCCTCCATTGTAGTTACCATTTATTATCAGTGTTTACTTGTCACTTGCCCACTTTAATTATCAATAATAGCTGCTTGGCCAGAAGGGCATTGTAGTTTGTGTGATACAAGGCATTGAAAATGTTGAAAATAATTGAAATCCTCTTTGATTTGGTAGTCACTTCTAGGAATCCACACTAAAACTAATTAGAGATGCCAAAAGGTTTATATATAAGGATATTCTACAGGTCTTTTTGTATCATACATAGCTAAAGGATACAGAAAGCTTAATGAAAATATCCAGGTATGTCCAATTACAGTGGAGCTATTTAAAAACCACAAGTAAAAGTATTATGTTGGAAATGTTCGTAATAAGCTAAAAAGCAGGATATCAGATAGTTTATACAGTTTTATCCCAGATCTTTACAAGTCTCTCATAACTTTAGGTAGAAAATTCACTAAAATACTAGCATTATTAACTCCAGGTTTTAATTTTTATGTATTTTTTGATCCTTCTGAATTTCTGCTATGTCCATGAATTACTAGTGGGATTAAGAAAGTAACATCTCTTAAATATTTTTAAAAATGCTCTTGAAATTGTTTTCTGCCATTATTGAGATGTTTAAAAATTATATATGAATCATTTGGGTATTTAACTCTGCATACATAGAGATATGTATCCACACATACATTCAAACATGCTTACATAATCTAACAGTGCATCAGTATATTTCATTCTTTTTTCTAGTAATCATGTGCTGTGATAGAATACTTAACTGTGTGTCATGAGTTGAGGTGCTAGATGGGATAGATGGTTAAAGATAGTATGTAGGTATTGTTGACTTTTACAGCTTTTCATTAGGCTTATGCTCTTACAGAGCAAATCAATACAGAAGGCGGCAGTGGGACCAGCCAACCTAAAATAATTACTATAGTGTTGATGGATTTACCAGGTTTTAAGAGACTGTGTTTAATTGCTCTGTGGAAGTCATCCTTGTGAATTATTTCAGGATACCATGAAGAGATAAGCTCAGTTTCCACTTGTATAATGACAAATTTTAAAAATCTATATAGATATTTTTCTGGCACCAGTTACAGAAACTTGCTGACTTAATTATTTATCTTTTGTTTAGTTTCACCAAGCTGCTGATGCTGAGTTAGCCTGGATTACTGAAACAGAAAAGAAATTGTTGTCTCTGGGTGACATCAGGCTTGAGCAAGACCAGACCTCTGCTCAGCTACAGGTTCAAAAGGTGAAGAAATACATTTCCAGTTGCCATTGAAATTTTTTGCTGCTGTGCTCCAGGCTTAGAAAATAAGCTGACATGATTTAGTTTTCAAGACTCCTCCTTGGTATTTTCAACTACTTTGCCTAATTGTTTTTTATCATAGTCACACATTTTTTCTTTCTTTTTTTAAACCTTTACTTGGGAAATCACAGACATTCACTATGGAGATTTTGAGACACAAGGATATTATTGATGATCTTGTTAAATCTGGAGATAAGATCATGGCCACATCCAGTGAAGAGGAAAAGCAATCAATGAAGGTATACTCTTGACTATGTTGTTCGTCGTGAGGTTCTTGAGTAAACAGCATGTGTTACGCTTTAGGTCTTAGAAAAACACTTTGCCTTTATCCACAGCTGCTGTTTCAGCAGTAAAATCATTAGTTTTAAATAAGATGCTTTTTAAGCTTACAAAATAACAGTGAAAGGAATTTTCCTTCAGGAAATCATCAGGAGGACAATATTTTTTAAAAAGTGTAACAGCTGTTAAAGTTTGAGTCCTTGGTTAACTGCTGTATGTTAAGCAATCACTTAATCTAAACTGATATTAAGTGTACTTATACTTAATATAGGTAACATTAATGGTAATAGTATTACCGGTATTATCAGTGTAAAATAATAAAATAACATTATGTCTGGCAGCTGTGGTATATAGGCTTCAGGAACATTTGGAACTCAAGATGAAACAAAACCTAGAATACTTGATTCTCTCTAATACTGAAATCCATTCTGTATAAAGTCACAGTAAATCATACAAGGGTAAAAGTGACCTGAGTAATTAAAAAAGCATCCAATGTATGTAGCGTTAATCATCCTGTATATTAGGGCTTCTAGTAGGAAAATATCCTATGGCAAAAAAAACAAATACAGAATCTGCCAAAAAATGTATGCATCAGGAAAGGAAAAACTTGTGTAAATATTTTAATACTAAATTTATCAATACATTATGAGATTAATCCAAGTTACCTTTGACCTCTGCAATTACAAGACCCTTGGTGCTCAAAGTGGTGGCCATGAGCTTCCAGACATTGATTAGTACAGCAAACCGCTCAAGTGTGTACACATTATTTTGGCAGAGTCAGTATATACAAATGTCCATGCCTACGATCACATTTTTAAAGAATATGCAGTTATTAAGTTATATCATAGAAAAAATAATAGATCACACAATATGATGATACTTTCTCTTTTATTTACACTCTACAGTAGTGATTTGTCTATAGTTGAATGTTTATTATTTTTGCAAAGATGCAGACTTGAAAATTGTAGGTCATCATGAAGTGGTTTATTGGGTTACTGTTGTGCCTTATCTTCTCCTATTAGTTTTCTACTGTGACTGGATACCATTATCCAGATCCCCATGACTGTCACATAAGATCAGTGTAGAGGATAATACTGTACTTTGCTTCTAATATATGTAATTTTGTTGACTTGCAGTTCTTATAATTTCATTTACAAACGATAGTTCTTTTTTTCCCCAGGAAATAATGTAAATGTTGGCTCCTGCCTAGCAAGCATGAGGTCCTGAGTTCAAGTTCCAGTACCCCTGCCCCAAAAATAATAATAATAATAATAATGTAAATGGTGGGAGAATCATAGGAAACTTGTTTTCCATCCTGAGAGCATTGCAAGAATGACTAGAGAATTCTATTTGCTATGTCTGGCGAGTTCAGTATATTAGTCATAAAAATTTGAGGCCCTTCCTTAATTTAAAATGAGGTTTTCTACTTAGACACAATCCAAATGGCTTTTATTGATTTATTCATTTCTCTTTCTTTCTTTTTTTTTTCTTTTCTTTTCTTTTTCTTTACTTTCTTTCTTTTTTTGGGGGGGGGATACCAGGGATCGAACTCACAACCTCATATTTGTTAGGCAGGCACTTGTGCCACTGAGCTATATCCCTGGCCCATGGTTTACTCATTTCATATACATTTGTTGAATGTCTATTCAGCAGGGCATGTGGTGGAACATGTCTGCTAGCTGGCCTGACAAACATGCTTCATCATCTTATTTTCTAGAACAAACTGGACAAGGTATTGAAAAACTATGATGCCACCTGCCAGATAAACTCAGAGAGATACCTGCAGCTAGAGCGGGCACAGTCACTCGTTAGCCAGTTCTGGGAGACGTATGAAGAACTCTGGCCATGGCTGACAGAAACACAGAGAATCATCTCTCAGCTGCCCACTCCAGCCCTTGAGTATGAAACTTTAAGACAGCAGCAGGAAGAACATCGGGTAAGCTCGGGGTCAAAAAGAATGTGGTATTCTCCACAGAAAGAATCGTGATTTTGATCAATGTTGTTGGACAATACTCTATTTAGTCTGCACCGTTTTCTTACCTCCACTGCTGCTGAACTTGTCACCTAGGATTCAGTGAGGAGACTTGTGTGGGTAAAATGCATTGTGTATTTCATGATTGTGTCATGGCTTTTATAGAACAGGATGCCATAACTGCCATTTGGGTAAAGAAAATCCCATTTTCAGATGTCAGAGAAGTGTGATTTTTCAAGTGTTTTCTGTTCACACCTGTTGAATTGCTTTTGATTTATATGTGGTGACTAAGTTTTATGCTTTCTTCATAACAATCGGAACCGTCACACAGACAAAGATCTTGGGCTTGGAGAAAATATACAAGATCATGAATATCAAAACAGCAATATTGTGAAATTCATGAAGAGGACGTATGCTGAAGTATGGAGACAAGTTTTGTCCCCTCTTTTTTCCCCTTGTTTAGGCAGGACTCTTGACATTCTTGGTGCTGTTAAGTGTAGATGAGTACACTAGAGTGTATGTTTGCATCCGCAGTTATGACATGTTTAAACATAAGTAGCGTGGCACCCTGAAGCCTGCATTCTAGCAGTCACTTCATTGTTACTGTCACTTAGATTTTTGCAAGAATTTGGGTGGAAGAGGGTTCAAGACTGTTAGAAAAACTCTGGAGCCCTTGCTAGCAAACTTATGGACTTGTGAGCCTAGTTCCCCTAGATCTGTACAAGGTGTACTCTTCAGAGTTGTGTGAGGGGCAGTGCTTTCACTTGGGGTATACTGCACCCCTGTTTGCACTGTTTAGAATGTGTAACATATTTATTAATCTTACTTGTTTGCTTTTTTAATGCATTGGTGCTGAAGAGTATCTTTAACTCAGGTGTTTATCTAGGAAACAGTTTTAGGGAATACTTCAAGAAGAATGAAAATTTTGTGGCGTGCTCTCTAAATTATTCAGCAAAAAAAGATAAACGGTAAAACTAAATTAATTTTGGTTTAATTCTGGAAGAAATTCTGATGCCTATTCACTGAATAATTTTTAATATAAAATGTTAGGGCCAGGAGTTTGGCTCAGTGACCTAAGTGCCTGCCTTGGCAGGTGCGAGGTTGTGAGTTCGATCCCCTGTGCCAAAAAAAAAAAAAAAAAAAAGTTTAATATAAAATGTTTTGTGAATTTCTATGAGGTGATTTGAGTTTTTAATATAACATCACATAGTAAGGGAAGGATAAACATAGCGTTGAAATTTTCCAAGTTGAGTTAATTTTCATTTTTTGTATAATCTTTCAAAACAAATTTATGATTGTGTGTTTAAAGAGAAATAAGATTTGTAGCCAGATCTTCAGATTTTTTTTTTTTTTTTTTTTTTTTTGCGGCACCAGGAATCGAACTCACAACCTCACACCTGCCAGGGCAGGCCAGTTCTTCAGATTATACAGGCTAAAAGTGTTCAGAATATTTGCAGCACTCCAGAATGGCGTGTCTTCTCCAGTTCTACACTGTCTTCTATTTTAGGGGAAGATCTAGTTCATACTGCCCAGGGATGAGAAATGGTGCCTAAAGCATGTCGCTGAGAGATCTTACGTCACACTGTGTATCTCCAGCGTGAAACATTTCATCACGTGTGAGGCAAAGGCACCTCTTATCAGACACACCTGTAGAAACACCCAGTCAGTGTCCCCGGCCTGTCATGAAGTGGTCTACACAGGGCTCATTTCACCCTTTCCCTTGGAGGCTGCATTGGCTCATAGTTGTGCTGCACAAAGGAGATCTGTAGGCAGCTCAAGAAACCTCAGCAGTTCACTTGAGAGACCATGCATCCCTCCCAGAACTTATGTGGCATCCACCTCCATCTGTCCTTTTCCTTGTGACTCTGTGGTAACTGATACTGCCAGCACCACCTCCATTTTGCAGAGCAGCACGAAAGGAAGACCTCTCAGCCAGCAATAGCCAGAAGCTGGCTTGTAGGCACAGCCCTCCTCTGTTCATGTGTGCAGCATCTTAGATTAGACATTTTGCCCCTTTTTGAAATTGAATTTGTGTTTATTCAACCCCTTCCAAAAGTACTTTGAGGCAACCTTAGAAAAACCTTTAAAATGGCATAGGAATAGATAATGATATAGCAGCTTTCTCAGCAAGTTCTCACAGTAATCTATAAGATGGGTTTTAATGGACACTTGGAATGAGAACTAGTTCTGTTCCATTCTCAGTGATTCTTCCTGATATTTATTAAAAATTGAAGGAAAAAATTGGTAGTTTACCTCTAGACTGTTTTTCTTGTATATAATTTCTCTCAGAGAAGCTCTTACTAGGGCCTGGGTAGCAAACAGCAAAGAGATGTGTCTTCTGCTGAGGACAAGGAACTGCTGATGGGGTTGCCAAATCTACAGTGTGGCACAGAGGGAAGGTTCCTTGGTACTGCTCCAGGCTGACCCCAGCATCTCTTAAGATGTCCTTGGAGGGTTTGGATTTGACTCATGAGTAACTGCTCGGTGGTCAGCCCATGACCCATGAAGTAGAGTTATGCTAGCCTTGTTGAAGGATCCCAGAACATCATTTCAAGAGACTCTACTTGGTTTCCACCTGCATTCATTAGCACAGCTGTTATCACTGTATCTCTGGATTAGATGACAAAATTTTGCAACATACTCATACGACACTTTTGTTTAAATGCATCATATTTAATAGATAGCTATATATCTGACAGACTGATAACTCTTGCAAACATTTTAAAGTAACAAAAAGTAGATTCATTTATGTGTGATGTCCATGTCAAATATATACAGAAGGTTTCCTATATATATACACACACACATACACACAGACACAGCATGATCAAGAAATACAGTGACTGTTCAAATTTTTTTTATTTATAGTAAAAAATACATTGTTATTAGCCCCTCTCAAAGTATCACCCCCATTATTTCAAACGTGCTTATCATGTCACTTTTACCACTTGTCTCAGTGCTGGAAGTCATCTTCTGTGAATGTCTTTAGTTCTTTTGTAGCTACCTTGTCCTGAATCAATTCAAAGTATTTACCTTGCATGATCATTCTGACTTTGGGAAGAGCCAGAAGTCACCAAGTGTCAGATGTAGTGGACACAGTAGAAGAGGGCACACTGTGATATTTTTACAGGCTTGCCCTTCCTTTGGATGGCACTGACATTCACTGTATTTTTTTTGTCATACCTTATAAAGACACTTACAGAAGAGGACTCCAGAACTACTTCAGAAAGTGCAAGAATTATGGGATCACTGTGTCTGAAGTGAGGGGATACCCTGAAGGAGATTGTATTAGCTTTCCTGTCACTGGGACAAAATAAGCAATACTCTCAATTTAAAGGAGGCTTATTTTGGCTCACGGTTTCAGTGTATTCAGTCTGTGTTTGGCAGGAAAGGCCTGGCGAAGGTCCTGGTGGAGGGAAGCTGCTCACATGGTGGTGACCAAGAAGCAGAGAGAGAGGAGGAGGAGCCAGGGACAGGAACACACCCTTCCTTCTCATACCCTCAGTGACGTGACCCTTCCAAACAGGTCTCACCTCCACACAGTACATTCAGCTGTGATCTCACTAGTGGATTAATTCAAGGATGCAGACAGTGCTCCCATCATTCCAGTCACCTTCCAAACACATGAGACTTTGGGGGACATTTTACCTAAACATTTACCATGTGTTTTGGTTACACCTCACATAGTACAGTGTGATAAATCTGTATATCCATCTTATAATGGCTTACGTGTATGAATGCAATGTCATGTGGGCATACATTGCCCTCACAGCCTTTTGAGTTCTGTTGTCAGTTTTGTTTCTGCATTCTACTGAGCTTTCCTTTCCCCTTTTTGCTTTCTCTTTCCCTCCCTTCTTTCTCCATTTTATGCTTTTGTAAATAACATAAATATGCAAAAAGGACTACTAAGAGTTATGGTTTATTCTCTATGAGGACATAGGAGTTAAAGTGCTTTTTTGGGACTTGGGACATAGCTCAGTGGCACAATCACCTGCCTGGCCAGTGCGAGGTCCTGAGTTCAACTCCTGGTACACACACACACACACACACACACACACCACTTTTATGTTAAATGACCTCAACTAATTTTCTAGCCAGAATGTGCTGCTGTGGGTATGAAATGTGTAATGAACTGGGAGTTATTGATTCATTCAGGCAGCATTTTTATGTACCCCATAGAGGGACTTTGGCGTGACTAGGCTGCTTAGTCTTCGTGTTAGAGACGTCTCACCCGGGCAGAAGTTGTATTCACCATGCCATGCTAAGTGCCTTCCAGCAGGGAGGACAAATGGAGGCACTGGGGCTGCAGACTGCTGTAATGTGGAGATGTAACCCTGAGATACTGAGAAGCTGTTTGGTTTGTTGTAGCAACTGCGAGAGTTGATTGCTGAACACAAGCCACACATAGATAAGATGAACAAGACTGGGCCACAGTTACTGGAACTTAGCCCAGGGGAAGGCTTTTCTATTCAAGAGAAGTATGTGGCAGCCGACACCCTTTATAGTCAAATTAAGGAAGATGTTAAAAAACGCGCTGTGGCTCTGGATGAAGCCATGTCCCAGTCAACCCAGGTAATCATTTACACTGGAAATAGAATTTTTTTCTTCTGAACAGTGAAGCATGAGGGAGACATTTTCATGGATTTCCTGATTAAATTTCAGCCAAAATTATTTCACTCAGGCAGGTTATTCATACTTGGTCTCTCAGAGGTGATGTTTGCTTATGTCCAACCTTTATAGTTTCACCTACTCAAGATACAATAAAAAATAATTTAAGTGACTAAGAAACGTACAGTTTCTGTCATTGTACAGATACTTAATTCAGTGCCCAGCCTGACAGAAAGTGATGTTGCCCTTGGGGGTAGAAAGTGTCCCTGTTATTGTTAATAAAGAAGCTGGTAAGAGAAAACACTGAATGATTAGCCAAATAAAAAGGTTAAGAATATAAAGTTGCAGGTGAATTTTTTTTCTTTAAAAATACCTTTTTGGAAGAAGTTAAATTTTGAAGTTCCCTGAAGGCCTTGCATTTTCAAGGTTTGATTTTTATTGTTAGATGCAGGACATTAGTCTCCATTTTCTGTAATTCTGAGTGATGGTTCCCTTGATTTTGAGGCTAGTGTAGAAATTATGAATGAACCAGTTTTTTATGACTTTACTTAATTGTCTCTGATACTTTTACCAACAAACATTTGGAATTATCTCATGTATCTGATTATGTGTGTGATTATTAACTAAATGAAAGCTTTTGGGAAAGGTGCTGGATATTGAACCGATGCCTCAGCGTAGTCTTTGCCACTGAGCTACTTCCCCAGCCTCAGACACAAACTTCAGATACAATTTTGAGGAAAGTTTTAATTTTTAAACTTTTTGTTGTTGTTGTTCCAAAAATACGTAACTTAAGGGATTCCTTAAATCTAGTGAAAACTGTCCAAAGTTAATAATATAACTTTGTAGGATCCCAAAATGTCATGAAAAATGGAGAACACAGTCACTTTTAGTAGAAAAAGACCTACTTATTGAACACAGTTTTTAAAATTATTTGAATTATGGCAAGGTGAAACAATAGACTAAAACAGATGCTGTTGCCAGTTAACCTATATGTTCACATATATCATTTATTAATGAATACACTTAACTGCATATAGAAACTGTTCTATGTAAGTGGTATGCAGAAGTACATATAAATTATAATTTTAGTAGAGTCTTCATTTGTTAGCTAGATTTAACTCTTGGATAGATATTTTGGTAAAGGGACTATGATTTTGTTCCCAATTGAATAAATTAGATATTTTTCATTTAAATCTCCCATGTGGTATTATAGGTCTTTCCCCCATAAATACTCCCGTTGTTTTACCACTAGTTCCATGACAAGATTGACCAGATCCGTGAGAGCCTGGAGCGTGTTGTGGAACGTCTGAGGCAGCCACCGTCCATCTCTGCAGAGGTTGAGAAGATCAAGGAGCAGATCAGTGAAAATAAGAACGTATCAGTAGACATGGAAAAGCTACAACCACTGTATGAAACTCTTAAGCTGAGGGGAGAGGAAATGATTGCTAGATCTGGGGGTACTGATAAAGACATATCTGCCAAAGGTAATAATTATAAAATAAACTTCACTTTCACAGCAGTCCTAAACTTTATGCTGTTCTCTGACAATCCAGTTACGTAACAAAATGCCAGATCTTGGAAATGCTGTTACAAATGTGATGTGTTTAGGGTTGAAGGGCTGTGTGCACAGATCCCTTACTAATGCCTTCCTGTATTTATGAAATTAATCAGATGAATATGATGTGTGCTATTATGCAAAAACCAGGGGTTCTGCAGGTATTTGAAACAAACAGGTTAAAGCATGATGCCAAACAGAGTTTTTTTTAAGTACATATTTTCCCTCATCAGTGGCTCTACTGTGTTACATAGCAGGCCCGCCCTGTCTCATAACCACAGGGAGATACCCATCATAGCAGTCAGCTATCTTAGAGCCTTGCACTGGGGATGAGTGGGAGGAACATGTGCACTGTGGAAATTCGTGATGAGATCCTCTAGCCATAAGCCCAAAATACATAACTTACATTATTGTATTCCTGGGACTGAACAGATAGTGTATTCTTTCAGATCATAAACAGTATAGTCAGTCAGGTGGTACTTCACTTTCTTTTGGGTTAAGGCCAACCTGGGTGAACTTAAAACTTGGTAAACTTGGGTCTTCTCTGGGCTCAATAGCTTTGAGCATTGATGTGGGTCAGGAAAGTTCTTGGTTCAGAAGGAATAGAAGACCCCAAGATTTTGCATTAGCTGGGAGAGCTCTTGGGCCAGATGATACCCACCAGACTGCTATCAACCAACACCCGAGCCAATTTTAGATACTTAGCACACTGAATCACTGTTTTCTGTGTGGACTAAATGTTTTACATTATTAAGTGGTGCTAACCCAGTGTCCTTGTTTCATAGCTGTTCGGGATAAGCTTGACCAAATGGTTTTCATTTGGGAGAACATACACACGCTGGTGGAAGAAAGGGAAGCCAAACTACTGGATGTAATGGAACTAGCAGAAAAGTTCTGGTGTGACCACATGTCTCTGGTGGTTACCACTAAAGATACTCAAGATCTCATTCGGGACCTGGAAGATCCTGGAGTTGATCCCTCAGTAGTGAAACAGCAGCAAGAAGCAGCGGAGGTAAGCAGAAAATCTCATTGAAAGTTAAAAAGCAAGTTATGGCCCACTGAAGCCTTCATTTCTCTGGCAAATATTGGGAATTACTCTTAAAATTTATATTTGATTCTGAGCATGTAATGTGTAAGGATTAGGAAAAAATAGAATGTGCTCACAAATTTCACTGAGAGATGTAGATATAAAATAACTTCGCTTCATCCCTACTGCTTCTTCCTTATTCTAGAGCCTGTTATCTCTCTTTTTAGGGCTGGAGATCCTAAAGTAACCCGAGGTGCAGGGCCCCTTTCTTGCCATTCTTCTAACCTTATTGCCAGTCCTCTTTCTAGACCTTCTTGTATTGTGTTGTTGCTTAAAAGCTCTCAGCAGGGCACCTGCCACATAAAGCCCAAACTGCCTAGGGTGGGCTCTGGAGCTTTTCACAGCCCTACCTCACCTGTGGCCATGCTCCCAAATGCATGATGTCCCCTGCTCCTGTACAAAGTGCCCCAGTCCAGTAACTGGAAAAAGTGACCTTCCACTGCTTTGCTCTTCCTAGTGCCTCTTTCTGCCTCTGCACATTTTATTTCCTCTCCCTGGAATATCCTTTCTGCCACTTTTGTGGCAAATTCTGCTGAAGAATGAATGTTCAGTTGGATTAGTAACCCCCATAGAGCTCTTTTTTGATATACTAAGCACTGCAGGTTGAGTATAAATACCATCTCTGTTCCCATGATACTTTCCCTGTGCCAAGTACTCCATACATAGTGTGACTGATGGTGCTTGCTTATACTTCTGTGGTTCCGACTGGACTTGTGGACCCCTTGAGCAGAATAGCCAGATCTATTTTTCTTTCTATCCCAGGGCTCTAGGTTACAGTTTAGTTCACACTTATTAAATATTGAATAAATAAACATATTTTTACCCAGAAGATGAAAGCAAAGGTAGGACACTTCATTTCTGTTACAATATTTCTATAGTTTACAGGTGCTACCTAAGGCAGTGTCGTAAATTAAAGCTAGGTTGTTCTCAGTATACTAACAAGTACATTAATCTGTGTAAAGTCTTTGGACTCATATTTTACTATATCCACTTTAAATGTGTATTGTTGAACTATTTTGGCAAACAAAATGTCTTTCTGTGCTTAGTATTGGTATTTTTCAGAATTCGTTGAGGTGTTTGTTGCAATTTTTATTTCTTTTTGTGTTTATAATAAAGGTCTGGCATTTTTGAAGAGTGCCATTTTTCTTTTAAAATATTTCTATCTTAGTTACTTTTCTCTCATTGCTGAGACAGAATACCTGACACCTAAAATTAGGGAAGGAAAGGTTTATTTCTTCTTGGAGATTTCAGTCCAGATTCAACTGACTACAAGGCAGGGCGGTGTGGCGAGGCAGCCATTCATGGCAGCCACCAAACAGCAAGGCGCAAACCATCAAGAGAGAAAAGGCACGACTTCTTCCCGCCCTTACACTGTATGTTGGCTCCACCCCAGGGTGAGTGCAGCACTCACACCATCAATCCCAGCACCAGATAACAAACCATCATGAACACCAGACTCAGCCACTTTCATGCCGTGATTACATGAGACTTGGCGGGGCCACAGGATCATAACCCATAACCCATAATAATTTCTTATTTCTTTGTGAAAAAATTGGTAGCAAAAAGTTGGAAAACAAGAAAAAAGAAATGAAAATAATTCTAATCCCACCTCCTAGAAGTAACTGCCACCATTATCTTGGTGTCCAACCCCATAACATTATAAGGCTGCTATTTTCTTATTCCAGGCCATAAGGGAAGAAATAGATGGGCTGCAGGAAGATCTGGATGCAGTTGTTAACCTGGGTTCAGAGCTCATTGCTGCTTGTGGGGAGCCAGATAAACCCATTGTCAAGAAAAGCATAGATGAGGTACCATCGGCTTCTCTACTCTTGTCAGAATCCTTTTCTGAAAATTAAGTTAACTAAAATGTATTTGTTAAAAGTAATTAAAAATTCAAACCTGATACTAAAAAAGTTACAACATTGCTATTTTTAGTTAAATTCAGCATGGGATTCTCTAAACAAAGCTTGGAAAGATCGAATTGACCGACTGGAGGAGGCCATGCAGACCGCCGTTCAGTACCAGGATGGGCTGCAGGTAAGGCCACCACCATATGCCCACCTCTCGTGGCCTGCAGAGGACCCCACTGTGTGTGCCCATCCCAGGTCTGCAAGCGTGGTACATGCAGTGGTGGGCACATCTTTGCCTGTCATTTTCCCAGATATTTTGATTTGGTTTTGCCTTTAAGAAACAGTTTCTGACCCTTAGGTATGTTGACTCATATGCGTAGCTGCACATACCTTTATGCACACACTCAGTGAAATTTACTTTAAAATGAAATATATTACTTTTTCTAAAAAAAAATAAAAGTAAATGTTCCTATACAGTCTTTTTCATTAGTGGCCAGCACTAGACAGTGAAATGGAACTGAGTCTTGATTCTTTTCTAAAGTTGAGTGGAGTAAGATGAAAGGAGTAAACACCATCTAAAAATATCTCCAAGTTTGAAGTCAAAAGTAAGGAAATTTGATTCAAAGCCAGTGTTCTCCCTGTACTAAAATAGATTTCTATGTTATTAGGTCATAATTGGGTGTGTAAAAGATAGTTTCTTTTTTCCATATATATAACTTGTTTTAATAGTTGTTTTTCTCATTTCTTAAAGGCTCGTTCAGTTCATTAACCATTCACAAATCGATTTTTTTAACATTAAAATTCTCCTATCAGTCGAGACATATTCTGGGATATTTTTTAGCTGCCTTCCTTGACTTTGTTCCATTTTCCTAACAGGCCGGCATGCATTTAATCTTTCATCCTTCTTGCCATATGGAAAGAGTCCCTCTTAAGTATTTCCATAACACTAAGTGAATATTATTCGTAAAGCTCAGATGAGAACATCTTTTTCCTTTTTCACTATGCCACTCCATTTCTGTGTTTGTCAAAATACATACCACTAGTCAGGCTTTAAGTCAGCTGAAAAAGGCTTTGAGCTTTGGAAATATATGAAATAATTGACTACAAATGACACTTTATTGTATCACCCCCATTTTTAACCAAAGCGATAATTCATTAGTAAATAACAATGTCTAGTAGTACCTAAATGAAGTGCTGGCCCTCTGTCTGTCAGGCCAAGCGTGGAGCTGAGTCATTGAGCAGCACTGTCCTCCAGGGCTGGAGGTGGCACTGCCACCACATGCAGGCACTTACGAGGCCATAGGCGAGACACCATGACTTGCACATGGGCCTTGTTCCGGCTGGGAAAGCAAGACCCTTCCAAGGTCCTGTGGGGCTCAGGGTATTAGGACTACCTGCTAGTTATGAAGGGCATCGTTGTTTGCAATTAGATGTCCAAAGCTCCAGAAGCTACACAGGATCCAAGGGTTCATTATATTGTGAAATATATTTTATTTCTCACGTTACGGCTCAAGTTCTTAGGGTTGATTAATGATAACTTAAAAATACCAGATATTTTCCAGGATTTTTCCCCTTGCTATATGGTCTGGCAACTTCATTGAAGGGCATAATAATACAAAATGTTTTGAGCCTTTGTAGAATATTTGTATTACCTAAAAAGAATAAAAAAAGTAGAAGACTCTGAAGTCTGTATCACAGTTTAGAATAATTGTCTCAGTACTAATCATTTATGTGTGCAGGACTTTAATGCTAATCTAAATTTACATATGGGTTTAGGTGAACCAAATATTGTGCCCAAATGCTGAACAGTGAACTTCTGGCTTGTTTCAATAAGTAGATGAGCTTAGACCTTTTTCTTTAGCATATTTTGCATAAGAGAACATAGAGAGATTTTATATCATTTGAATTTGTAATTTTTTTCAAATAAACTTTTTTTAAAAAGCTTTTAATAGTCTGAGAATCTATTCAGTAAAGAAGTTCTTTTGAAAACTTGGATGCAAAATTGGAGATTACATCTATTTACTGTTTGGGTACCTCTTCTGTTATTGTACTGCTTTTATTGAAGTAAACCACTTTAATTTTTATAAAATGAGTTAATTCCATCACTCATTTTAGGTTTATAATTTTTGTGGGTTTATGATTTTTCCTTTCTGTTGTACATGAGATATTGTAGCATCATCAAATGTACCTTTATGCTGACCCCTGGACTAATGTGTCTTTCAGGCAATATTTGACTGGGTGGATATTGCAGGCGGTAAATTAGCTTCAATGTCTCCAATTGGAACAGATCTTGAAACTGTCAAGCAGCAGATTGAAGAGCTAAAGGTATTTGTGGAAGCTAAGTAATTTATCAAAGACTTCCTGGCATTGTTAAAGTTCTTTTTTCATTTGTTTGTTGGTCTTGTTTTTATTTTTGGTGCTGGGATCTAATGTGGAGCCTTATGTGCTTGCTAAGGAAATGTTCTACCATAGAGCTACACCTCAGCCTTCCATTTTTAAGTTCTTGAGTCACAAAATTCTTACACAAATTGTACATATTTTACATAATTGAAGCCTTAAATTTTGATTTTGAAACTAGTTTAATACAATGCCTACATGTAGTAAGCTAGACAAGTACTCACTAAATAAAGGAAATAAAGCTTAGTTTTCTTTTTATTAATGCCTGTTAATTGTAGAAAAATCAGAATATACAAAAAAGTCACCCAAAATGTTATGCACCCAGAAACAGCTACTTTTGGGACTAAATAGCCTTTCAGATATCTTCATGTCGAAGGCGGTATAGAGTATAGGATGTGTGTGGGGAGGGGGGAGAGGGGAGGAATGTATTTAGATTATACCATTAGATTATTGCCAACCTAACACATACAGAAACATTTGTCTTATTTTCATGTGTTCTGAGTAATTCACTTAGTCTTACAGGCCAAAAGCATGTCCATAGTATAATAGTGTTTCCCAAAATGTTTGCATTTCGGGAAAGATGGTAATGAGATCGCACTTCCCACCTTGGCCCCTTCTCCCGTCCTCATGGACCACGCAGCATTTCTGTTTGCTTTCCCCTGTCATCGGTGCTTTTGTGGTTCTTGATCTCCACTTGTGGAAATGGCTGGGCCCTTTCCTCTTTGAATTGTCTGACACCAGTGATCATTCACTGAAGTGAGATCAGTTATTTTTCTCCTAACTCTTCATCCACAGAGACCACTGTCAGTGATCTCAGTTAGGCTTTTATCAAAAATTACAGTCTGGCTTTAAAACTGCAGCATTTTCATCTCGTAAGTCTGACAGAGTGCTGCATTTAGAAACAAATTCTTTTTTGAGACTTTACTGTTGACATCACTAGATTGAGGGTCTTGTTTGATTTTATTTGTCTTGTCCATTGTAAACATGTGATGTATTTTGCATACAGTCAAAGGTGTGGAGGAGAATTTAGTTCAGATAGTTGCGTTTCCTGGCTCTTGGCAGGCTGGTCAGGGGTGCTCACTCTGAGATCCGCTTGTTGCAGTTTGTCCAGCAGACTGGATGGCCACCCTCAGGAAAGCTACATGGCCATCTTGCTGCCATGTCCTTAGCTTCATTAGAGGACAAAATTATTTTCCTTGTTAAGTTGGTTGAGAATAATTTGAATAGAACTGTTGAATTTAGTTACTATTTTTTAATTATTTCTTCCATCTGTTTGAAAGAAAATTAAGGGAGTGTGTAGCAATTATTTATTATTACAGATTCAAATAGCTATGTTATAAAGATATTTTATGACATGGCAATTTTCTGTTTCAAGCAACCATTTTCTAACCTATTGTTGGCAAGCCAAGATTACTAACTATACGTTAGTAATAGGGAAAACACCAGCAGAAGGGATTTTGTAATTCTGTGACAGTAGTGGGTGAGGCAGGAGAATAACTAAACACTGGATAACTAAATAGGGAATGCAACAGAGCCTCAAAAAAAAAAAATAATCAAGGGTGCAAGATGATGTACGTGTAGAAAAAATAATGCTGAGTTTCTTAGAGATCATTTTCTGATTTTTATGTGTGTTAATATATTTTATTTTCTTTCCTGTAAGTTGAAATCATTTGTGAATGTATGTAGATACTGAAAATAAGCTCAACCTTGAAAATACAAAGTTCTAGCCCACAGAATTTTCATGGTTTAAAGTTACTATGCATAAAAAAAATTTCCTTGTGTACATCTCTTTTGTAAATAGCAATTTAAGTCAGAGGCTTATCAACAACAGATAGAAATGGAAAGACTGAACCACCAAGCAGAACTTTTGCTAAAGAAGGTAACAGAGGAGAGCGACAAACACACAGTGCAGGACCCGTTGATGGAGCTGAAGCTGATGTGGGACAGCCTGGACGAGAGGATCGTCAGCCGACAGGTGACCGCTGAGACATCTGTTAGGATGATAGACGTGCTTAATCTCAGATGCTACCATAGAATGATTATTAAAAATAAAATCAGGCAGTTACATAACTACATGTCTGAAGTACCCAGATCCTCTTATTTCATTAGAAATGTCCCTGTTTATGCCATCTTTTTTTGTCCACAAAGGATGTTAAACTAAAAATGTAGAAGGATATGATTAGGCTCCATGGGATATGCTTATGGACTTATGCAGCATGAAACAATTGATTTTTGGCTTTATTTTAATGCATGTCATTATTAACATCAAACTCATAAATGGATTCTCTTCCTCTGCTTTTTTGGTAGCACAAGCTGGAGGGTGCTCTGCTGGCCCTGGGTCAGTTCCAGCATGCTCTGGACGAGCTCCTGGCGTGGCTGATGCACACTGAGGGCTTGCTAAGTGAGCAGAAGCCTGTTGGCGGTGATCCGAAAGCCATTGAAATTGAACTTGCCAAGCATCACGTATGTAGCCCCTGCTGCGGATTATGCTTCCTCTTTTTTTCCTCCAGATTTTAGATAGACATAATGATCACATTCATCACAGAGAATTTGTTCCTGTACATGATATAAATTCTTTCTTTTTTGTTCATTCCCCTACTCTCCCTTCAACCCCTCTCCGTTTGCAAAAAATTTTTTTCCATTTTTTTTCCTCATTTTTTTACTTTTCCTCCTTTCGTTTTCCCCTTCCACTTCCTTCCTCATTTGAACATTTTTTTTCCTATTCCACAATATCTATTACACATTTTGGTCCTTATGTACACTTTCAGTTTCTCACACCAGAGAAACAATGCAGTATTTACAGATATCCCATTTATTTCACTTGAGTATGGTCTCAAGGTGCATCCATTTACCTAGAAATGTTTTAAGCTTATCCTTCTTTATGTCTGAGTAGTACTCCATTCTATAAAAAGCATATCCTGTTTGTCTCTTCACCAGTTGATGGGCATTTGGGCTGTTTCTAAGATTTAGCTGTTACAAACTATGCCACTATAAACACAGGTGTGCTTGTATCAGTGTGGTATGATGCTTTTAATTGTTTTAGGAAGATACCAAAAAGGGGAATTATGCTTCCTCTTCATGCATTTCTAATGTCATCAGGTTTTTTTATTGCTTCTATATGGGTTTTTCTAAGTTTATGATTTTAATAGAAGTATATATTTGGCATTTGTAACTAAAGTTTAAATTACTTAAATACACCTCCTAAAAGATTGAAATCAGGGTATTTTTCTTAATGTTTACGGCAGTTATCAAACATAGGAAAGACTGGAAATTTGTGGCTGTATTTTATTAGGGCTTCATAGTAAACTCTGTAAACATTTAAGCCTCCTGTTATATTTGTATTGGGCTAACTTCATATGTCTTCTAAAGTTGTGGAGGATAGCCCAAAAATCACAGGTTTAAAATGTTCTGCCACTGATTTGTTTTTACTCTGGTCACCTTCTGTTCTCTTACTTAGCCTGTCTATATATATATATGTATATATATATATATATATATCATTATGTTATGCTTTTTTCTTCTGTCTTTGTGTCACTCTTATCTTTGACTGGCTTTTTGTCTCATATTCCTTTCTAAATCACTTTTCAAAAGTATGTTCTAAAGAATTTTTACAGATCATACATTTGATTTGAAACTTATAAATTGAAAGTTTTATTTTATCTTGAGATACTTTCATAAGCAAAAAACCTTTACATTATCGTCACTTTTGTAACTTTCCCTATCTCTTAAGTCATTAGATTTACTTGAAAGTTTATGCACGGTAGCATTTCTCTTGACTGTCATTCCATGATCTTTCATAGGCTTTAGCATTTACACTCATAGTGGTATTTTCAAAGTCCTGAATCCTGACATCAAGCAAAATTTCCTTGATTATCAGATAAAAGATATTCAATGATTTTCCCATTACTAATAATTTTCAAATAAAAGGTAGATTGTTGGCATTTGAAATTGTGTTCAGCCCTTCTTGCTTTAGTTCTTTCCCTAGTTCTTCTTTCATACTGGTAGTTGTTCCCTAATTTAAGTTTTTCTTCTTCTTTTCCCCGGTCCTGTTTACATGATAATCATACCAAGCTATATTTGATGGAAAAATCAGGATTTATTTTACATAATTAACATTTCCATGGAAGCCTGCTCTGCTATTTAATGCCTACATTATACCTTTGCTTAGGGTGGTAATGACCGTTTCTGCATATAAACGAAATGTGTTTATTTTCATAGTGAGCGTTTAGAGCACGTACATTTTCACAGACCTGATAGTGGTCTTAAGCTCACATCAGTGATTAGAACTGTGTATAATTAGCAGACACGGAAGCGTGAGGTATGGGAATACAGTTCTTTTGGCAGGGGATCTGTAGGGACCTTTGAATTAATTATCTGTCTTTGAGTAGTTAGCAGTGTCTCCTTTTTTTTCCCTCTTCTCCTTTCTTTTCTCAAAGATCAAAAGTCAGAAGACTGTTATAACTCCCAGCAGAGCTGCTGGAGGCAGGACAGGAACGTTTCCCATTCCTTTCCTGCATTCTTCTCCCACGCCTAGGCTCTGACCTTACAGCAGGACCCAGACCATTTAGAAACATGAATTTTATAGAATTATTTTTTAAGTTTGAGCAAGGAGAAATGTTTTCACCCTTACATCTTGAAAAGGTGGTTCTCCCTGTTAACACAGTATGTGCTTTCTGGAAAGGTAACTCCTTTCTTACCCAGTTGGTTTTCCAGCCTTTGGGAAACGCTTCTTCACCAGCTGCTTCAGGAAGTGAGTGGGCACAGTCAGAGGAGCTGTGCTACTAGGAGCCACTGCCTTCTCTGAAAATCGCCTCAGGGCAGCGCCCTCCAGGTGTGATATCTCACACAGCACAAGAGCCTTCTGCAGGGCATGTGGAGTAAGATTAGAGTGATAGCACTCTTAGGTGAGAGAAGAGAAGGGACTAGTCAGTGGGTACTTGCCTTTTAGGATGCTAACTGTAAAACATACATGTCTCAGACATGGGATAATTTTGTATTTGCAAATGAGTAAGTATGAGTAAAAGTGTCTTTTAAACTAATTTAGACATGAGAATTAGGTTTAATTAAACTGAGTGTAAATTAAAAAATTTTAGAACTTTTTAATTACAGTCTCTTGATGTGTAGTACATTGATTACATAGTCATTATAATGAGAATGACTAGCAAAGTGTTCTCACATAATTGTTTCAGGAAGTGTCTATATGCTAAGGTATATCTAGGCAAGCTACAAAATTAAGGGAGAAGGAAATTCTTCATTTTAAAGCACAGTGTTAAAACTCGGTAATGAGACTGTTTCAGAATGTTCCATAACCAGCAAATAAAGCAGTTGCAGTAGAATTGATGTTGAATGCAGTACCAACTAGTGAATGTACTATCTTAATATTTTCAGGTGCTCCAAAATGATGTGCTGGCCCATCAGTCCACAGTGGAAGCTGTTAATAAAGCAGGAAATGATCTCATTAAATCAAGTGCAGGGGAAGAAGCAAGCCACCTTCAGCACAAGCTAGAGGTTTTAAATCAACGCTGGCAAAACGTTTTGGAAAAAACAGAACAAAGGAAGCAGCAGCTGGATGGTGCCTTGCGCCAGGTGATTAAAGATAATAAGTTTTGAAGCTTACTGTGGTTTTCAGGACCAAAAGAGCAGGGATGTGTTGCTTTACTTCCCAGGCTGCTGTTTAATTGTTATACCTTAAGGAGAGGAGTGAGAATAAGTGGGATGAAGAACAGCAGAAAAGAGACAGCAGTCTGGTTCCTGGCGTAATACTCCGATCTGCCAAACTCCTGGTGAAGCATGGCGAGCACACCAAGTGATACTGGCAGTCAAGACAGAGGGAGACTTACCAGGCGGGGCTGTTTGAACCTTGTTTTCCACCTGAAAGTGACCAAATTTAAAACTCCCTGTCACTTTAGGCCAAAGGCTTCCATGGTGAGATTGAGGATCTGCAGCAGTGGCTGACCGACACAGAGCGTCACCTGTTGGCGTCTAAGCCTCTGGGAGGTCTACCGGAAACAGCCAGGGAGCAGCTGAATGCCCACATGGTAAGTGCAGTGTCTCCTGCTGCCCTGCCCCAGGCGAGCAGACTGTTCTGGATGGGCCCTGCCGATACATACACAATAATGGGTGCAGGTGTTAAAAGAGATGATAATTTTTTTTTAATAGAATTCACTATGTAAGTGCTGTAAACAAAACCATGTAGTGGTTAAAATTTTCAGGTCAGAACCTAGCCTTATTTCAGAGGTTAGCTTTGTCAGCATATAAAGCAGAAATTTTAGAAGCCTAGAGGATATTTTGGAAGCAAAAATGCCTCTGCCAAGCAATAAGCTTGTATGACTGGTAGTATAACACTGAGTAAGTTATACATGGTTGTGTTTTGTAGTGTAAAGAAAATATAAAAACTGGACTTAAAATTATTGTCCAAATATAATTATGAACCTAAGATCTTCTCAATGAAAACTGGAAAGTACGTTTTTGTTCTGTTACAAGAAATGGCCTGTCTCAGTGATCATAGAGGTTCATCTCCAACCTCACACCTTACTAGGTACAGAGCAAGGTGGAGGCTTGTGTTCAGCTGCCCAGTCTGGGCCATTTGCCTCTGAACTGTTCCCACCCAGTTTCGGTGGCAACTCTTTAAGTATGAGAGCAGAAAAACACAGAAATTTGAAACTCTGGCTTTCTTTCTTAGAAATGTGGACTGACAAATTTAGAGTATCATTTATTGACATTCATCTCTTGTTTGTAATTCAGCTCTAAAAATTTTGAGAAAAAGCAGTCATTCAGCTCTTTAAAACTGTTTCTCTAGTTTTTAGAGTTGTGAATTTGCATCCAAAATATTTTTTTAATATTCTGCATTCATAATTACCCTTTAGAAATAGGGATTTAGCAAAGAAGGCCATCATACATGAAAATCTGTATTCTTTAGTAGTTGTCTAATGTAAGATCTTAATAAAATTTTACTTATTTGGAAATCACTTTGAATTTGGTGATGTGGAGAAGTAACCATCTTATAGATATAAATAAGTACAACAGACTATCACATGGATAACATCTTATTCTTTCACAATTATATGGAATGGCTAAAATAAGTCCTATTATCCAGTATAGAATTTTCTAGAAATTATTACAGTGTATTATTTTAGAAATGTATTGTGTGCGATTGTTGTTATTGTTTGGTGCCATATGGAATCCATTTGTTTCATTGAAAAAGTGATGGCTACATAATAACTTGGGAGTACTTGCCTTCCTTTTCTGTAAGGCCTGAGTAGTAACTTCAAGATACATTCTTGCTTTTTTGGAGTACATGTGTTGCATTTATAGTCTATTAATTATAAGTATAATAAACTCTTGAACAAATAAATTATTGATATTATTTCAATAACAAATATCTTTAAAATGTTAATTCAGAGGAATATAAGTAAAAACTTGAAAGCAAAAAGCTCTTCTTTAGAATACATTTAGAAAAATATTTTATATCAATTCCTTTGGATTGAATGGTGTACTAGTCACCTTTCCTTTTGCTGGACACCATACCAGATACTCAAAACTTAAGAGAGGTTTAATTTGGCTCGCATTTTAAGGGGGATTCAGTCCATAGTCAGCTGACTTCAAGGCAGAAATATGGCAGAAGGATGTGGCAGAGCAAAGATGCACACTTCAAAGTGGCCAGGAACAGTGCTGGAGAGGAAGGGATGAGGGAATAGGCACAGTACACAAGGCCACATGACCTACCCAGCCACACTCCTACCAGAAAATGCGTTCACCACAAGGCAAGTTGGCACAATCAAGCTTAACCATCACAATGGGCTGCTTGAAATGAATTTTCTTTTTCTTTTTTTTTTTTTTTTTTTGCGGCACCAGGGATTGAACTCACAACCTCGCGCCTGCCAGGGCCGGCGCTTAAGGAACTGAGCCAAACTCCCGGCCCTGGTTTTTTTTGAGGCAGGGTCGCACTACGTAGCTCGGGCCGGCCTTGTGCGCGTTGTAGCCCAAGCCGGCCTCGAACTCACAACGCTCCGCCTACCTCAGCCTCCCGAGTGCTGGGATGAAATGAATTTTCTATAACTGCATATAATGTGTCAGGCTGCAGAAATTTCATGATTTAAAGAATTTTAAAGAGTTATTGATATTTGTAATACCATTTGAGTACCGTTCTTTTAATTTGGTTTTGCTAGAAATGAAGCACAATATAATCTAAACATAGCTAAAAACGTTTACATTTTAAAAAATTTATTCCAGTAAAAGACACTGCCATTAATCTTCCTCAAAATAGTCGCCTTTGCTTCAAACACACTTACCTCAGTTTTCTTGCCTAAAAGCACTTCTAGAAGTCCTCTTTTGTGTCTTTAGTTGGGTTGCTTTGACTGCTTCAGTGGCTTGAATCAATTCAAAGCATATCTTTCATGGTCATTTTGACTTTGGGAAAGAGCCAGAAGTCACACCACGCCAGATCCAGTGAGCCTGATGTTTTCATGAGCCTGCCTTTCCTTTAGATGATAAGGCAGCTGCATTCTCCATATTTTTTATCATACTTCATAAAGACAGGAAAGAAGACTCCAGAAGTGCATCAGACAGTGGCAAAAATGGTGGAATAAGTGTATTTGAAGTGTGGGGGGTACTTTGAGAAGAATTAATGGCAGTATGTCCTTTACTGTAAGTTTTTTTAATTCACCATGTAGTGTGATCATCCCTTGCATATAAGTTTCTTAGGAAAGCTTTGGGTAGGTGACGTTGTAGGTATGTTTTGAAAGAAGTTGTTTTTAAAAGGAAATTACAAAGTTTTGAGATGATGAAAATGTTCTAGAGTTAGTGGTAGTTACTTGCACAAATTCATGAATTTACTAAGAAACACTAGAATATGTACTTTTAAATGGTGAATTTTGTGCTGTATGAATTGTGTCCCAATTTATAAAATTGTAAAGTTGAAAATATTAGTGAGGTATGATTGTGTTTCACTATGATTTGACCCACATCAATCAGTGAACTAGAACTCATCTTAACTTTTTAAGTGAAATATATTTGTTGTTTCACTGGTGTTAGGTTTTGTATTTGTTTAAGCAAAATCTTCCTGTATTCTCTACAGAAGATACACACTGCACTCAAGTTGGGAGCTTTTGAAATGTTTTAAGTGAGATTCTATTCACAGTACCACAAGTGTGGCCATTTGAATAATCAGTGTAAATATTTTTGTGCTTGTACTCTGCTTTCTATCCTTTGTCATAATACGAAGAAGGACATAGATGTCCCCCACTTCACAGAGCAGGAAATTGAGACCCAAAGAGCTAAACTGCTTGAGAGCTGATTAGGTACTGTACAATGAAACCTTTCCTGATGGTATGCATACTGATACTTCAAAGCTTAGCACACTGAGTGGCTCAACAATGGTAGCACTCCTGGGCGTTCACCATGGACAGGGCATGGCTATAGGGTTAGGGACTGTTTTGATAGAATGAGAAGTTTAACCGTATCAGTTCTGTGTGCCAGAAATGAACATGTGATGAAGGGCTTGGGACTGATGGCTGGAAAAAGCAGAACTCTGAGGTACTGTTTTCTGGAAAGCCGTATAATGTAAGGGTATCTCAATTTAGGAAGTCTGTGCTGCATTTAATGTTAAAGAAGAAACATACAGGAGCCTGATGAAGAAAGGCCAGAAGATGCTCGCAAGATGCCCCAAATCCGCAGAGACCAATGTCAATCAAGACATAAACAACCTGAAAGAAAAATGGGAATCAGTGGAAATGAAGCTCAACGAAAGGAAGGTATGCGCTTTCATAGAACAGAATTAGTATGATAGTACTATAATACTATAATATAATAGTTTGTTTATTCATGAGTTTTGCCTTATTTCTGAGAACCATCACGAGTAGAACTTTTAATGATTCATGTTTAAATTGCTTGTATACTCGAAGATTTCATGAGAACAGTTGAAAATTGTATTCTAACCCCAAAGAACAGTTAAAGGAATCTGTTCAATGTAAATGAAAATATTTAACAGACCAAGTGTCACTTAGGAATATTTCTATATATTATGAACACTCAAATTCAAGGTTGCTAATTCTGTTTTAATCCCAATCATTAAAGGAGAGGAAGAGCAAGAGAGATGTTTATCAGTGCTTGTATAAAAATGTGAGACAGGAATTACAATTTATAGACTATGCATTTTTTGCAACTTTTAAAAAAAACAAATCTGAGAAATCTCAGTAATACTATTTAATGCCAAAAGGAAAACAGTAGGCTGAAATACTAGGTCATGTAGCATTACTGATAGAACATAAAGTGTACCTCACAGGATTTTGATTCCCAACAATTAATTGTATGAATGTCAGTTTTTTTTCTTACCATTCTGTTTAGTGGAGTTTTTGTAGTGGGGTTTTTATTGTTGTTGTTAATTACCACAAAACACAATTTAGTGTCCATCAAATTTTTTTAGCTGCAGGGAAATGTTTCTTACTAGATGGGGTTTAAAAAAGCTTGGTTTGGGAGTATTTTAGTGAATGGTTATAATCATAGATTGTTTAGTTAATATGACACAAAATGAAAGGGAAAGGAATCTTTTTAAGAGAAAAAGATAAAAATTTCAAAACAAGATAAAAGGAAGGTAACATCGTTTAATATATTGCATATTTTTATCTTTAAATTAGTTACTCAGAGTGCAAGATAGCAGCATTTAATTGTCCAAACAATATTAACACAAACCTTTCTTTTCAATGAACTAAGAGAAATTAGTAGTATAACTATCTTAACTATCTTTATATATATATATATTTTTTTTTTTTTTTTTTGCTTTTCCTTTCCTTATTTTTGCCATTCCCCCATCCCAGTTTCTCTTTCCTTTTGAAGTTTCTTCCCATTTTCCAATATCTATTATACATTTTGGATTTCATTTACTCTTTCAGCTTCTCACAATAGGGAGACAATAAGATGTTTGCACATGTGCATCTGGTTTATTTCACTTATGAGTATGATCTCAGGATGCATCCATTTATCTATACAAATCTCCAGTTTTATCCTTCTTTATGGCTTCTATTATATAAAAAGACCACATCTTTTTTATCTATTCCTTGGCTGATGGGCATTTGGGTTGCTTCCAAGATCTAGCTATTACAAATTGTGCTGCGATAAACATGTGTGCACATATATTGCTGTGGTATGGTGTTTTTAATTCTTTTGGGAAGATACCCAGGAGGGGAATAGCTGGGTTGAATGGGACTTCCAATTCTAGTTTTTTGCAGAATCTCCACACTGATTTCTACAGTGGTTGCACCAGTCTACATTCCTACCAACAATGGACAAGGGTTCCTTTTTCCCCATAGCCCCTCCAGCATTTGTTTTTGGTTGATTTCTTGATAATAGTCATTCTGGGAAAGGAATCTTCCTGAGATGGATTAAACTGAAACAGTAACCAAAGCTTTTCAGGAGCAGATACTGTACTAACTAATTGGTCTTTGCAGACTAAACTGGAAGAGGCCCTCAGCTTGGCTGTGCAGTTCCACAACTCCCTGCAGGACTTTATCAGCTGGCTCACCCAGGCGGAGCAGACCCTGAATGTGGCTTCCCGGCCAAGTCTTATCTTGGACACAGTCTTGTTTCAAATTGATGAGCACAAGGTACGTAGTGGCCAGACAGAAAACCTTTGAGACACCAGGTATTTTAATGTCTGAAGCATAGATTTGGTAGTCGAAAACTTTGTCTTGTCTTTTTTTTTTTTTTTAAAGATAATAAAATCCAACAAAACATAACAGAATGAAGTCAATCAAAACAAAGCAGTAGAACTGGTACAGAACTTCTAAGAAAGATACTATGAAAACAATAGCTACTATAGTATATCTTGCTATTTTCAGAATAGTTGACCATTCCAACAGGTACAGTAAAATCAAACCAAAAAAAAAAAAAAAAGTCACAATAAAAACAGAGTATAAAATAAGGCCAAAAAAAAATTGATCAGAATAAAGCAAAACAATGAGAACAGTATTGGGCCTCAAAGACAAGACAGAAGAGACTCCCCCAGTTTTGCTATATTGCATACTGTCATCTTCCAAAGAGATGCTCAGGCTGCCAGCCCCAGGCCCGAAAAGTGAACAAAACAATACTAGTATTTAGTTGCTTTATGTACCTTAGTTGCTATCAATGTAGCTAGACCTCCAAACGAGCAGGTTGCTTTACGGCTGTGGGGTGGGGGGGCACATATTTCTCTTCCCGGGGTGCACGCCGGTTGCGCAGGCCCTGGAAGGCAGCCTTACTTGTCTCCTGGTTGGAGGCGCTCAGGCCCGGCCAACTTTGTCTTGTCTTATACAACATTATGAGCTTTATGATACCTGAAACATTTCTAGAATGGATGCATTTTTCCCTTGTTTCTAATTATGTCTTTTTTTTTTTTTTGCGGGGAAAAGGTCTTTGCCAATGAAGTGAATTCTCACCGCGAGCAGATAATAGAGCTGGACAAAACTGGAACCCACCTGAAATATTTCAGTCAGAAACAAGATGTTGTCCTAATTAAGAATCTACTTATCAGTGTACAAAGTCGGTGGGAAAAAGTAGTTCAGCGGTTAGTGGAAAGAGGAAGATCGTTGGATGATGCAAGGAAGAGAGCCAAGCAGGTAAGAAACATTTGTGAAAATTCTCTGACCTTGGCAATAAATGAGTTACAGCGATTGAAATGCATGGTATGAAAACACTTGTATTGTATGCTGTGCTGCCAGCCACAATCAGGAATTGGGTGTTCATTTCCTGAAAGGGCTGTGGCTTACGGTGGCAAGGTAATTTCACTTTTTGGACCTGGCAGCAACTTCAGGACCTGTGGACTAATCTTAGAAAGACTGATTGTAGCTTTGCTTCCTAGAAGGGCCGTTATCATTAACGTGCAAAAATGAGCTCCAAATTGTATTACTGGGTTTGTTTTTCCTCTGTCCTTTTGGCCTCCACCCTCGTACTCAGAGTACAGCAGTATACTTTATCATGTCACTTACTCATGTTTCCTTCCTAAGCTGAGCATGCTTCAGCCTTCACAGTTGATAGGCAGACACGCAGCCTCCAGGCAGCTGCAGACGCAGTGTTGCTGGGTTGGATTGCTTGGCACTCCCCACCTTTCTCAGAGCTTGTGGCAACCCTGCATCTTCTCCTGAACATTCCGATGCAGCTTCATCTCATTTTGAAAGTAATTGTTAGGTCTTTTTGCAGTGCTTAATTTAATCTAGAGAATTTCACAAGGAATTTTCTCTCCTCTCTTTGGCTGTTACTAGCGTTCAGTTTTAGACTACAGAAGAGATAAAATTATACATCTCTGAGTATCTCTGTACACTGTGAAAGTAGAATGTACCCCCTTATGTGGCATATATCTTTTAAAAAATATTTAATAATTTTGTCAAAAGTTTAGTATACTATCAAGACTGAACTTTTTACCATTTTTGCCCCATTCAGCTGTATTTGCTTAGCATTGTTGTATTCCCTTGTTTGGGAGAAACAAAGTCAGTTAGATGGTACAAGACAGTATGACACATGTCAGGCGTTTCAGAGTTTAGTGCCATCAGTGTAAATTTTTGAAGGCTTAGAAATGACACGTTGCATTTTTATGGAATTACATACCATCTGTCATTTTTTGAGTGGGGAATATGACATGCTCAGTGTAGGAAGTAAGTCTCTGGAATAGAATCGACTGCTGTTCAGTTTCTTTTATATAGTAATGATTGTAAGTCTGATGTTTCTGTCTCTACATAGCACAATGTCTTCTGTAGTATGTCTTGAATTACAAACATCAAATTTATGAAGTTCTTCACTCTTCTTCCTGTCTCCTCTTGTTTCATTATCTTAACTATATAAATATTCTTTACTGTTACCCCCTAAAAGCATTTCCTGTACTTATATGGCTTAAAAATAGCTTCATAGCCAGGACCCATTTTAGAACCTGTGGTTTACGTCTTTGAGCTTCGTGTCCAGTTGTTACAGCCTCTATTAATTAAAGTCATACTGCCCAGCACCTTGACAAGCAATTTTTTTTCATTACTTTTTACTGATCAACTTTTGGCTCACATGTTGATCATAGTTCTCTGACTTTGTCAGTTCACGTACCTAACCTGGCCTTGCTTTTCTCCATGTGTGAGTTGATTAGGGTTGTGTGAGGGATTATAGGGAGAGCAGGTTGGTGATGTGATGCTGTCCAGTCGGCCCCTGCAGCTTCGTGGTTATGTGCCTGCATTATTTCTTACTATTAGGTGTTTTTGTTATTTCATTATTAATATGCTTTGAAATATAAGGAGTTTGTATCAATTACTTTTTGGTAAGTGTCTATTCATTTACATTGGTCATAAGAAATAATTTATCACCAGTTTCCCAATACAGAAAATTAAAGTCCACTAGTTTTGTGTACGATAAACAGGAATCATACTGTGGCTAAAATCAGATACATGTAGCACAAAATATTTGCAAGGTCTCAGATGGCAAAGAGAATTCTATTTTTTTAGAGCTCAAATACTGTGGGTGCTCATACATTTAAAGCATAAGCATTCCTTTGAGGTTTCTGATAGCAGCAGTAAAGATGTTAAACCACCTTTGTATTAAATAGCAAAGTAATGGCCTCTTTTTTTCTTGCTACTTTACAAAACAAATTTGCAAGCTCTATAGTTCTCCTTCCCCTTTTGTTCCTTTTTCTTAGCATAGGAATTAAATACCTTAGATGTAAACCCAGACATGTAAAGAGACAGTAAGGGACATTTCAAAAAAAATGTTTTTGAGAACTTATGTTAAAATTTAACTAAAAAAAAAAAGGCAGGGAAGAAGTTTTCACTTGCACTCCACAGCTATTTCTAGGCTCATTGCTGTTTTTGCTAAGTGATGTGTTGGATGAGTTACAGCAAAGTGACCATCGACCACAAACACCAAGCATTATCAGGCATTTCATAATTTGCTAATGAAAGCATTTTTTTCTTCAAGGGGAATTTTTAATTAATGATTTTTAGCCTACCTGTTAGTATTAATTTCTATTATAAAACATGCCATATATCAAATACATGCTCGAAGTTTTTCTGGAGAAAGATGAGAATTTCTTTTACAGTTCCACGAAGCATGGAGTAAACTTATGGAGTGGCTGGAAGAGTCAGAAAAGTCCCTGGATTCTGACCTGGAAGTCGCCAATGATCCAGACAGAATAAAAGCACAGCTTGCACAGCATAAGGTGAGTCTGTTAAGGAAAGCATATTGCCTCGTAATATATTTCAAGAGCATGTCCAGATTCTTACATGATATGTATTTACTTATCACTAGAACAACAAAGGCCACCAGTGTGTGAACCTGTACTAAATTTAAAACCAATAGCTCTTAATGTTGGTCAGGCGGCAATAATGCCTTTACTTCTAGTCATCATTTCACTAATATTCAAGGGTTCATTGTTAAAAGAAAAATACAAAATTACAACTGGAATACCTTTACATTCTAAAACGAATGAAGGGTTTTAGCGGTGTGAACATTGGCATTTCAGTTTTCACAGCCACTGTCATGTCTTGTGTTTTTTCATAGATCAAATGCAACCTTGAAGGTAATTCTGTAGTAAAAAGTAATACAGATTTTGTTGTTTTAAATAGAGGAAAGATAAATTGATTGCTTACCTAAGAATCGATATTTTATCACTTTTGCATGTATATAAAAATCTACCCATATCCTCAAAGGCACATAGTCTCAATGACTTCTTTGTGTAGACTAGATGTGTGTAGAAATCTATTTTTAAAATATTTATTTTCCTTCTACAGGGTATTCTAGAGCATTCCCTGCTACCTTCTGAACTCTTTTTAATTGGGTCTTTCTATAATTCTGTTTGTAAATTGGCCATCAGCCATCAGGGTGCAGATGTAGGTAAAGGAAACTGGTTCCTACAGACAGGCAGTAAGGTATAAATTTAGGCAGCGAGGTATAAATTGCTGCTTGAAACATTAACATTTACATTGGTATCGTAAGATTTACCATCATCAGAAAATTCTTAGCCATTATCTTCACCCAGGTGGGTTGCTGCCCTCCCAGAGTCTAACCTCGGAGGGTCATGACCCAAGGGTGCCAGAGGAAACATACTGAGCTTCCATTCTCTGACCAAAATAGGGCTTCTGGGTGTCTTGCACTATAGCAGCCTCTGCCCACGAGCTGCCAAATCCAATCCTAGGAGCACAGTGACAGTAAACAGCACCTTCTGTCCTTCCCCTCTGAGGTAAAAACAGGAGCCTCCTTTTCAAAACGGAACACCTTATTTGAACTTAGCATTTTAGGAACAAGAATACACAAAGAACCTCGTTAGTTTCTCTGTGTTGCCCAGTGTTATATACTGCCAAAGTCAGCAGTTCTCCAAAACTTGTTTCGAGGTAGTCCATTAAGCTAATTTTGAAAGAGGTCTCTATTCATTATTTGGGGGACTTTTGCCTGTTCAAAGTTCTAATCGACCTGTACTTAGCTGTGATGTTTATTTATGCATCTGCTGTGTAAAGAAAATCCATGTCAGTATCTTGACTATAAACCCAACCATTCTTTTTGGAATAACATCAAGAGATAATACTTGAAGATAAAGAACTTTAGAAATAGTGTTATATTGTAATGGTTTTTGTAAAGATGTCCAGATGTAGTTGCTTCATGGTACAAGAAAAAACTTATGTCATGATAAAGCATTTAAAGTGTTGCTTTTAAAGGTAATAAAAATTTAGTAAGTAGTAGAATTATAACTTTGAGATTATTTGGGGAAGTTTTTCATGTACATACCATTTCGTTGTCTGGTTTGATTCTCATGAACCATCAGGGTTGAGATTTGCTGCATTAGTATCCCCTTGGTATTTTATGAGTTTGTAAGCTGCCCATTAAGTTGACCTACCAACCTTTCTTCTTGTCCTGAGGTTTGTATATTCTGTAGCAGTTGTCTTATTTTTCAGCTCTATTTAATCTTATAAGTATTGGGTATAAAAGTGATAATGAGAGCCTACAAAGACATGTTCCTGCTCTGCAAATGATTATAACTGTGATGCACAGAAAGAACGCAATTCTTCCACTAATCCTGCACACACACACGTGAATATGGATGGTTCATTAACAGCATAAGCAGCAGCAGAGTTTAGATGTTCTATTAGCAGCATAAGGATTTGATACTGGAGAAGTAATGTGTGGATCTTTTGAGGTATCAGTGGGACTTTATATAACTGAGTAGACAGGATATAGATTTTCCACATGGTATGAATAGCAGTAAGTCCAAACACCAGAGTCTAGAGAGAAAGCAGTCCTTACCTGCCATTCATTCTGGCTCAGAGATAAAATTGCATGTATTATTACTGTAACTATCCAAAATGTGCAGCAATATTCTGTTTGAACAACAACAAAAAACAGCCTTTAATAAATTTATTCATCATTGAATCATTCTCTCTACACTGGACCCATAGTTACTGTACTCATAGAGGACTGGCCACATTTTCCAATCCCAAAACTTTCAGAAGTTTATCAGCAGTTCTGTTTTATCTTAAATATGTGTTGTGGTAGTTATTGCTTGTATATACCACATTCAGGGCTAAAAGTAGAGCTCAGTGGTAGAGTGTTTGCCTTGCACACATGAAGACCAGCAGTCCCCAAAACAGTTTCAGAAAAAAATTTTTTTGGCTTTGAGATTATTTTCTCAGGGTTAGTTGGCTTCTGAGAAAACTAAATCCTTCACCTTGGAAATTTAGATTTTGGTGGGAGGGGTGCCCTGTTACATTCCTTTGTCCAACTCAGCACTCCGTAGTCTGATTCCTTGCTGTCTCCCATGTTAGAGACCCTCCTGCAATGCCTTTTGCTTGTTTGTTTATAAGTCCCACAAAGAAATACATACTGTTTTCTTGCTGAATATATAGGAGTTTCAGAAATCACTAGGAGCCAAGCATTCTGTCTATGATACCACCAGCCGAACTGGACGTTCACTGAAGGAGAAAACCTGCCTGGCTGATGACAACCTGAAGTTGGATGACATGCTAAGTGAACTCAGAGACAAGTGGGACACCATCTGTGGAAAGTCTGTGGAGAGGTGAGGTGCTCCTTCAGGCAGCTTGGTTACTTTGTAGGCCTCCCTCAATGAGAAGGTAGTGGTGCATTGTAGAGATGCTTGAGGGGCCTTCCATACCCCTTTGCCTGGGGAACATCTGCTCATCCTAATACCCGCTCACAGACTGCCTGAACTGAGAAAACTTTGCAGTTCATCATTTAAACTACTCGTCCCAATCAAAATGATATCCTGTGCCAATCCTCTGTCATCTCTCATCCAACTACACCAACTATGTCTGACTGGTCTCCCAATATTCTCTCTCCTTTTTTGGGGGCTGGGGTAGGGTGAGGGGTTGTGGCACTAGAGATTGAACTCACAACCTTGCGCCTGTCAGACAGGCGCTTAAGTCACTGAGTCAAACTCCTGGCCGTAGTTTTTTGAGGCAGGGTTGCACTGTGTAGCTCAGGCTGGCCTTGCCCCCACATTGTAGCCCTCCTGGCCTCTAACTCACAACGCTCCTCCTACCTCAGCCTCCCAAGTGCTGGGATTAAAGGCGTGTGCCACCACGCCCAGCTCTGTTCTATCTCCTTTCATCTAATTTCCATTTCACTTTGAGGAGGGTTTTTTCCAAATGTAAATGGGCTCTTTTCATCCCCTTCAGCTTCATCCTCTCAGGGCCTACTATAGTGGGTATAAAATAAAACGGGTTCTTTCCTATGGTGTGCGTGGCACTACTGCTGGTTCAGCTCCTCTTCCAACTTCCATCCACCCCTCCAGTCTCTGTTTTCTTGTTGCACTTTTATGAAGGGTAAGACTTATTTCAGATTTTCAAGTATTTAAGAAAGTACAGTAGTGAGCCAGCAAGGGCCAGGAGAACCAGCTGGCCATGCCCCCCGTGAACCTGCCAACCATTATTAGGACAGGTAGCCAGAGTGAGCTGAGAGAACTGCCTGCTGCCTTTGGGGGAGTCTTGATGTAGCCATGCATGTCTGGAGAAGCCTACCCTGCACTCCAGCACCTCCCCAGGAACCTAGGTTAGGAGAAACCCAAGTGCCTGACCCATTCCCTACATCATGGACTGGCAGCAAATATAGGAAGCACCTGGGACACCACGACTGGCTCATCCAGAGGAACCCAGGAAAATGTCAAGACAAAGCACCTAAGTCAATCTCAGACCTCCAGCCTACACAGAACAAGTCTGGGAGACATACACATGGAAGAAACTAGAAATTGCACACCTGAAATTTCTGAAAGGATAACAACTGAAGTAAAGGAACAACTTCATGAGGCTGTAAAAGTAATCAGATCAAGAATAATAGGTAAAAGAAATGACAAGCATAATGAAAGAATTGCTGGTATAGCTAAAGAACACACAGACGAAAAAAGGAGGAACATAGGAAAATAATGGAAACCTTGAATGAACAATATAGGAAGGAATTACAATGCATGCAATAGATTCAAAGAGATATCCAGGAAATTAGCAATTCCATTAAAAGCTGGCAACTGCTTGAAAGAAACTAAAGGTAGACTTTCAGACCTTGACGACAGGATTGCAGCTAGGAATCGTGAAAGGAAAGATTTCTTTAAAATGCAAGGAACTAGAAAATAATTCAACAGCTGCAAGATGACATGAAGAAAAAATAAGACTGCCAAGTGTCAGTGAAAAAGTCTTTTTATGTCAACACAAATGACATAAAAAGACTATTACAGAAGTAATAGCAGAAAACTTCCCAAACATTGGAAAAGGACCTGACAAGATAAGTGAGGCATATAGAGCTCCACCTAGCCATAGCCAAGATAAATCTACAACCAGACATATAATAATCAAGATCTCAGAAATTCAGCACAAAAACAGAATATTAAAGACAATTAGAGAAAAGAAACAGATAATCTATAAAGGAAAGCCCAAGAGAAGCACAGTAGACTTCTCAGCACAAACCATCAAGTCAAGAAGGTGGAGTGATGTGTTTCAAGTCCTGAAAGAAAACAATTTTCATCCAAGATTGATGTACCCTGCAAAACTATCTTTCAGAATTAATGGAGAAATAAGATATTTCCATGATACAGAACAACTGAAGAATTTCATGACCACAAAAACAACCCTACAAAGAGTGCCAAAGGATATTCTAGAGAGAGAGAAAGATAACCATGATTCCAGGAACAGCAGCAGAGGGCAATTGCCGAACAGGGTGGCAGTTGAACAGGGGGGAAAAATAGGGGGACCAGCGGCAGAAGGATAGCACAGCAGAGATGAGCCAGTGCATGTTGGTCATAACCATTAATGTAGGTGGCCACAGTTCACCAATAAAAAACACAGGCAAAGTGGATTGGAGACAGGATTCATCAAAGGAAATTGATGGACTGAAGATCAGAGAAGAGAAGACAGTGTTCCATGTGATGAGGACCCAGAAAAAAGAAGCAGTAGTGTACCCATCAACTGCAGAATGGATAAGAGTGATGGTATTTTTATACAGTGGAAAGCTGCTCAGCTGTAAAGAAGGATAATCTTGAGACTCTTGTAGGTAAATAGATGCAATTTAAGATCACGCTCATGGGTGAAACAGTTTGAACTCACACAGGTGAACATTATGTTGTCTCCATAGCATAAAAGACTGAAGGAGTTAGTGGGATCAAAAATGTACAATATTGTGAAGGTTGAAAGGCAGGAAACATCTAAAAAGTGTAGGTGATAGCCATTGTTAATTTCCTATTATCTTGTTTTGAGGTCTTACATCATTTTCATTGTTTCTGTTTGGTTTTACTCTGTTTTGTATTGTTTGATTCTATTATGTCCGATGGTATGGGTAGCTATTTTGAAGAAAACAAGACATTATGGTAGCTATTTTGAAGAAAACAAGACATTGTTGATTTTCTATTATCTTATTTTGAGTCCTGTATGCTCTTCATTGTTTTGTTTTGATTGGCTTTATTCTGTTTCATTTTGTTTGACTTTATTCTCTTTAAAATAAAAAGAAAGTATAGTAGTACTTGAAAAAAGTTCAAATATCTTGTCAATATTATCAATTTTTCACTGATTTTTAGTTTTAGTTACTTTGTCAGAGGGGTTGAGTATCTTGTATTTGAAATGATTAAAACTAGAAATATTTTGTTTTTGCTTGTTAGATTTTGGAATATTTATATATACATAGTGAGATATGTTGAGAATGAGACTCATCTAACCATGAAATTCATTTGTTTCAATATACCTTCTACACATAGCCTGAAAGTAATTTTTTAATTTTAATAATATTGTACATGAATGAGAATTTCATGGTATGAAATTTTCCACTCGAAGCACTGTGTTGCTGCTTGTTAAAAAGTTTGATTTCAAAATACTTTGTGTGTTGGATTTTTTTAACCTGTATCAAGATTAAATATAATGTTATATTCAGTTCTAGGGAACTTCACAGTATATTTTTGCAGTGCCTGTTCATTTAAAAAAAAATTTTTTTTTTTTTACTTCTCCAGTTTCAAAAGGTTACATCCTTTTTCCAGTGTCATGTAAATGATTGCATTTATGGCATTTTAAAAAGACAAACACAGTGATAACAGATCAGTGAATGTCAGGAACCAAAGATAGGGACACAGTGTGGCTGTGGAGAGAGGAGACAGAATGGTGAAACTCTTGTGTGTCTCAGTTGTGGTAAAGTGTCACATGGCTCTACACCATGTTAAAATTCATGAAACTGTGTGCTAAAGAAGTTATTTATTGTCTCATTTAAAAACATTTAAAATTTTTCTAAAATTAAAAGGCATATTATTGTGAATAAACTTGAAGCCTCATTAATTTCCAAAGTTGTTGATTAAGGAATTTTCCTAGAACAGGTACCATGCAATTAAGGAATAAAAGATAACTTGAGAAAAGTTTGTTTTCCTTTTTTTTTTTTTTTTTTTGCAGCACCGGGATCAAACTCACAACTTCACACCTGCTAGTCAGGCGCTTAAGTTTGAGCCAAACTCCCGGCCCTAGTTTTTTGAGATAGGGTCGCACTATGTAGCCCAGACCAGCCTTGTGCTCGCGTTGTAGCCCAAGCCAGCCTTGAACTCACAATGCTCCTCCTACCTCAGCCTCCTGAGTGCTGGGATTAAAGGCGTGCACCACCATTCCCGGCTAAAAGTTTAGTTTTCTACGAAGAGCAAAGAAACACATGCTTCTTTCTGAGTACCACTTACCCTACATGAAAGAACTCAACTTTTCTGTGACTCAGATTAATTTTTCCATCTTTGTCCCCCAGACAAAACAAACTTGAGGAAGCACTGTTATTTTCTGGACAATTCACAGATGCTCTACAGGCCCTCATTGATTGGTTGTATAGAGTTGAACCCCAGCTGGCAGAAGACCAGCCTGTCCATGGGGACATTGATTTGGTGATGAATCTCATCGATAATCACAAGGTATTGTTATCTAGGAAATTTTATCATGTTTGATTATTTGGTGTAGAGAAGGACATATGACCACTTAAATTAGCGCTTTAAAGTCAGCACCATGTCATACTCTGTTACTATCTTTATTGTTAAAATATATGTGCATTTGAGCAGAATCAGAAAGTCAACTTTAGAAGCAATCGGAAAATATTATTTTAGTTTTCAGTAAAATACTTTTGATTACCAGATCTAAAACCTTTTTGTAATTAAAATAGTGATTTCATCCTTTGGTGCTTTAAAATATGTTTCAAGAATGTTCTATCTTTAATTAGTCATTTAAACAATTATGTAATATAATTAAAAATATGCATTCAGTGACGTGGAATGAGGTCACTGCATAAGTGAATAGATTTGTGACATGATTCATGGGGGTCATGATGCTCTTCTCTTTTGGAAACTGTTTTAACCTTGTCTCCTACACTGCAGCAATTTATGAGACAACAGCATGTTCTTATGAGGGAATTATTATTCATTTCAAAAAAATTGGTTTCTTTGCAATCTGCTTATACACATATTATGCAAATCAAAGATACATTTGAGGTATCCAGTTGATGCTAAGTTTGAGGTCCTAAATTATTATCAAATGATAAAATACAACTCAAAAAACTTTGGGAACAATAGGAAGCATGGTCCTAAAGTGGAAAGGGTGTATCAGTTGACTTGATATATAGATACCTTACAACACCCTACCTGAACTCTTATGTGTCCTCTGCACTTTTAAAGTTCAGAAAATATATTTCATTTTAAATTATGTTCTTTATACTTCTTCATTATGCTATATTGATTTACATGCTTTTAAATAGTTGGTTTTTTGCATATTTATTTTCCCCTTTCTGTTTCTATTCTGTGATTATTCCTATAAAAGAGAGTTTATCGAGCCTCCAAAAATTTAAATACTGCTTGCTTTGCTTACATTGAAACAAACATTTTGTGCATGATGAGTGCAAACCTTTCCATTTCCTGGCACACATTCAGTGATTAAGGAATAGTGTAATGTTCCTTTTACATAAATGCCATTTTTATAAGCTCACTGTCTAAATATTTACTACCCTAGTCACTTGCCAGACTTTTTATATATTAAAGGTCATCAAGAATGAATGAATCATTTAGCATTAGTAATAAAATTGGAAGGCTCAGGAAGTTGAAGTATGTGGAGTACACTGGGCCATCTACTCCTGTCACAAATGGAATCTTTAGATTTCATTCCTTGTGTGTGTACATGTGTGTGCACATGTGTGTGTTGTGTTTATATGCATTTGTGTGTTTATCTGCAGGCACATGTCATTTAACACTGTCAGACTAAAATCAGAGACTCCACCAAACTGTTTGGATTATTTTGGATGGGCTCCCTTTTGTGACTGATCTTAGACAAAAGACCAATTATTTGAAAGATCAAGTCTTATAAGCACTCTTGAATCTGACATGAAGTACTCTGAGATCACTTCTTGATTAAGTCTGAAACCAAAGAAGTCAGTTTAACTCTTGGCACGTCATAGTTCATCAAAATTAAGAAGGGTGAAAAAAAACCCAAAAAGCTTTTCCTCTAAGATGAGAGAGAAAAATTGTCTAGAATTTGAAATCATACATTAGTACCCAAGATACCAGGAAGGCAAAGGCACATTGTGGAAAAAAGAACCATATACCAACTGCCTATGGGATCCTGTCATCACTGAGGCCTGGGATGTACACCAAGATTACTGAGTTATCTGTCTTACCTGTTGGTGTAGCGCAGCAGCCACCATGCACGTAGCACTCACACTAATGATCTGAGAGATTGGGACACGGTTAAAAGAACCACAGAAGGAGGAGTAGTTGCATACATTTGTGTAAATGTGTCATTTACAAAATACTTGTCTTGGTTACCTTTCTCTGGTTGCTGAGACAAAATACCCAACACCCAAAATAAAGGAAGGAAAGGTTTCTTTAGCTTATAATGTTTGGAGGTTTCAGTCCATACTCAGCTGATTCCAAGGCACAGTGGCGTTACTAACATGGCAGCAGCAAGGGACAAGAACAAAAAGAAAAAAAACACACCTCCTTCCCTCCCTTACATTGTATGCAGGTTTCCTGCCACTGAGCAGGTGCAGCACTCACACTGCCAATCCCAGCACTAGACAACAAACCAATCACAAACGCTAGACTCAGCCACCCTAAAAATACTCACCTCCCATGACCTCATGACGCTTTGGGGGGACACCCGGACACAAACCATAACAATACTCATGTCTAGTTCTCTCCTGAAAATGTTACAAAACTAAGCAAAGGTAAATGAGATGGTGTTCTTGATGGTGCTCTTACTATCTGAGGTTCTGCCAGGGCTGTGACCATTAAACTGAAGGTCTCAGATGTCTGTAAGTGATATTTTATATACATATGTATTTCAAACCAGTGCATTTTGGTATCGTGGTTTTATGATCAAAACTTAATTTTAAAAACTATGATTAGGTCTTCCAAAAAGAACTGGGGAAGAGAACCAGCAGTGTGCAGGCCTTGAAGCGCTCCGCCCGGGAGCTTATAGAAGGCAGCAGTGATGATTCTTCCTGGGTCAAAGTCCAGATGCAGGAGCTGAGCACACGCTGGGAGACCGTGTGTGCACTTTCTATCTCAAAGCAGACGCGGCTGGAAGCAGCCTTGCGTCAGGTAAGAACCATGTCAGTGATGGTTGGGTGTATTGAAAAGTATTAAAGCCTCAGCTAGAAATTTTGCAGTGGAGAACTGTCATGGTCCTCATTTCTCCCCTGGACTGTCAGGAAGGAGGAAACATTGTATCACTGAAAACTGTTTCCCTCAAAACTTTAAGTTTCTCATGGAGGGGAAGTTTGCTGATCTTCACAAAAAAGTGCTGCTTGAATAATTTTTCAACTTGAAAGTCTTGTGTGCTACCATTCACCTAAAACTAAGCTGTTAAAAATGATGAATTATTCTACCTTATTAGATATTTTCTGATATTTATAAAATGTAGCACTATGTATCATTATCTTTTTAATGGAAGTAATGTACATAATTAGGCAATTTAAATCTAAGAATTTTTTCTCATTGAGGGGAAGGATCTCTTTAGTTCTGTGAATTTCTCTAACAGGCATATTTTGAGATCTCACTTGTGTGTGTGTATGTGTATGTGTGTTAACACTGTTAGGCAGAAGAGTTCCACTCAGTGGTACATGCCCTCTTGGAGTGGCTGGCTGAGGCAGAGCAAACCCTGCGTTTCCATGGTGTTCTCCCAGAAGATGAAGATGCTCTCCGAACTCTCATTGACCAGCATAAAGTGAGTAATTTCTAAACACTAAGTATAAATAAGTGAGAAAATGAAACAAAGTAGGTGAAATAGATTTGATTATAAGTATCATGTGTAAGCCGGGCGTGGTGGCGCACGCCTTTAATCCCAGCACTCGGGAGGCTGAGGTAGGCGGAGCGTTGTGGGTTCGAGGCCGGCTTGGGCTACAACGCGAGCACAAGGCCGGCCTGAGCTACATAGTGCAACCCTGCCTCAAAAAACCAGGGCCGGGAGTTTGGCTCAGTGCCTTAAGCGCTTGCCCTGGCAGGCGCGAGGT